>CM064544.1:26358125-26363125 GCA_032716605.1 Paralithodes platypus | reverse complement strand
ACCCTCCCTGCCGACCACAATAAAGCCTGGGTGACCGAAGCCACTCCATGACGGGGAGCTGAGGAGGGTGCGGAAACGCCCGGGAAACCAAAGCCCCACCCAGGGCCCTGTGCCCCTCAGCAATTATGAAGAGAAAGTTGAGGGGCAAAGGAATAATGTGACGCTTTGGCTAACAATCTTAGCCACCTGTTGAGTGTTCCAGGTCCCTGTCGATGTCTCCTATCATGATGAGTAATAGGAGAGGTCCCAGTACTGATCCTTGTGGTACTCCGCTGATGACCCCACCTGCTTCTGATAGGCTTCCTTGAACCGTGACTCTTTGTTTTCTGTTGGTGATGAAACTGTGGAGCCATCTTCCAAGGTCTCCCCCTATTCCCAGTGATTTGAGTTTATGTAGAAGGATCCCATGGTCCACCTTGTCAAAAGCTTTGACGAAATCTAGATATATGACGTCTACATTTTCTCCGTCTTGAATATCCTGTAGGATTTTGTCGTAGTGTGATAGTAGTTGTGAAAGGCAGGAGCGGCCTTGTCTAAAGCCGTGTTGACCCTCGTTGAATGCCTCATTATCTTCCAGGTAGCTGACCATCTTAGCTCGTATTGTTCTTTTTATGATTTTAATAAGATGTGATGTCAGCACCACTGGTCTGTAATTTTTGGCTATGCCTTTACTACCCCCTTTGTGTATTGGTGTGACAGTACCTTCTTTTAGGGATTGTGGTACATATCCAGTTTGGAGGGACTTGCTCCACAGCAGTTTTAGAGGCAAGGCTAGCTGAAGTTTGCAGTTTTTTAGCAGTTGGGCATGAAAGCCGTCTGGTCCTGCTGCAGAGTTTGGTCCAATCTTGTCGATGACTGCTATTATGTCCTCTGTTGATACTGTCACCGAGGAAAGTTGATGTGGTGTCCCAGGAGCGTTGTCAAAGAAGGTCGTTGCATTCTCGATTTTCTTGTCTTCATTTGGCAGTGAAGACACTTTCGTATTGCTGTTTGAGTATCTTGGCCATTTCGGTTGGGTCACTCTCAAGTTCGCCTGTAGGTTTTGCAAGCGGTCCTATTGTTGAGGTGTTCCTGAGTCTCCTTTTTGCGTATGCATAGAAGAATTTGCCATTTACTCATATGTTTGCAACTGCTTGGAGTTCTTCACGTGTTCTTTGCTCTTGGTGTGACTGGATGAGTTTTCGTTCAACTTCATCGAGCTCTTCTTGTAGTTTGGTGATAGTGTGTGCATGGCTGGTCTTCCTTTGCTTGGCTCTCAAGTACGTCCTTTTCTTCATTAGTATTTTTCTATCTCTGAGAATCTGTTTTATCTGCTTCCTGCTTGATTTGGGTGGTATGGTGTTTTTACAGGTCTCCAGGCATTGTTTCTGGAGGATACTGAGAGTTTCGTCGACGTTTTTATCTTTGAATAGTGCCCTCCAGTCAGTTACTGCCAGTTCTGCTCTCAGTCCGTCCCAGTCTATTTCTTTGCTGTAGAAGTTGAGATCTTTCAGAGAGGTGCAGGGGATTTGGCTTGATTCCTGTTGACATCTGGGTGGTGTGGCTGGTGTGGGGGTTCTAACTTTGATGAGGCTGTGGTCGGACATTATAGTTTTTACAGTTTCGTACGAGTGTACCAGGTCGAAGTTGTTGCCAAATAGTAAGTCCAGTGTGTTGTTGCCTCTTGTAGGTTCCTCGATGTATTGCTTCATGTATGCAGTGTCCATGATAGTCATTAGCTCCTTGGCTTGCTGTTTTTCATCCCTGGATCCTCCGTTTATTTTCATGGTTGCCCAATTGATGATGGGCAGGTTGAAATCTCCTGTGATGATGACATCTGTAGCGGGAGTTGGCAGATTTTGTAGGAGTGTTTGTATCTTCTCTGTGACCTCCTTGAAAATTTCCCCTGTGGTGTTTGGAGGTCGGTACAAAATTATGATGAGCATGTCTGTTTGTCTTATGTGTACTGCTAGTAGCTCTGTTGTGCCGTTTGAGAATGCAACTAAAGTTTCGGTATTTGCAGCCATATCCTCCCTTAGGTAGAGTGCTACTCCTCCGTGGCTTCTGTCCGCTCTGTCGGCTCTGAATAGTGTGAAATTATGGATATTGATTTCTGCATCCAATTTTTTTCCGTTCAAGTGTGTTTCTGTGAGGGCTAGAAAAATTGAGTTATCTTCCTCTGCAATTTCTTCCAACATGGGGACTTTACATTGATTGTTTCGTGGGTAGAGTCCTCTGATGTTGCCCACAATAAAACTATTTAGTGGTAGTTGCACCTTCCTCTGTGTTTCATGTCTGGCCCCTCGGTTTGGGCTAGGAATCTCTCCATTATCGCTTGAGACCGTTTTTCCACTTTCAGAAGACGTCTCATTATTACCTCTAAAAAAGCACTTTGGTCGGGCATAGCCATGTGTACCGCTGTTGGTCTGTCCTTTTGAGTTTGATGGATGGTTGGCCTGCTTCTGAGGGCATTGTGTTGGCTTTCTAGTTTTTCCTCATGTGTTGGTGTGTAGGCAAATTTCCTTTGGATGTGTCCTGTAGCATGTTCCCTTGGTTTGTTGACATTGTTTCTGGGCGTCAGTATTTTGGTTCCCTTGATGTGTGGAAGATTGCAGTCTCTGATAGTACATGCCCTTTTGTTGAGCGAGATTCTGCATACATATGGGTGGTAGTCGATGCACTTCCATCCACGCTTGCAACCGATCCTTTCATCCCGCCTGTGCTTCATGAATTTTGCACATATTTTTGGATGGTCTTGTTTGCATCCCATGCCAACTACTCCATATCGGCATTCATTTCTTAGGTAGAAATTGCATACTTCCCTGCTTTTCCTCATAATATAAGTGCCCTTGTTTTCAGCTCTGGTCCTAGGTCTCCATGGATTTGAATTTACAGCACTAGCCTCACCTGTTCTTGTAGTTGTGGGTTCAGTTGCTGCTGGAGTCCTGTATGTAGGGGCATTATGTCTGCATCCGTTGCATGTGGGGTGTGTGCTCGTTGGGGTCCCCGACCTCACCTGTCTTGCTGCGTTTTGAGGAGGCTCTGCCGTGTCTGCTAGTGTTGCGGTGGGGAGACTATGGGCATCTAGCATTGTGAGGCTAATATCTTCTGGTGTGCTCCCCAGATCTAGGTCTAAAGCATTGTTTGTTGTGGTACTGGTATTGAGGCTGTCGCTGTCACTCTTGCCTACGGCTGCTTCTGGGCTTTTGAGTAGGCCTTGGCCTAGGCCAGTGTCCCAAGTTGATTCCTTGATTGCTGGTGTATTGTCAGCTGGCGTGTTGGTGTTGGTGTCGACTTTGTTGCTCTGGAGCTGAACAGGGATTTTTCTTACCTTACTTATCGCTCCAGAATTGGTTAGTCGTTCCTTGTGTTGGAGAACGGCTGCTTCTGCATCGGCCACCCACTCACCCTTTGTGTCAAACTTTGTTAGGCAGCATGTTTTGCACATGAATTTCCTTGGCGTTTTTGCATAGTTGAGAATTTGATAGGCAGGGAGGTCTGTGCAGAAGTAGTGCAGCCATTCCTGGCAGTAGTCGCATTGGATTGCATTTTTTTCACCTGCGAACTTGATTCCACAGTTGGGGCATTCCGGGTCGGATTTGTTTTGATCCCCGTACATTGTTGGCGTCATGTTCGTAGTCACTTTGTTTTTTTCTCTTATTTTCACTTCAATCCTTCTGTTTCGGACTTTGTTTCTTGTATGTGTGCACTCACTAAGTGTTTATGTAGGTTATTCTGTCTTTGGTAATCACCGATTGCACTTTCTTAACGAGAAACACCTGATAATGTATGGAGCACTCAAAATGGGCCGCAAAATCAGCGCAAATCGACCAACACACACCCGAAAATACTCTAATATGTAGAGTAACGTCGATTGATATCGATAATGTTAGTGTAGTAGGACCCAATCTACATGTTAGCATTGTTATTTGATATATGTGTACTTGTGTAGTTTATATGAAGAGATATTTCGAAGAAGTTGGTGATTTTCGATTCGTCGGTCGGGAGAAAAGCTAGGCCTAAACGGATTCTCGTTTATCCCTTGCTCAACTTCCTTTAAATTCACGTAGTTTGCTTCTGACAGTACTGACACTCATCAACTTTCACCCAGTGATGGCGTGTGATGGTGTATGAAGGCCTAGGGGATGTGGAGAGATGATTTGTATAAGTATATGGCCAGCTAGAGGGAACATAGATTTCTACGAAGCAAGCGAAATGGTGGCTGGGGGGAGGTGGGGGGGGGGGGAGAGAAGAACGGACGGTGGTGCCCTCTGACGGCCAGAGAGAACACTATAGCGGAGCCAAACAAGCCACGATGGTATACGAATATTTCACTAAATATTCGCTTATAGAATAATCAACGTTATTCCGACAACTATATCTTATATTATGACGGTACCATGGTTGAGCGTGAAGTCACAAAATAAAAATAATTAATAAAAGTCTGTTTAGTGCTTTTTAGAAGCCTTTATGTATACGAGTTCAAGAATTCACTGCGTCTACCTTCTATTGTTACTATACCGTGATTCTAGGAATCTCTTTCTCTCCTGATCTCACTTTGAAAGACCATAATTATTACCACCCTTGCTAAAACAGCTTCACAGAAGCTGGGTGTGCTCAACCGCCTCTGGGGGTTCTTTAACCCTTCAAAGCTTCTTGCTCTGTAGGCTACAAGGGCACAGTGCGTCCATGTATCGAGTATTGTTCGCATGTGTGGGGAGGATCATCTCACACCGCACGCCTAGACAAAGTAGAAAGGAAGGCCTTTCTTATTATTAACTCCCGCCCACTCACCAACTCTTATGCAATCTCTCTCTCTTCGCCGCAATGTTGCATCTCTGTCGCTATTCTATTGCTATTACAACAATCAATGTTCCTCAGAGCTCTCTCAGTGTATACCACCTCCTCTACGTAGAGTATGTAGCACCCGTCTTGCAACACAATCCCATCCCTACTCTGTGCAACTCTCCAATCCAAGAGTGAAACGATACTCTCAAACCTTCTTATATATATTCAACAGC
>CM064544.1:25305625-25620625 GCA_032716605.1 Paralithodes platypus | reverse complement strand
ACATAAAACATTCTAGAACAGAGTGCATTCTTCTTCAATACAACAAATGGTTCGTGGAAATGCTCTTCCACAGTGGGCTTTAATGGCACAATGGCACCGACTAACTCAATTTGAGAATTCCATACTATTATATACTTGCAGATAATAGTCTTACAATTGCCTATGTTTCTATTAGCTAATATAATAAATACAATTATTGATAATTAGTTGACATGGCAACAACATTATGGATGCATCAGCAATGAAGATACAATCTTAATGTGTCTTTCAGCTATGCATATTTACACACATTATTATCTCCACAAACTACTTCATTAGACTAAGATACTCACTTTTGCACCAATTGTTTTCCTGAATTGTTTGGTCTTTTCCCAATTCATATGAATTATGACTTATGACTATTTCGGTGGAATATTTTACCTTCAAATTGCCACTAGTGAATTAATCACCTATAAATTTAGGTAACTATTGAGTATACGCATATGTACTCTTCATATTTTGTATAATCTATTTATGAAAGAAAGAAATAGATGAATTTGATACCTGTGGGTTGAGGGTAAAAAAATGTCACTCGACATTAAGGACTTCCTCATCGAATAGAAGCAATATATGCATGCCAAACAGATATAAATTACGGCTATCCATATTGTGAGCGTGATGAAACAAGGGCCAATTGATTAATGTGAAAGACGGGCCGAGGTTATAAATCATGTGCAGGTCCTTGAGATTAAATATTAGTTCCCTTCACACGCTACACCGCACCACAGAGCTACCACCTGTTGCCTCCCACATTATATACACGACGATCGATGAGCTTACTCCCTTCAATACCATCATCCTAGACCTTCCTTTTATTCTGACAATTAATCCACGATATTTTTCAGTTTAGGAAGGGTATGTGGACGTCATTGGGTTATTTACGTAGCCCCCTGTTGGTGAGGCGTAGTATTTTAATGATCGTGTCTGTCTGTCTGTGTGATGAGTGTGCCCGTTTCTGTGTGTTTGATGTGTCTGTGTAGTGAGGATGATCATGGTTATGGTAATAGTATTGATGGTGATAGTCATTGTGGTAGTAGTTACGTATCCATTTTTTTTTTTTTTTTTTTTTTTTTTTTTTATGATGATGTGATTGAGGGAGGCAAAAGGCATAACTGCCTATAGCGAGTGCCTCCCCATAGTTGAAAGAGTGACAGGGCCAAAATCAAGGGACGTTCGAGCCAAAATGCCTGGACACACGGAGTTTGAAGCAATTTAAGTCATAGGAAGAGGGAAAGACTGATTCTGGGAGAGAGTTCCAGAGCTCAGCTGTTGAGTAGAAGAAAGTTTGAGAGTAACTTTTCACTCTTGGGTTGGAGAGTTGCACAGAGTAGGGGTGGGATTGAGTTGCAAGACGGGTACCACGTGCCCTACGTAAAGGAGGTGGTATGCACTGGGATAGCTCTGAGGAACACTGATTATTATAGTAGCGATAGAATAGCGAGAGAGAGATGCAACATTGCGGCGGAGAGAGAGAGATTGCAGAGAGTTGGTGAGTGGACGGGAGTTAATGATACGAAAGGCCTTCCTTTCAACCTTGTCTAGGAGAGCGGTGTGAGAGGAACCTCCCAACACATGTGAACAATACTCAATACAAGGGCGCACTATGCCCCTGTACAGAGCAAGAAGCTGTGCAGGGGAAAAGAACCCCCTAAGGCGGTTGAGCACACCCAGCTTTTGGGAGGCTGCCTTAGCAAGACTGGTAATATGGTCCTTCCAAATGAGAGCAGAAGAAAAAGAGACACCAAGAATATTGAGAGAAGATGAAGGGTTGATTTTTGTATTGTTGAAGAATAAGGGATAGTCCGCTGGGAGATCCTGACGGGTAGATAGATGGAGAAATTGGGTTTTGGAAGCATTAAAGTTAACAAGGTTTTCTCTGCCCCAATTGGAAATAGTATTTAGATCAGAATTTAAGAGTTTTATGGCTTCATTACGTTTGTCGTTGAGGGATTGCTGGGTGGGGCGTTCTGAAAAAGTAATGGAGTAGTGTAAGGTTGAGTCGTCTGCGTATGAATGGATGGGAATTAAAGTACAGTTAAGGAGATCATTTATAAAAATTAGAAAGAGAATAGGAGATAGGACAGAGCCCTGAGGAACACCGGAGTTTATAGGGTGAGGAAGTGAACAATGGCCGTCCACAACCGCGGCTAGGGAACGGCCGGTAAGGAAATTAGAGACAAAGGCACAGATGGAGGGATAGAAACCGAAGGAGGGTAGTTTAGAAATTAAAGATTTATGCCAGACTCTATCGAAGGCTTTCGATATGTCTAGTGCAATAGAAAAAGTCTCACCGAAGTCCCGAAAGGAGGATGACCAAGAGTTAGTAAGATATGAAAGAAGATCACCAGTAGAGCGACCCTTAAGGAAGCCATACTGGCGATCTGAGAGCAGATTATGAGAAGAGAAATGCTTAAGAAATTTGGAAGCAAGAATAGTTTCAAAAACTTTAGAAAGACAAGAAATGAGAGCAATTGGACGATAGTTGGAGGGTTGAGAGCGGTCACCCTTCTTTGGGACAGGTTGAATGTGAGCAAACTTCCAGCATGAAGGGAAGACGTTAGAGGATAGACAGAGACGAAAGAGTCGGGGTGGAATAGTAGTGTAATGACCGTGTCTGTCTGATGTGTGTGCTCCGTACTGTTCTCCGTTCACAGTAGTGATGATATTTAGTTATGATGATGGTGTTTATGGAAATGATGGTGGTGGTGATTGTGGTAGTAATTGTGATGGTAGAAATTATATGTAGTGATGATTATGGTAATTATATGTAGTGATGATTATGGTAATTATATGTAGTGATGATTATGGTAATTATATGTAGTGATGATTATGGTAATTATATGTAGTGATGATTATGGTAATTATATGTAGTGATGATTATGGTAATTATATGTAGTGATGATTATGGTAATTATATGTAGTGATGATTATGGTAATTATATGTAGTGATGATTATGGTAATTATATGTAGTGATGATTATGGTAATTATATGTAGTGATGATTATGGTAATTATATGTAGTGATGATTATGGTAATTATATGTAGTGATGATTATGGTAATTATATGTAGTGATGATTATGGTAATTATATGTAGTGATGATTATGGTAATTATATGTAGTGATGATTATGGTAATTATATGTAGTGATGATTATGGTAATTATATGTAGTGATGATTATGGTAATTATATGTAGTGATGATTATGGTAATTATATGTAGTGATGATTATGGTAATTAGAGCAGTGATGGTGGTGGAAATTATAGTAGTATTTGTGATTGTGGTGGTGACCGATAACTGAAATAAAGAAACATGATAATTGATATTAAGTTTGGTTTTTGAACCTTTGAGATATAGTTTTAATATTTAAGTAAGGTGAGGCTCTGGTGATAGTGATAGTAGTGATGATGGTGGTGACAGTAGTAGTGATGACGGTGTAGTAGTAGTGATGGTGGTGACAGTAGTAGTGATAGTTTTTTGTTTTCCTATGAATGAGACCTAATGCAGGCCGCCTGTAACGAGTGTCTCCCGCCTAGCTAAAAGAGTGACAGAGAGCCAAATTCAAGGGTCGTATAAGTAGCAATGGTGGTGATAGTAGTAGTGATATTGTGACAGTAGTAGCAATGATGGCGATAGTATTTTTTGTCTATGTGTATCAAGGAAACAAAAGGTAAAGCTGCCTGTAACAAGTGTTTCCCTGAAAGCTATTTTGATTAGTTTTGTTTTGTTTTGCATTGGAAGGAAGTGTGGTTTGCTTGTTTAGTGCAGTGAACTGAATAGGTCCAGGAGGAGGAGGTATTAGTGAGGGCTGGCTGGATTAATCTCTGTGTACCTGAGACAAATACAGTGTGGGAAGCCAGACAAATTAAACACAAGTTCTAGCAACTCATCCTAACCCGCATAAAATCCTCAAATATTAACCGGAATATAGTGGAAAAAGCTCCGCCGTACAGGAGAGATTTATACAGCCAGTTATTTGTAGCCTAGGTTTAATTAAAAGGATGTCTTAAGGGGAGATATCCACTCGAGAGATTTTTTTTCTTGACTCCTTTCTCCCTCATGTTTAGCCCCATTGTTTTCCTAATGTTAAGACGTTCGCTCCATTATTTTGACTATTTTAAGAACTTTCAACCCATTTCTGTCAATTTTAAGACCTTTCGTGCCATTTAGGTGTCATTTTATCCTGGCGAGCGATAGCGAGCCTGTAATTTAAGAGGAACCGGCTTTCAGCCGGGACATTTTTCTACCGAAAAATGTACAAATTTATCTTGAAAGGGGGTCATGGGGGTGTAATCTCAAGCTTGATGTTAGTCTAGGAAACACACTAAAAACCTCCCCTTAATACAGGTATATTATTCGAATAGTTAACTAAATGGATATAAATACACATTATAGGAGCACGTCAATAATATTTGGTTTGGTGTATACATTATAGTTTATACAGATCAGCTAAACTTTTTCCATAGATGCTCCCTCTCTGATGGTGATGATATAATATGCTGGTACTATTATAATCTCATTCAGTTACGTACTTCTATCTCGCGTGCTTCATTACCAATACAACTATAGTTACTAACTGTGGGGGCGCTCGGTTATGGCCTTGACCTTGCTCGGGGCCTTGGGGCTGTTCGGCCAGGCAGCTTGGGGAACAACAACAACAACTGCACATATATTGTAACGAGACTTGTTGTTATTCTCAAACATCCAATATTATTTACATTGCTTCTATAATATTTTTCGCATGCCTAAGTCATCACAGGCCTGATTTCTCAAGTTATTCGGTTAGTTGTAAGCTGTAGTATTTTTGTCATGTCTCATCGTCAGTACAATTAGCTATTTGTTGTAAAGTTATGATCATATTTGTTGCTAAGCACTAAACTAAACCTGGACTAACCCGATCATTTTCGATAATTTAAAGGAATGTTAAGTGAAACTTAATCGGCAATACTATTAGTTTTTTGTTGCAGTTATCGTTACCTGGCTTGTTGCTATGCTTGTTTTGTGTTGCAGTTATCATTACCTGGCTTGTTGCTATGCTTGTTTTGTGTTGCAGTTATCATTACCAGGCTTGTTGCTATGGTTGTTTTTTGTTGCAGTTATCATTACCAGGCTTGTTGCTATGGTTGTTTTGTGTTGCAGTTATCATTACCTGGCTTGTTGCTATGCTTGTTTTTTGTTGCAGTTATCATTACCAGGCTTGTTGCTATGGTTGTTTTTTGTTGCAGTTATCATTACCTGGCTTGTTGCTATGCTTGTTTTTAGTTGCAGTTATCATTACCTGGCTTGTTGCTATGCTTGTTTTTTGTTGCAGTTATCATTACCAGGCTTGTTGCTATGCTTGTTTTGTGTTGCAGTTATCATTACCAGGCTTGTTGCTATGCTTGTTTTTTGTTGCAGTTATCATTACCAGGCTTGTTGCTATGGTTGTTTATTGTTGCAGTTATCATTACCTGGCTTGTTGCTATGCTTGTTTTTTGTTGCAATTATCATTACCTGGCTTGTTGCTATGGTTGTTTTTTGTTGCAGTTATCATTACCTGGCTTGTTGCTATGCTTGTTTGTTGTTGCAGTTATCATTACCAGGCTTGTTGCTATGGTTGTTTTTTGTTGCAGTTATCATTACCAGGCTTGTTGCTATGCTTGTTTTGTGTTGCAGTTATCATTACCAGGCTTGTTGCTATGGTTGTTTTGTTATGTACACCTGATATATTATTATTATACGGTATGTATGGCCACCCTCATTAAGGGGGGGTAACCTGTTTTTGTTCTGTCCTATTCTATCTTTTTCTGGCTTGTATCCATTTGGCCCCATTCAGCCTACTGTTTTAAGACGTTTATCCCCATCCAGGTGTAAATTTTTTACTGGTGAGCGGTAGCGAGCCAGCATATTTTTTAGTTTTGTTTGACAGCAGGCTAAATTTGTAAATTTTTCGATAGAAAAGTGTCTCCGGCGAAGCCGGATTTCTTCATATAATGCTGGCTCGCTATCGCTCGCCAAGAAGAAATCGACACCTAGATGGGGATAAACGTCTTAAAATAGTTGGCTGAATGGGGCCGCATGGATACAAGCCAGAGAAAGAGAAAAGGACAGAAATAACAAAAAGCAGGTCACCCTCATTAATGGGAGTAAGGCGTCCGGCAATAGATAGATAGATAGATAGATATATTTCGATCGAATCCATAATATTCACAGCATGTTTCCTCACCAATTCATCCAAATCTCTAAAAATCTAATTCCTATTACTATTGTCAAACCTATTTACGTTCAATACTATATCATCGATTGCATAGTATTCCTCGCCTGCCTCGTGACCATTGAGCGTTACTAATGATCATAACTGTTGGGTATGATAGCACGCGAGCCTAGCATGTTAAGGGAGCCCACCTCGCTTTTTTATCTTTCTCTCCCTCTCTCTTTGGCTTGTAGTATCCATTCGGCCCCATTCAGCCAACTGTTTTAAGACGTTTATCCTCATCCAGGTGTCGATTTCTTCCTGGCGAGCGATAGCGAGCCAGCATTCTCTGGAGAAATCCGGCTTCGCCAGAAATTTTTCTATCGAAAAATATACAAACTTAGCTTGCTATAAAAAAAAAAAATATGCTGGCTCGCTACCGATCGCCAGGAAAATATTGAAACCTAGATGGGGGTAAACGTCTTAAAACAGTAGGTTGAATGGGGCCGAATGGATACAAGCCAGAGAAAGAGAGAAAAGGAGAAAGAGAGAAAAAAACAAAACAAGCACGCGAGCCTAGCATGTTAAACTCCCATGACCACCACAGCCCTCCAGTCTGCTCTCGTGACAAAGTACAGAGGAATAATATACCAGGGGGAAAAAAAAAAAAAAAAAAAAAAAAACGATGAGGCAGGTCGTACTACTAACTCCGTGCTCCATAGCCTGCCCTGTTCCCCCCGAACTGACGGCAAATTGAATCCTTTAAGGGAGCCCACATCGCTTTTTTGTTCTCTTTCTCTCTCTGTCTCTCTTTGGCTTGTATCCATTCGGCCCCATTCAGCCTACTGTTTTAAGAAGTATACCCCCCATCCAGGTGTCAATATTTTCCTGGCGAGCGGTAGCGAGCCAGCATAAATATATTTTTATTTTGACAGCAAGCTAAATTTGTACATTTTTCGATAGAAAAATTTCTCCGAAGCCGGATTTCTCCATGCAATGCTGGCTCACTATCACTCGCCAGGAAGAAATCGACACCTGGATGGGGATAAACGTCTTAAAACAGTTGGCTGAATGGGGCCGAATGGATAACAGATAGGGAAAGAGAGAAAAGGAGAGAAAGATAAAAAAAAAAAAAACGGTGACTTTCCTTAAATAAATAGGAAAGATTCGTGCTTCTTTTCTAACTTGACCCTTTCAAAATACGAGGATGCCTTATTTCCTTTTACTCTGGCGATTAGTACACGATTATTACACGATTACTTCAGATTACGATGGCATTGAGGGAGTTAGAGAGATAATGGATATCTAATTTAACCCTTTGATTCCCTGACGGCCTCCTAAACCTGATTAAGGGAGCCAACCTCGCTTTTTTTCTCTTTCCCTGGCTTGTATCCATTCGGCCCCATTCAGCCAACTGTTTTAAGAAGTTTATCCTCATCCAGGTGACGATTTTTGCTGGCGAGCGATAGCGAGCCTGCATTGTATGGAGAAATCCGGCTTCGCCGGAGACATTTTTCTATCGAAAAATGTACAAATTTAGCCTGCTGTCAAACAAAAATATATATACATGCTGGCTCGCTACCGCTCGCCAGGAAAATATTGACACCTGGATGGGGGGGGGGGGTTAAAGTCTTAAAACAGTAGGCTGAATGGGGCCGAATGGATACAACCCAGAGAGAGAGGGAGAGAAAGAGACAAGATGCGAGGTGAGCCCCCTCAACATAGTCTACTATCAGCCACTACAATATCACAATACGACCATGAATGTTAATAACCCTTTGAGTACCAGCGACGTGTGCTGTAATTGTTATTCTACCTATATTGTGACGATATTATGCAGCTTAGGAAGGATCTGTAGTAGTTGTTGTTGTTGTTTTTCCCCAAGCTGCCTGGCCGAACAGCCCCAAGGCCCCGAGCAAGGCCAAGGCCATAACCGAGCACCCCCACAGAACCCTCCCTGCCGACCACAATAAAGCCTGGGTGACCGAAGCCACTCCATGGCGGGGAGCTGAGGAGGGAGCGGAAAAGCCCGGGACACCAAAGCCCCACCCACGGCCCTGTGCCCCTCAGCAATTATGAAGAGAAAGTTGAGGGGCAAAGGAAAAATGTGACGCTTTATTGTTAGAGGTTGTTCCTAAGCTGAATAAAGTCGTCTAAAACTTGCCAGAGTAGGATAGCAAAGGACGCCCGCGGCACTGAATGGGTTAAGGGGGGTGACCTGCTTTTTGTTATTTATGTCCTTTTCTCTCTTTCTCTGGCTTGTATCCATTCGACCCCATTCAGCGAACTATTTTAAGACGTTTATCCCCATCTAGGTGTCGATTTCTTCCTGGCGAGCGATAGCGAGCCAGCATTGTATGGAGAAATCCGGCTTCGCCGGAGAAATGTTTCTATCGAAAAATGTAAAAATTTAGCCTGCTGTCAAAAAAAATAAAAAATATGCTGGCTCGCTACCGCTCACCAGTAAAAAATTGACACCTGGATAATAAACTTCTTAAAACAGTAGGCTGAATGGGGCCAAATGGATACAAGTCAGAGAAAGATAGAAAAGGACAGAACAAAAACAGGTCACCCCCCCTTAAGGGGAGATCTCCACGCGAGGGATTTTTTTCTTGACCCCTTTCTCCCTCATGTTTAGCCCCATTGCTTTTGATATTATAAAACGTTTGCCCCATTAGTTTAGCGATTTTAAGAACTTTCACCCCATATTAAGACCTTTCGTGCAATTCAGGTGTCGATTTTATCCTGGCGAGCGATAGCGAGCCTGTAATTTAAGAGGAAGCGGCCTTCGGCCGGGACATTTTTCTACCGAAAAATGTACAAATTTATCTTGAAAGAGACTTCAGGGGGTGTAATTTTAAGCTTGATGGAGGTCTAGGGAACAAACTAAATACCTCCCCTTAAAGGGTTTAACTTTGAAGTATAATAGGCTGCTATGAATCAAACTCCGTGAAATAGAGGAATAATAATAATTTGATAATACAGCAATTTGTTGGTCCGATTCCGTGACGCTGATACAATCCGCAGGCACAGTCGCGCTAATAAGTGAGGTTTCGGCACCAAGTAAGTTTTTGATCAATATTTGGTATCAGCAATATCTAAGCTTCATTTCTTTATTTCGAGTGAGGTATACAAACATGTTCCTACTCTTACCCACCCTTTTCAACATCTGACAGACATTAATACAGCACAGAGCAAGCCAAACGTAATGACAGCTGGGACATGACTTATTAGCGAGATCGTACAGTTGTTATTGACATTTAGATTTTATAGACAGATAGAACAGATACATGCACCTGGTTTAGGAGTGTAATTGGATATAGTTGTTGACGGGTTTGGGTATAACTTTTACATTCATGCATTTACACATTTGCTTTCCTGTTGCTAGAACGTTGGTAAAAATCTTTCATGCATCATAGTACGATAAAATATCCATCATGGTGGCTCAAAATAATATAGTTAACCCTATAAAACATATGCGTCTGTGTTTAACGTCTACAACCGTTCATATGGCATTAGTAACACAGCATTAGCCAACCTACAATAGCTTGGCTAAAACCTACCTAATATCGTTTAAGGGAAGGCAGTTTGTTTTTCGAGTCCTCCTCCCTCATGTTTAGCCGTATAAGTTATGAGATTTCAAGACATTCGCCCCATTAGTTTGGCGATTTTCAGATCTTTTGCCCCATTTCTTTGCCAATATTAAAACCTTTCGTGGCATTTAGGTGTCGATTTTTTTCCTGGCGAGCGATAGCGAGCCTGTATTTGAAGAGGAATCGGCCTTCGGCCAAGATATTTTTCAACCGAAAAAATTACAAATTTATATCTTGTGGGTGTTTTTTTTTAATTTGAGAGTAAACTAAACCCTCTCCTTAAACCATTGAGCCGAACCAGTAAATTATGTCACACTATACCGTCTGAGCTCCCTTAATATATTCTAATTTCTTCCATATTTAGTGAATACAGGCATAAGTGTAACACATCAATCGAACTAACAAAAAAAATGTACACAGTGCGCTACTATTTGTAATGATGAAGTCAGTCAGCAAAGATACTGGGTTGCCACATGCCCTAACTCAGCTGGATAAGAAAAGTGTCCAGGTCTGGTACTGAAATATTGTTAAATCGTATTTTTTTTAAAATTGCCATTATAAGAGGAACATTCTCTATCGAGTTTTCTATTATTCTTAGAACTTCGAGAATTATTTCTAGTTGTTGTTGTTGTTGTTGTTCCCCAAGCTGCCTGGCCGAACAGCCCCAAGGCCCCTCACTGCCGACCACAATAAAGCCTGGGTGACCGAAGCCACTCCATGGCGGGGAGCTGAGGAGGGTGCGGAAACGCCCAGGAAACCACAGCCCCACCCAGGGCCCTGTGCCCCTCAGCAATTATGAAGAGAAAGTTGAGGGGCAAAGGAAAAAATGTGACGCTTTGGCTTCCAATCTAGGTAGACTGGGAGGTCAATCCACGGAAGAGACTTAAGATCTAGAAAATATAAAAGTAAAAGGAACAGCCAGAGTAAGCTATGGGTATGGCAGAGATCGCTCAGTTCTCACTCTGATAGACCAGCCCATCACCATTTTCTAGTTGCATTCAGTGTTGCCAGTCTAGGTATAAAGCAGGTATTATTGCCATCAAGTGTACTAGGCCTATATGTTTTAGTTGTTTGCATGAACATTCTATAACATATTGAATTGTCTTCTCATCATGTATAAATTCTTAAATATGTAAAGATGATTTGGAAATAATCCAACTCAGTTGGTCTGTAATATGGGCTCTGATATTAACCAGTGCTTTTTGTTATTTTTCGTGTTGCATACCACTTCAGTCCTTTCTCGCAAAATTAATCAATGTGTGAGCTAGCGATGATAATTGGCGCCAGAATATATTGTTTTTGCTATTTCTGTGATATGGAAGCATACACGTATATTGTGTGTGAATAGAATAGAATGGAATTGAATATATATTTTTGCTCAGATTTAAAAACAAAAGTGAAGCACTCTTTCTCAATGTATATTACAAAGTATCTTACAATAAGTTTAGTATCTAAATATACTAAACATCGCTCTCACAAAAAAGTGCTGGCTAGTTCAATACATGAACGTTATTTGTCTGCATCAGCAACTTGTACTTACGTTGAGTTGGACTACGTCCATAATACTTTGGAATATTTTTATTTCTCAATCTAATAATTTCAGTATTTTGACACAAAGAGTACATAATATATGCCTCGTATTTACTAAAAATGCGATTGTCTCTACAAATGTCCTGATATCTACCAGCATTTATTGGCAAATTATGATTACTGGTAGTTTATCCACGAAAATGAGATTACCTTTGCATAGCTTTTAAATATATTCCTCCACGCCATATACTTCTTTGTACACCCAACAGATATATATATACAGTATATATCTATCTATCTATATACTGTGGCACATACCCTTTTTATTGTGTGTGGTGGTGGTGGTGGGGGGGGGGGGGGTGACTCGAGACACGGACAACACAACACGACACAAGACAAATCAAAACAAAAACAAAACACAAAACCACACACATCTAGGTCATCCAGAAGAAATACCCAGAGACTCAGGCCCATTTGGGGTCCCAAGCATAAGATACCCAGGTCCCAGATCTCACACTCGACAACTACTGCATATACATTTTGCTACCAAATTGTTGTTCCAGGAAGTAATCCACTGATATTACTTGTAATATATGTTATCCATGGTGAAGAATATACACCAGCCATGTCCAGTAGTGATAAACATATATACACTACATAGTTAGGTTTAGTATGCTTACCTAACAATAGCCTCACTTAGTAGCAAATCATTCGACATTAAATATGTATTTCCAGTGGATAAACAAGTTCCCCATACACTATATCAGTAATGACCCCCTATTTCTGATGCATAGGTCATAAGTGGTATCACCATGCTGTTAAACATTCCTATCTGTATATCAACTGGTAAATCAAACTTATATGTATAAATTATTGAATACATAGCTTCATGTGCCTGATCTTTTAGTGCAAGTGTTTACCTAAAAACTATTTAAGAGGATATATATATAGAGGATTCTGAAATCCCTCCTATCATGAGTAAAATGGCACCGCATCTGATCTGACTCTACACCTGAAAACAGTCATAACACAGAACCAACAGGAACTTACCTTATCTGTGACTTGGACTCGAAACCGGAATCCTTGGCGGTGATCTGGGTTCTCATAGTCCAGTGGGGTTAGTGCCCTGAGGTCCCCCCCAAGTCCACTACTAACCCCACCACCACCGCTGCTCCCCCCACCACCACCGCTGCTCCCCCCCCCACCACCGCCGCCGCCGCCGATACCTCCTTTACTGTCTACACGGAACATCTGCCACCCCCGCCCACTGCCTGGGACCACCTGTAGAAGGGGAGAAGGTGAGGGTTTAAGGGGAGATCTCTACTTGAGGGATTTTTTTCTTGACCCCTTTCTCCCTCATGTTTAGCCCCATTGCTTTTGATATTATAAAACGTTCGCCCCATTAGTTTAGCGATTTTAAGAACTTTCACCCCATATTAAGACCTTTCGTGCAATTCAGGTGTCGATTTTATCCTGGCGAACGATAGCGAGCCTGTAATATAAGGAACCGGCCTTCGGCCGGGAAATTTTTCTACCGAAAAATTTAAAAAATTATCTTGAAAGGGACTCAAGGGGTTGTCATTTTAAGCTTGATGGAGGTCTAGGGAACTAACTAAATACCTCCCCTTAAATAGAGGTGTGGGTCAGAACATTAGAGGGGCGTTTATCGCGAGTGTGTGGTAATGTTAATGTGTGTGTGATTGTGTTAAGGGAACCCACCTCGTGTTTTGTATCGCTCTCTCCCTCTCTCTGGGTTATATCCATTCGGCCCCATTCAGCCTACTGTTTTAAGACGTTTACCCCCATCCAGGTGTCAATATTATCATGGCGAGCGGAAGCGAGCCAGCATATATATATATATATTTGGACAAGCTAAATTTGTACATTTTTCGATAGAAAAATTTCTCCGGCGAAGCCGGATTTCTCCATACAATGATGGCTCGCTATCGCTCGCCAGGAAGAATTCGACACCTGGATGGGGATAAACGTCTTAAAACAGTTGGCTGAATGTGGCCGAATGGATACAAGCCAGGGAAAGAGAGAAAAGGAGAGAAAGATAAAAAAAGCAGGTGACCCCACTTAATAATTATGTGAGTGAGAGCGTTAATGTGTGTGTGTGTGTATGTTCATGTGTGTGTGTTTGTGTATGTGTGTGTTTGTGTGTATGTTCATGTGTGTGTGTTTGTGTGTGTTTGTGTATGTGTGTGTTTGTGTGTATGTTCATGTGTGTGTGTTTGTGTATGTGTGTGTTTGTGTGTATGTTCATGTGTGTGTGTTTGTGTATGTGTGTGTTTGTGTGTATGTTCATGTGTGTGTGTTTGTGTATGTGTGTGTTTGTGTGTATGTTCATGTGTGTGTGTGTGTATGTGTGTGTGTGTGTGTATGTGTGTGTATGTGTGTATGTTCATGTGTGTATGTTCATGTGTGTGTGTTTGTGTATGTGTGTGTTTGTGTGTATGTTCATGTGTGTGTGTTTGTGTATGTGTGTGTGTATGTTCATGTGTGTGTGTTTGTGTATGTGTGTGTTGTGTGTATGTTCATTGTGTGTGTTTGTGTATGTGTGTGTTTGTGTGTATGTTCATGTGTGTGTGTTTGTGTATGTGTGTGTGTATGTTCATGTGTGTGTTTGTGTATGTGTGTGTATGTTCATGTGTGTGTGTTTGTGTATGTGTGTGTTTGTGTGTGTTTGTGTGTATGTTCATGTGTGTGTGTTTGTGTATGTGTGTGTTTGTGTATGTGTGTGTTTGTTCATTTGTGTGTGTTTGTGTATGTGTGTGCATGTATTTGCGCAGGTGTGCGAGAATGTAAGAATTACTGTTCATTGGTATGTTTGTACGTAATCATGCATGTGTGTGCGTGTGTGCTTGCATGTAGGAGAGCATACGTGCAGGGTAATGCGCGTGAGTATATATCTTGACATAATGGTCGTTTTGTGCAAAGTTTTAAGGGGAGGTTTTTAGTGTGTTTCCTAGACTTCCATCAAGCTTGAAATTACACCCCCTTGACCCCCTTTCAAGATAAATTTGTAAATTTTTCGGTAGAAAAATGTCCCGGCCGAAGGCCGATTCCTCTTAAATTGCAGGCTCGCTACCGCTCGCCAGGAAAAAATACACACCTAAATGGGACGAAAGGTCTTAAAAGTGACATAAATTTGGTGAAAGTTCTTAAAATCGCCAAACTAATGGGGGCGAACGTCTTAAAATCTCAAAAGCAATGGGGCTAAACATGAGGGAGAAGGGGGTAAAGAAAAATATCCCTGAAGTGGAAATCTCCCCTTAAGTATAATAACACGATCCAATAATGTTGTGTCTATGCTGTAAACCTTCATGGTATTGACCGCTGGCGAGCTTCAGGCTATAAGGAAGTTGGAGTTGTAAATATAGATTTTTATTTTTTTTTTTTATATAGAACAATAATGCAATATTACTGGAGATTTCTGATAGGTAGAAATTAGGTTTTGTGTATTTATAAATGTACTTCGACCGTATTTTAGTTGTTAATTAGCTAAATATCGATGTCTACGGCTCCAACTTCCTTATAGAACGAAACTCGCAAGTGGTCAATTCCACGTATTTGTTGTTGTTGTTGTTCCCCAAGCTGCCTGGCCGAACAGCCCCAAGGCCCTGAGCAAGGCCAAGGCCATAACCGAGCGCCCCCACAGAACCCTCCCCGCCGACCACAATAAAGCCTGGGTGACCGAAGCCACTCCATGGCGGGGAGCTGAGGAGGGTGCGGAAATGCCCGGGAAACCAAAGCCCCACCCAGGGCCCTGTGTCCCTCAGCAATTATGAAGAGAAAGTTGAGGGGCAAGGGAAAAATGTGACGCTTTGGCTTCCAATCTTGGTAGATTGGGAGGTCAATCCACGTTAGAGACGCCGTCACTTGAGATCTAGAAAATATATAAGTAAAAGGAACAGTCAGAGTAAGCTATGGGTATGGCAGAGATTGCTCAGTTCTCACTCTAATAGACCAGCCCATCACCACATGACTAGAAACCAATCCTCTCAGCATCAGCTAGGAAAGGCCCTAGAAAGCCGCCTTTGGCGAGGGGATAGCTCCCCTATTTCAACCCTTTTCGGGGTTGGGCACCCGCCCGCCACGTATTTGTTAATCTGTATGGAGTCATAACAATAATTCAATATTTACTTAACCCCTTCTGTGTCGGTGACGAATTTGACTAATAATTTAGCTATACTTATACGATTTTATGTAGTTTGAGAATGATCTGTGGTAGTAACAAAAAGGTCAAGCGAGATAGTTCGAAGCCTGTTAATCGCTGGAGGCCATCATTAAACTGCTTATTAGTGGTTAAATTAAAGTTACAAAGTACATCACCTGTACGGAAGGGTTAAGGTAGATATTGAAAGGCAGTAGGCTATAATTTGATATGAAATTTTTCTATCGAAAAATTTACAAATTTAGCTTGCTGTCAAAACAAAAATATATATATGCTGGCTCGCTACCGCTCGCCAGGAAAATATTGACACATGGATGGGGGTAAACGTCTTAAAACAGTAGGCTGAATGGGGCCGAATGGATACAAGCCAAAGAGAGGGAGAGAAAGAGAAAACAAGTGAGGTGGGCTCCCTTAAAACAGAATGAGTTAATACACTATACAACTTCCCAGGTGTCTACCGTGAAGCGATATTCTTCAACATTAGAAATAAACTTTATTTCAGACAGCTCGAACTGGTTTGAGAAAGTACTTTAGAGCCAATTTTTCTGAAATAATGATAAGACTATCAAAGGAGAGATGATAAGGAGTAAATATGCTTGTACTCTTTAGATAACATTCTTGGATCAGCGTACTTCGCCTTGGAGTAATGAAACTAGACTTGGAGTAATGAAACTAGACTTGGAGTAATGAAACTAGACTTGGAGTAATGAAACTAGACTTGGAGTAATGAAACTAGACTTGAATCAATACACTATTTTCTTGGACCCATGTGTTTAGTCTTGGACTAATATATTTATTCTTGGATCAACATAATTCGTCTTGATCCAATGTACTCAGTCATGGATAGTGCACCTAGTCTTGGACCATTATAATTTGTATTTGATCAATGTAATTAGTCTTGGACCGGTATGATTAATGTAATTAGTCTTGGACCGGTATGATCAATGTAATTAGTCTTGGACCGGTATGATCAATGTAATTAGTCTTGGACCGGTATGATCAATTTAATTAGTCTTGGACCGGTATGATCAATGTAATTAGTCTTGGACCGGTATGATCAATGTAATTAGTCTTGGACCGGTATGATTAATGTAATTAGTGTTGGACCGGTATGATCAATGTAATTAGTCTTGGACCGGTATGATCAATGTAATTAGTCTTGGACCGGTATGATCAATGTAATTAGTCTTGGACCGGTATGATTAATGTAATTAGTCTTGGACCGGTATGATCAATGTAATTAGTCTTGGACCGGTATGATCAATGTAATTAGTCTTGGACCGGTATGATCAATGTAATTAGTGTTGGACCGGTATGATC
The DNA here is from genome assembly GCA_032716605.1 of Paralithodes platypus. Classification (NCBI taxonomy): domain Eukaryota; kingdom Metazoa; phylum Arthropoda; class Malacostraca; order Decapoda; family Lithodidae; genus Paralithodes; species Paralithodes platypus. The sequence goes on along the minus strand of CM064544.1, from coordinate 25,603,794 downwards.
AATGTATTTAGTCTTGGACCGGTATGATTAATCTTGCATCAAAACAATTTGTAGTGGACTAGTATGCACAGCCTTCGATCAGTGTGACGTATCTTGGATCACACTGTACTTAGTCTTGACAGAGTTTGCTTAGTCTTCGGCGGTCTTCGGTCAGTAACTAGCCTTGGAGTAACTTACTTAAATAAATATATATATACCGTATATATATAAATATATATACATATATATATATATATATATATTTACTGTATATATATAATGTTAATATTATTATTGCTAACTAAATTTAAGAAATCTAGAAACAACTTAAAATGAATAGTTATAAAAATAACCTAATACATATTAGAATTAGTAAAATGAAAGAATAAAATGAGACGACGCAAACATTACATTATGTGAAAAATAAAAGGGCGGGGGGAGCAAACTTAATAACATAAATGTTATCGTAAATACAAGAACCAACCTTTACATAATGATTAGAAACACAGTAGAGGAGTCGTGCACACCCAGGCTGGGTTTATGTAACTGGGTGAGCAGGAGGCGTGTGACCAAGAAGAATCTAATAAGGAGAGAGCTCTTAAACGAGCTCCCAATTGATCCCTAGTCTTGACCAAGCACCCCTGAAGATGGCTCTGCCATCGGTGGTGCATCGTCTGCACACTTACAACTGTCACTGGGAGCTGCCAGATGGCGTGGCGGCAGATACAAACATGGCACCAAAACAACATCGTCACAGCTGTGTTGTTTGTGGAAAATACAAGCGGAAGCAAAATAAATTCATATTTCACTTCTTTTCCAAAGGTAAGGTGAAGTGCTTAGTCATAAGTAGGGTATATCTACGAGTATACAGTATACTCACATACGAGTGTATAATCATGGCTGACTGAATAAATATTCCAGAGACATCATCTCAGTAAATAGCTGACCCATGAATGATGGCATTTGTATCATTACAGACGTTTGTTATGGCTCAAGAACCTTGACATCAAACTGACGACGAAAACACCTGATCAGCTGAACTAAGTCCTGTGTTGTGTGAAGCAGCCACTTTTAAGATGACCAGTGTAGTGAGGTTGGCCGTCTGACGTCTGATGCTCCATAATTTACAGATGTTTTAAATAATATAAATAAATAGCATAATCTACTCGCGTTGTATATACAGTATATGCCTTTCACCTGATCGGTTATCTTTAACGTAAGACATACCCTCAATTTTATGTTCTTAGTTTTTTATGGAGTGTGAGGGTGGAATTACTTGCTTAGGCTATAGAATATTATTCATGAATACACAGAAAAGCAATAAACGGTAGTGGAGAAATTCCCCCTAGCATTGTAGCCTATTGTGCTGCAGTGGTCGACCTGAATAGTAAACACATATATTTATAAACACTACAACATGAGGCAAAAGATATGTTCCACACTTTTGGTGATGTTGCTGAAGGGATGTGTATTTATTAGTGTATGACGTGTATGGGTAGAGCTGCAGAAACATAAATTACTCGAGAGACAGTCACTGGGATGAATGCTGGGGCTGTCTCGCTTATTCCTTCGTGAGAGATAATTGCGTACCGGTATGTCTTTATTTACTCCTCATCAATTAAGCAGTGCAAGTAATCTGAAGAACTGTATGATTCAGTGTGTGTGTGTTTGTTTATTTACTGTTCAGTAAACGTACGAACACTATGGGGAACATATGGCTGAAATCCATACAGATAGACCAACTGATTTTTTTTTAGATGCAAGGAACAAAACCAATACAAGATATAGACGTTGAGTAACCTACACATATAATAAAGGTATTATATTAGATCAAGTATTTTATACAGAAAAAGGTAAAGTTGCTTCACAAATACTAGATTGTATACATGGAATGTAGCACAATATATTTAGTTGTAGTAGTATATGGACCGAGGTAGGACAATAATGATAATGAAAAAAATGGGATCACAATTTAAACATCATGGGTGACTTTTACAGTAGGCTACTACTTAGATATAGGCCTATAAGAGCTATTATGACCTGTGAAAAATTAAGAGATATTGAGTACTGCAAGCGGTAGCCTATATATATTAGAAACTATATAGTTATAGCTCGAATATAACCGTTGTCTAAAGAACGATACATTTTCTAATGAGGGGTATAAACTGTATAGTTACTGTTCGAAATTAACCGTTCTCTATTGAGGGATGCTTGACGTTAGATGGGGTAAGTATCAGGGGCCTACAACCAAAAGCAAAGAGTCACCTCTCATTATTAGATTCTTCTTGCGTGTGACTGTGTTTGGGGCAGTGGTGAGAATTGAAAAATCGGAGGGTTTTATGGGGTGATCAGATAATTCAGAGTGGGTTCGAATGGCAGAAAAGGGAGGATTTGAAAGAGGTCGGTTAGTTCTAAATGACCTACCCCGATGCTTCGAGATCCTGGCGGTGAGGTGTCTCTTGGACTGACCAATATAAGTCGCATTGCAGCGACTACATTTAAAAAGGTACACCACCGAGGACTGCAGAGAATCGGGAATTCGGTCTTTAATTTTAAAGAAGTGAGACAGTGTTTGGGGAAATTTGAATACCACTCTCAATGATATTTGCGGGTAATGTTCACGAAGGAATTTAGCGACTTTATTTCGAATTGAATATGATTTGTTGCCTAGAAATGGGATAGTGAAATAAGCAATTGCTTTCTGAGCTGTAAGGATCGGAGTTGAGGAGGTTCTTAATTACTTAGTTGCTTACCAATTAAGGTATTTGTGAAATTTATTGGAAATTCATTTAGTTTGTGTTTTACGTAAGAATTCAAATTCGAGGTGGACGGACATGAAAGAGAAACATATATGATAGGCTCTAGTGACTAAAGTAATAATTAAATTGTTCTTATATTGTATGGGAATGCTAGAATTACATTTTGTTGTAAGTCCTGTACAGGTTGGCTTTCTGTATATAGAAGTACTAAATGAGCTATTCTGTTTTTCCACCAGAACATCTAAAAATGACAATTTATTGTCTTCCTGTCTCGCAAGTGAACTTCATGTTTTTTGTGTCTCAAGTTTAACCCTCCAGCCCCGGGGGCTATAGCTTGCGACTGTGCTCCGGTACCGGGTGTTTTGACGATCTTTGGCCTATGTTAACTACTCTGTAAGTCAATGAATATGTCATGTAATGTTGTAAATAAAAAAGAATAATGTTCCACAAACCTTCCTCTGTCGAATGGCGTTGAGTAGAGGTCTCTAGCCCCTCTGGTTGCATAATGGTGAGCGCGGGAAGACGAGTGCTTTTCGGCGGCAAATTCTTCCCGCGTTCGGACGCGTCGCCTCGGCCATGGCTACGACGCACCTAGCCGCTCGCCGCGCCAAAGTATTTATCTCCCTTAGACGATTTTAGTGTTTGATATTGAGAATGTGATGTTTATTTGATATTTTCTAGTTATTTTGAGGCCAATTATATAAAATATGTTTATTAGGGTATCACTGTCACTGATATTGCTAATTTTCACTCGATACCGTACATTTTATTAGTAATTGAGGTAGCTTATTGTTGTATTAGGCACTGATTATTCGTTATCACAGGTGTTTATTATACTTTGGCCATCAAATATTAGGTCTTGTGTCACTTTCACTTTGACAAATATGCTTTAGAGTGTCACTGTCACTGATAATGCTCATTTTCACTCGATACCGTACATTTTATTAGTAATTGAGGTAGGTTATTGTTGTATTAGGCACTGATTATTCGTTATCACAGGTGTTTATTATACTTTGGCCATCAAATATTAGGTCTTGTGTCACTTTCACTTTGACAAATATGCTTTAGAGAGTGTCACTGTCACTGATAATGCTCATTTTCACTCGATACCGTACATTTTATTAGTAATTGAGGTAGGTTATTGTTGTATTAGGCACTGATTATTCGTTATCACAGGTGTTTATTATAGTTTGGCCATCAAATATTAGGTCTTGTGTCACTTTCACTTTGACAAATATGCTTTAGAGAGTGTCACTGTCACTGATAATGCTCATTTTCACTCGATACCGTACATTTTATTAGTAATTGAGGTAGGTTATTGTTGTATTAGGCACTGATTATTCGTTATCACAGGTGTTTATTATAGTTTGGCCATCAAATATTAGGTCTTGTGTCACTTTCACTTTGACAAATATGCTTTAGAGAGTGTCACTGTCACTGATAATGCTCATTTTCACTCGATACCGTACATTTTATTAGTAATTGAGGTAGGTTATTGTTGTATTAGGCACTGATTATTCGTTATCACAGGTGTTTATTATACTTTGGCCATCAAATATTAGGTCTTGTGTCACTTTCACTTAGTTATATGATTTGTAAACGATTTATATACAATTTATTGTGTCTTTTTTCACTGATTTCTATATTTCTATAGGTTCTAATCATATGAATGTCACTTGGTATATACATATGTGTCACTTTCACATATTATTATGGTGTAATTGTATTTGTATCAATGTTCTCATAATACATGACTTTTGTATTACAATACATTGGTTTTCTTCCACTTTTTGCCTATATATAATTATAGTGTACATATTGTCATTTTATTTGGCAATTTCAGATTATTAGAACTCCAGCTTGGAGTGGTAATCAAAGAAGCAATCTACAGCACAGAGTGCCACCTTGCACTCCACACACTCCAGGGTTGACTTTTTACCTGACCTCGGCTTCACCCTGCTGTTGTAGCAGACATGGCACCGCTTCTGCTGTGTTCTTCCGGATTCATTCTGAGGCAGGGAACCAAGCCTGTGCCTAGTCAAGTATTGAGCAGACTGCAAGCGGTCAATAACGGCGGGCCCAGGATGTGCCACTGCCCTCTGTGGCATAGCATACTTCTCCAGGAGCTCCGTCAACACCTGCTTTTGGAACCTCCGCAGGCTATTGAACTTCATGGGTGTGTTCACATTCCGAAGCTTGTATATGTTGTAGGCATTCAGAACTGACATGTCCACCATATGCAGAAAGAACTTTTTGTACCATCTGCACGAGGTACGCAGGCAGTCAATGAAGCCTATCTGCATGTCGGACTTGTCCACCAGCCTCATGTTGATGTTGTAGTCCAGGACAGCATCGGGCTTGGTCACCCTGGCCTGGGTGCGGCGATCCACCTTGCCAGTCTCCACCATTTCCCCCTTGTGGATGGTGGTCAGGAGGTTGACCTTCCGCTGGTCGTGCCAGTGGATAGCCAGAATGGGCCCCGACTTCTTCTTGAACACATCACCTTTTTTGGTCTTTGGAGGGAAAGGTGGCATGCCCTTCCTTTTCCCTCGTACTGTGCCTACAGTCCCCGTCTTGCGCTCATGCAGGTACTGTGAGAGAGTGGGGGACGTGTAATAATTGTCCGTGTAGAGGACGTGATTCTTATGAAAGTAGCGGTCCATCATGGCTTGCACCACTGCTCCGCCAAAGCCAATGAGGGGGTCCACAAGCAAGTCCCCTTCCTTCCCGCTGTAGACCAGGAAGTCCAGGACATAGCCAGTTTGGCAGTCGCACAGCACAAAGAATTTTATGCCAAAGCGATGTCTTTTTGAGGGGATGTACTGCCGGAAGCTGAGTTTTCCCCGGAACAGCACAAGAGACTCGTCAATGACGACCTTGCGGAAGGGCTTGAAGTAGGAGGTGAAGCGTTCTCGCATCATCTCATACAACGTCCTAATCTTCCACAGCTTGTCTGGGAGGTGGACGTCAAGGTTGGTGACAAGATGGAGCGCTGCGAGGATATCAAGGTACCGGTCGCGAGACATATATTTCCCGAAGGCAGGGGTGGATATCAGATCATTGGTGATCCAATAGTCAGGCAACCTATGCTTCTTGACATGAGGCATTAGCATGGTGAGTGCCAGGAACACCATGAACTCTTTATGAGTCACTGGGGTCCACTGCCTCATGTGGCCCTTGGTCACCTTTCCCAAAAAGTGGACCTGGAATTGGTGCTGCTTATTTGTCTCTTTGACAACATAGCCTACCACCTCCTCATCAAAGAAGGCCTCAAACAGTTCGTGTGGTGGAGCATTGGGGCCTGCAGGAAAATTGGGGGTAACGCCTGAACCCTCCAGTACCTCATCAAAAGCTGGCACATCAGGGTTGTATGCATCCTCATCAACTACGTCTTGCCACTGAAAAACGTAGAATGGGTCTTGTCTACGCTGACGAGGAGCTCCAGCTGGTGGCCCAGCACGCCCACGGCCAACTCGGGAGGCGCGCGCCCTAGGGCGGCGAGGGCGGCGGCCAGGGCGGTGGGCAGCACGACGGGCAGCACGACGCCGGGCCAAGCGGATGGGTCGAGGGTCGTCGATGTCCATATAGTCATCGTCAGAGTGGTCATCTTGCCCTGACGGTGGACCTATGTAATCATGGCCAGAGTCTTCAGAGAGGTGCCCTTCATCATCAGTGGCCCCCACATAATCTGGCGGGGAACCAGTGATGCGTGGGCGGCGTGCGGGTGGGCGAGGTGGGGAAGGAGTGGCAGGTGAGGCTGTGTCCCCCCGAGGTCCCGGGCTCCTTGGCCTGCGACGAGTGACAGAAAGCAATGTTTCACTGTCACTAGGGCCAGGTATTGGTGATGCGAGCTCAAAGACTTCTTCAGGAAGACATGTTGAAGGCGGGAGAGGTGGGGAGGACCGTGGGGAAAGTTGCGGGGACGTATGGCTGGGGCCGGCCGGGGTGGACGCCGCGGGAGCCTCGAACAAAACTCTCTTACTTTTCTTAATTTTCTTGGTATATTTCCTACCTTTCCCCTTTTCGGCAGCAGTATGTCTCCTGTCGGGGGACCTAGGAGGCAAATAGGCCGAAAGTGTGGGGTCCTCAACCCTTGGCAATGGTGGGGGTGGTGGGGAAGAATGCGGGGCATCCGGGTCATCTTGGGTGGCGTGGGTAGATAAGGGAGACAATGGCGGACGAGAAGGGTCACCACGCTGACCCTCACTCACAGCCTCATCAAGTAGTTTTGCTTGTTCCCTAGCTGCCGCGGCCGCCTTCTCAAGTATTTTCTGCTTATACAAATGTAGCTTGAAAGGCGATTTACCAGGGGAAGGGCTTGGCGTCGTGTCACTTAAGCGAAATTTGGTGAGTGACCTTGAACTCTCCCACTCGCTCACTCTCTCAAGTTCACTGTCTTTAGGTAAACCAGCTTCCTCAACAACTGGTACATCACCTTCATCACTCTCATCACTGTCATGTTCTCTCGCAAATCCCAGGAATTGCTCTTCTTTATCACTCTCATGGCCATAATCACTCGACTTATAATTACTGGAGTCGTCACTGACTTCATCATCAACATTATGCTTGGCATCAGCTCGCTCATAAAGTCTCAATGTCGTCTCAATACCTCCGGGAGATAACACATTTAGGCGATGGCGTCGGGGTAAGGCGCGACGAACAAGCAAGGGCGTCGTAGGAAGCACGGTATCGGACACAGCGGAATCACTATTTGGCGTACTGTCCATGATGGCGTCGGGGTAGATACTGTTGCTGTGGCGGAGTTTACGCCTGGTGGCGCCACCTACCGTCCCACGATACCGAAAATGTACGCGCGGCATTCGAAAGCACGCATGCAAGCAATGGGCGTTCAAGAGCCCTTCCGGGTTGCGCGGGCCGAGGTTGTTATGGGCGTTCAAGAGCCCATCCGGGTTGGAGGGGTTAAGTAATTCAAGAACAGGGGAACGTGGTCTGACGAGTGATTAGTCGGGATGGAGGCATTTTTTGCAACCATATTTGCATAGCCTACTGATAGGGAGCCACAGACGGGAGTAACATCTAATTAGAACCCTGAGCTAGGCCACCCATAGAGATCATTCATACTTTGTATAGCCTTTCCATATTTGTAGTGAGTCAAACAGAGAACAAAGTGAGGCTAGAGACATATATATTATGGAACTGATTGTGAACAGAAACCTGTTCTGTTTACGATTGGCTTCCATTTATCCACCTACATGTACAATAATCTATCTATCTATCTATCTATTGCCTGACGCCGTGATCCCCGAAGGGGTGGCCATGTACAGTAATGATAATAATAATCACAATAATCATAATGATAAACATAATATTAATATTAATACTAATCATTTGCTATATCAATAAGGTAATACAAATAAAGACGAAACTAAAACAAATATTGAAATAGATAGGCATGACATAATATACAGTATATAGAAAAACTAAAATCAACATCAAATAATGGAACATAAATCTGCCACCCAAACACTAACCCTAAAAGAGAAGTTGTTGGAGGTGTCTTCGTCGTTGACGGTTAGGGTGGCTAGGGGGTGGCCTAGGGGCAGACTCTCCGGCACCTCAAGCTGCCACTCAGGCTTGGAGAACCTCGGGGGCACGTCATTCTCGTCAGACACCTCCACTAGGACCGTGCCTGTTCCTGGAGGCGATGAAGGATCAGTGGTTAGGTTTGTCTATTCCATGCTGGGGTTTGTATGGATAGTAGAACAGAGAGAATGGTGTAGAAAGAGGCCGATTGGTTAGGCTAGTCTATGGTCCTGTTTGAAGGGGGGGGGGGGGGAGAGGGTAAGTTAACATATCCAGCATTCAGAGGCATTTTCCTCATTTTATTTTGACTAACATTAGACGATTTTACTCAGTTTCAGAAACATGTTCCTGCTATCCCTATAACTGGTGGGGAATGTGGGACGATGGTATAAGATTGCTTCTTCCATTATCATTCCTGAAAATCTACAATGGGAGAAGGAAAGGCTAGGTTTGTCCTCTCCCGGCCTAAGTTTAAACAAGTGTGTGATGCTTTACTCGTCAGACATTTACCTACAGGGGTAGAAGAAGGGGGAGAGGTTAACAAAAAAAATCTATTCTTGTATTTTAGGAAATCTATAATTCTCTTTGTTGTGTTCTGAAGGATAGATTCGACTGAACTATGGTACTTTAAACCAGTAAATATAACTTTAATTGTTAATCATTTACAAAAAACAACAAACCTTATCTCCATATGAAACCATGTAATTGTAAATCTTATGTATTATTAGGCTGCATGTAAACAGTCAAAATTCAATTACCTGCAATTTATATAATTATACTGTGTATATATATATATATATATATATATATATATATATATATACTGTATATATATATATATACTGTATATATATATATTATATATTTTTTTGTTTTTCTATGTGAGTGAGGGAGACAAAAGGCAGAACTGCCTGTATCGAGTAAATCCCCCAGAGTTGAAAGAGCGACAGGGCCAAAATCAAGGGACGTTTGAGCCAAAATGCCTGGACACACGGAATTTGAAGTAATTTATGTCATAGTAAGAGGGAAAGACTAATTCTGGGAGAGAGTTCCAGAGCTCAACAGTTGAATAGAAGAAAGTCTGAGAAGCTGTGCAGGGGTAAAGAACCCCTTGAGGCGGTTGAGCACACCCAGCTTCTGGAAGGTTGCCTTAGCAAGACTGGTAATATGGTCCTTCCAAGTGAGAGCAGAAGAAAAAGAGACACCAAGAATATTGAGAGAAGATGAAGGATTGATTTTTGTATTGTTCAATTGTAAGGGATAGTCCTCTGGGAGTTCTGAAAATGTAGTAAGATGAAGAAATTTGGTTTTGGAAGCATTAAAGGGAACAAGGTTTTCTCTGCCCCAATTGGAAATAGTAGCTAGATCAGAAGATAAATGCTGCATGGCTTCATTGCGTTTGTCTTTGAAGGATTGCTGGCTGGGGCGTTCAGGAAAACTAATTGAGTAGTGTAAGGTAGAGTCGTCTGCGTATGAATGGATGGGACTGGAGGTACAGTTGAGAAGATCATTTATGAAAATTAGAAAGAAAATGGGAGATAGGACAGAGCCCTGAGGAACACTGGAGTTGATAAGATGAGGAAGTGAGCGATGGCCGTCCACAACCGCAGCTATGGAACGGCCGGAAAGGAAATTAGAGACAAAGGCACAGATAAAGGGATAGAAACCGAAGGAGGGTAGTTTAGAAATTAAAGATTTGTGCCAGACTCTATCAAAGGCCTTCGATATGTCTAGTGCAATAGAAAAGGTCTCACCGAAGTCCGGAAAGGAGGATGACCAAGAGTTAATAAGATATGAAAGAAGATCACTAGTAGAGCGACCTTTAAGGAAGCCATACTGGCGATCTGAGAGTAGATTATGAGAAGAGAAATGCTAAAGAAATTTGGAAGCAAGAATAGTTTCAAAAACCTTAGAGATACAAGAGATGAGAGCAATTGGACGATATTTGGAGGGTTGAGAGCGGTCACTCTTCTTTGGGACAGATTGAATGAGAGCAAACTTCCAGCAAGAAGGGAAGACGTTAGAGGAGAGACACACAAAAGAGTTTGCCTAGGCAGGGAGTCAAAATGGAAAACACAGTTTTTGAGTACAACAAAAAGAATACCGTCCGGACCGTACACCTTCTTAGTATTATGCCCAGAGAGGGTAGAACATACATCTTTAGAAGATATTAGGCATAAGCAGGAGAGAGGGGGGTGAAGAGGGAGGAATAGCACCGTAATCATCCAAGGTGGAGTTTCTAGGAAAAGTTTAAGCGAAGAGTTCAGCTTTGTCAGAGGAAGAAGTGATGTTTGTGCCATCAGAGTGGAAAAGGGGAGGGAAAGATGAGGCAGAAAAATTGTTGGAGAGGTTTTTGGCTAGATTTCAGAAAGCTTGGAAAGAGCTAGAGTTGGATAGTTCAGTGCATTTATTATTGATGAAAGAGTGTTTGGCAAGTCGAAGAACAGATTTGGCTTGATTCCGGGCAGAAACATAGAAAGAATGACATTTTTTAGTCTTAAGGCGTTGGTACCGTTTGAATGCTGCCTCCTTGTTGCCGACAACAGTAGAACACGCTTGAGTAAACCAAGATTTGTTTGCATTAGATTGAAAGAAAATGGAATGTATGCTTCCATGCCCGAAAGGATTACCTCGGTAATGCGTTCAGCACTCTCCGAGGCTCCCCGGCCACGGAAGCAAAAGTCATTCAAAGGAAAATCAAAGAAATACTGCCGAAGAGCCTCCCAGTCGGCAGCGCCAAAGTGCCGCAAGCGCCGCCGGTTGGGAGGATCGGGTGGCCGTACTGGAGAGATAGGACAGGTGACAGATATTAGTTTATGGTCGGAGGAGCCCAAATGAGAAAAAAGATTTAAAGTATAAGCGTTACGGTTAGAGGTTAGAAATAAGTCAAGAATGTTGGGCCGATCTCCGAAGCGATCTGGGATATGGGTGGGTTGTGGGACTATCTGTTCTAGGTCGTTTAAGATAGAAAAGATGTAGGCTTGTTCACTAGGTTGGTCAGTGGAAACAGAGGAGAGCCATTGGTGGTGGTGAACATGGAAATCTTCTAAGATGGAGATTTCTGCAAAAGGAGAGATGGATAGAATGTGTTCCACTTTAGAAGTTAGTCAAAGAATTTTGGAAAGGTAGTAGAATTAGGGGAGATAGAGACAGTGCAGAAATATTTATTTGAGTGACAAGAAAGCTTTAGCCTGAGAGTTGAGAATTCAGAAGAGTCTAAGTTGGGAACACGAGAGAAAGTTAGATTGTTGCGTAAATAGACACAACATCCACCTTTGGCTCGAAACTAAAGGATAGAGATAGTAGGAGGATACAGAGAAGGGTTTGCTGTCAGTAGTCCCTGACAACTGTGTTTCGGTGAGAAAGAGAAGATCAGGGTTGGCAGAGGAGAGGTGGTGTTCCACAAAGTGGAAGTTAGAAGAAAGGCCACGCATGTTAAAGAAATTAATGGTAAGAGTAGGTGGTGGTGGGCCAGAGCATTTTAGCGAGCTGTTACCAGGGGACAGACAGATGGGGGCATTTCTGGTCCCCCCCTCTGGGGACTTCGAGGTGGGTCGATGTTTCATATTTTTGTTTTTCTTTGGAAAGTTAGTGTAGTATGTAAGGTGTTTGTAGTATAATGTATTAGATAGGAGGAGAAGGTGTTTTGGAGGGCAGGCTGGGGTTGCCCTCAATATTGATAAGACACTGAAAGGATCAGCTAGGGAGGCCAGGTGGTGAAACAGGAGCTCCAGCGGTCCTTATCAGTCACCTAGCACTCCCTAGGAGTACCGCCCTGTTCGGCTGGTGTCTACAGCCTCCTCCTAACAATTCTGGAGGTGGGATTCCCGGTCCCAACCTCCAGGGGCTATCTGCGCCATAAAGTGACGAGAGGTGGGGTCGCCATATCCCTACGCCTACAAAAAAAAAAAAAAAAAAAATTATATATATATATATATATATATATATATATATATATATATATATATACTAATTATACAGTATATATATTTATTTATTTTTTATTTTTTTTCTATGTGATTGAGGGAGGCAAAAGGCAGAATTGCCTATAGCGAGTGCCTCCCCCATAGTTGAAAGAGTGACAGGGCCAAAATCAAGGGACGATCGGGCCAAAATGCCTGGACACACTGAATTTGAAGCAATTTAAGTCATAGGAAGAGGGAAAGACTGATTCTTGTAATATATATAAGGAGTTTGTTAAAATCCATAGCGTATCTTTTGAATTGCACGTGTTCAGACACATACACACACAATATATTTATGATGTTCTCTCCACTAACCAACTTTACTCCTAAACTCGATTAATGAAATCAACAAACACATGTGGCAGTCCGGGGATTCGAACCCAGGACGCTCACACCGAAAATCAACACACTTTTGTATTGCGCCACGAAGACCGTTATTTATTAGTTGCATGACGGTAGCTGGATGGAGTCTGAGAAATATCATGATATCCAGCCAGCTCGGGGTACACCTGACCTCTCCTGCTGTCCTCATACTCAACAATGGTAGAGGGATAAACACGCCAGGCCTCCAGGGTTTACAGGCAATAGTGAGAGTGGATATACAGGTACTAGCAAAGGTCGAGCCCTCCATTCATATCTTCACCTTTTCTTTATTCTCATGATATACGAACAATTTTATATATAATAATGCTTGAATATGTGTAAGTGTATTTAGTAGTTATTGCCTTACTTATTGTTTTAATAGGGAGAACATATAAGTTGATATGATGGATATCGAACAAAAAATCTCACATTTTGTGTATATGCTTATTGGTGGTGGGTTCGATTTGTGTTTGCTATAGATGTTGGCTATTCGTGTCTGTTACTTACAGTATGTTGAGTGGTACTTGAAAAGTAGACAGAATGGATAAAAAACACCATCTGAGGAAGAGCACTTTATTGACAACGTTTCGCAGATAGCTTCATCAGGTCACAGCTATCTGCGAAACGTTGTCAATAAAGTGCTCTTCCTCAGATGGTGTTTTTTATCCATACTTTCAGTATGTTTATAATTAACTATAATGCTATATAGGGTTTGTGTTGATATTGTGGGTAGCTATAATATAGTCACCATAATTAGGCTAAAATCGTTACTATTATACGCGTGTTACTAAAAAAGGGTTGGAGCATTTGGGCTCTAAATATTCACACCTACTGTCCCCCCTCTCCAAATGGTAAAAATATCGAATCGATTGCTATAATGCTTGCGGGGGTTATAAGAGGGTAGTAGTTAAGATTTTCGGCCAGATTATAATAAATAGACTTTAGGATACTATACAGCAAGTCATTGAGCGTGAATGTCATCAGATATTTAAGGATTACTATTATTATAATGCCAAGCTTCAGTTGTCTACGCAAGTACTTAGAAAGCCTGTTATTATACAAGAAATAGGTTCTTATCTCTAATGGAGGTACTTATATTAGAACAGATAGCAGAGTAGTTGATAATAAACATAACTACACCTTAGGCCGAGTACGTTGTGACCTCTCATACCTCAGAATCAACATCCTAGACAGCCTGCAATCTGACCATGACAGCCAATGGACACACCTCATGCGCACTGCTGAACAACACAGAATAACTAAACCCTGGGGATTTCTGGCATCATATATAACGTTTAAAAGGCTACAATAAACCTACAACATCTTCTCTTATTGTAAACGGTAACACCATCACTGATCCCAGGGAAATCACAGACACCTTTAAAGACACATTGGCACAATATACTACCGTAGTCGATAGGTTGAAGAAGTGAGCGATGGCCGTCCAAAGTCTAAACTGCAGCTATGGAATGGCCAGAAAGGAAAATAGAGATAAAAGGCACAGATGGAGGGATAGAAACTGAAAACGGGTAGTTTAGAAATTAGAGATTTATGCCAGACTCTATCAAAGGCTTTCGATATGTCTAGTGCAATAGAAAAGGGATCACCAAAGTCCCGAAAGGAGGATGACCAAGAGTTAGAAAGATAAGAAAGAAAATCACCAATAGAGTGGCCCATATGGAAACCATACTGACGATCAGAAAGTAGATTATGGGAAGACATAAGAATAGTTTCAAAAACTTTAGAGATGCAAGAAATTAGAACAATTGGTTGATAGTTGGAGGGTTGAGAGCGGTCACCTTTCTTTGGGACAGGTTGAAAGACAGAAAACTTCCAGCAAGAACGACAGAAATGAAAGAGTTTGCCTAGGCAAAGAGTCATCACGGAAGAACAGTTTTTGAGTGCCCGCCATTCTCCGTAAGGGAGGAGGTTCACACTGAGTACGTTCTGAAGAACACTGTTTATTGTATTAGCAGTAGAAGACTAAGATAGATGAAATATTGTGGGTGTAGAGAGAGATTATAGGGAATTAGTAAGAGGAAGCATGTTGATGAGAGTAAAAGCGTTTTACTTTACCTTTTCGAGAAGTGCGGTATGAGTGGAACCTCACCACATAATTATGCAAACAATACTCGATACATGGTCGCTCTGTGCCACTGCATAGAGTAAGAAACTGTGAGGGGTTGAGAACACACAGAGACGGTTGAGCAGACCTAACTTTCAGGAAGGCATTTTAGCAAGAGTGGTAGTATGATCTTTCCAAGAAAGGTCAGGAAAAAAGAAACACTAAAAATACTGAGAAAAGATGAAGGTTTGATTTGTGTATTGGTCAAGAGTAAGGGATAGTAATGTGGAATATTGTGACAGATAGATAGCTGTATAAATTGGATTTTGGATGCAATGAAAGTTACAATATTTTCTCTGCCCCAGTCAGAAATAGTTGATAGATCAGCAGATAGTCGTGTTAGTAATTGCATGGTGGGTTATTGTGCAAAACTAGGTGAATAGCGTAAGGTAGAGTCATCAGCATAGGAGTGGATAGAATTAGGGGTAAGGTTAAAAAGATCATTAATGGATATTTGAAAGAGATATGGAGACAGGACCGAACCCTGAGGAACACCGTAGTTGATAGGTTGAAGAAGTGAGAGATGGCCGTCCAAACTGCAGCTATGGAATGGTCAGAAAGGAAAATAGAGATAAAGGCAAAGATGGATGGTTAGAAACTGAAAAAGGGTAGTTTAGAAATTAGAGATTTGTGTCAGAATCTGTTAAAGGCTTTCGATATGTCTAGTGCAATAGAAAAGGTATCACTGATGTCCCGAAAGGACGAGGACTAATAGTTAGAAAGATAAGAAAGAATTTCGCGGAAGAAAGGTTTTTGAGTAGAACAGGAGGAACACCATCTGGTTTGTACGCCTTCTTAGTATTAAGCCAAGAGAGGGCAGAAAGTAAATCCTTAGAAGAGATTAGTGTATAAGGCATAAGTAAGAGAGAGGGGAGTGGAGAGGGAGGAATAACACCGGAAACATCCAAGGTGGAGTTTTTAGCACACATTTTACCGAAGAGTTCAGCTTTGCCAGAGGAAGATATGACAGTGGTGCTGGCAGAGTGGAAATAAGGAAGGAAGGGCGAGAAAGTATAATTGTTGGAGAGGTTTTTGGCTAGATACCAGAAAGCTTAGGAAGAGCTAGAGTTGGAAAGTTCAGACCATTAATTATTGATGAAAGAGTTTTTGGCAAGTCAAAGAAAATATTTGGCTTGATTCAGGGCAGACACGTAAAAAGTACGAGATTCTTGAGTTTGAAGGCGATGGTACCGTTTGAATGTTTCGTCCGTAATGTGGATAGCAGTAGAATTGGCGTGAGAAGTGTACAGTAGTGGTAATTAATTTTAATCGATTTTGAAGTCTCAAACTGATTAAAGAATCTCTGAAATGAAAATACCCAGTCAAAATTAGTAAGGCGATTCAATTCAACCCGAGACCGCTTTGAATAAGTTTGTATCTGAATTAAGGTTCATGACTGTACAGTATATTAAATAACATTAGGCAATAACTTTGTAATGCCCAATTGCCCACATTGTTTGGTTTATTTATCATTCAATATTGCTTTTATTTACTAACATATGATAGTAATATCTGCAGACCACTTGAGGATCGTAATTTGGTTAATCCAAGATGCCTTCGATCTCTCCTATGTTGAAAGAAAGATACAAAAATGTATGATATTAACAGAAAATAATTTGAGTTGTAAACGGTTTATAAAGGGAACATTAATTACATTATTTCACCCCGAAAACTAATTATGTTTATAGATTCAACATTCCTGGGTATAAACTAGGAGATTTAGGGGAGGGGGAAGGGTGGGGTGGGGTGGGAGGAAGGGGGAAACCAATGGCTGTGTTCGGCTTATAACACATGCTTGGACGACACTGATTATTTTACTTTATATCCCGTAAATCATTAATGCTTAATTATTTTGTATTTCATTATAGAATAAAGTGAACTTGTTATTGTAATCGGTACTTAGCACTTGAAGTCTGTAAGCGTGTTTTCAATACAATATATATATATATATATATATTTTTTTTTTTTTTTTTTTTTTTTTTTTCTATATTCCAACTTACTTCCTCTCGGGCATAGGCTGAGAGCCTTAACATTCACCGCTTTACAATGAACAGTGAAGCCAGTGAGGTCTTGTTCCAGTCTAGGGAGTGAGACATGTGAAGCACGTAGAGTACAACGAGCTCCTGCCATCTTGCTTTCACATGAGGCAAGGTGCTCACTCATGGCCCGAAACGACCCCATCTCTGAAGCCACCTCGTTCCCGTGCTTCACTGTCTCACCCCCTACACTTGGACTCTCACACTTACACACACACAACGCCACCTGTTGAGCAGATAACTCACCAGGCATTGCACCCCTATAGCATATTTTGAATATGGGAATATTCATAGTGCTATTTAATCAGGGAACAATGAGGGTATTTTATTGACGTTTCGGTGGGCTTGTGGTAATGCACTGATACCAAGTACAGCACAAATTCCATCCCAATAATATCTTCCCATTGATACATCGGGATTTGAACCCGGGACCTTTGGATTACCAGGCCAGTGGCAAGACCACTCCACCACACCCCCCCAAAAAAAAAAAAAAAAAAAAAAAAAAAAAAAAAAAAAAAAAAAAAAAAAATATATATATATATATATATATATATATATATATATATATATATATATATATATATATATATATATATATATATATACAGTATATATATATATTGCCCAAGTGTACTTAGGACTTATTATTAGCGAGAAAACGTTAAAGGAAAATGATTGAGATTCTACAGGACTTTTGAGTGAATATTCTAGAACACGCACACACACACACACACACACACACACACACACAGCCTTCCTATACACCTCTACCACTGAGACACGCACGGTGCTCTTGTAGATACCGGGAGATACCTGCTGATAAACAACTTCCTCCTTTACTTGTTCTGGCACATACATACTCGGGGCTCGTGAAGGTACCGGACATCCTTACTAAAATACATTACCTAGACATCCTTGTTAATGCTCGGGACGGATAATTTCGCCTTTCACCAGGTTTCCATAGGCAGCCTCAAACATAAAACGTTAATGTTGAAATACTATTGCTATCTCTGTCGGACCACGGTGAGGTCTAGGTTTAATCGGAAGTGAGTCAAAATGGCCATACTTCTAAACGATCACAGCCAAAAGAGCATAATACTAGGCCTAAGCATTCTAGGTTGAATGAGGTTTGGCTTAATGTTAGGTTAGGTTAGGTTAGGATAAATTAGGTATGGCTCAGTCTTTTCAGGTTAAACTGTTGCCTGAGAAACCCATAGTGGATTATTAATAACCCAATTTAAATTTGTTATCTGAACTTGGTTAAGGGGGGTGACCTGCTATTTTCCTCTCCATTTCTCTCTTGCTCTGGCTTGTATCCATTCAACATACTGTTTTAAGACTTTTATCCTCATCCAGGTGTCGATTTCTTCCTGGAGAGCGAAAGCGAGCCAGCATTGTATGGAGAAATCCAGACATTTTTCTATTGAAAAATGTACAAATTTAGCCTGCTGTCAAAAATGTTGTTTTAAATATGCTGGATAGCTACCGCTCGCCAGGAAAAAATCGACACCTGGATGGGGATAAACATTTTAAATCAGTGGGCTGAATGAGGCCAAATGGATACAACCCAGCGCGAGCGAGAGAGAGAGCGAGAGAGCGAGAGAGAGAGAGAGAGAGAGAGAGAGAGAGAGAGAGAGAGAGAGAGAGAGAGAGAGAGAGAGAGAGAGAGAGAGAACAAAATGAGGTGGGTCACCTTAAAAATCTAATTTGACACAGTATAGAAGTAACATACTGTAGGATAGGGTCACCCGTACATAGACATCAGGAAGTTGGTGTTACTATAATGATTGATTATATAAACTTAAAATACATACATAAGCTTCGTGATATACTATTATTTAATAGCATCATTAGACTGCGCATATATTTTGGGATCTTGTAATTAATTTGAATTGTTATACCTACCTTGAAACTTGCATTTTGACGCATAATGTAATGCGATTACATAAGCATCCTGATATTGTTTCCACATAGCGATTTTGATAATTTAATTTGACTTTATATTGTCCTTGTCCCAATTTTGGTTTGTTTAGTTTGCAAGTTTTACATTTTAATTAAAGGATTCTAACCACTGACAGAGTTTGTAATACCGCTTACAAAATATTGTGCCTAACACTTTATATTGCTTTTGTTTACATACCGTGCAAGATGATCACATGGAGAGAAACTCTTTATAGGATTAATAAACACGAAATCCAACCAATTGCCAAATCCAATGTTTGTGGTAAAGATACAAATGCAATAATTATTACTTCATTAACTTGCAGTATGTACTCCCCCACTGTCGATCACATATACTCCCCCACTGTCGATCACATATACTCCCCCACTGTCGATCATATATACTCCCCCACTGTCGATCACATATACTCCCCCACTGTCGATCATATATACTCCCCCACTGTCGATCACATATACTCCCCCACTGTCGATCATATATACTCCCCCACTGTCGATCACATATACTCCCCCACTGTCGATCATATATACTCCCCCACTGTCGATCACATATACTCGCCCACTGTCGATCATATACTCGCCCACTGTCGATCATATATACTCCCCCACTGTCGATCATATATACTCGCCCACTGTCGATCATATATACTCCCCCACTGTCGATCATATATACTCGCCCACTGTCGATCATATATACTCGCCCACTGTCGATCATATATACTCGCCCACTGTCGATCATATATACTCCCCCACTGTCGATCATATATACTCCCCCACTGTCGATCATATATACTCCCCCACTGTCGATCATATATACTCGCCCACTGTCGATCATATATACTCGCCCACTGTCGATCATATATACTCCCCCACTGTCGATCATATATACTCCCCCACTGTCGATCATATATACTCCCCCACTGTCGATCACATATACTCCCCCACTGTCGATCATATATACTCCCCCACTGTCGATCATATACTCCCCCACTGTCGATCATATATACTCCCCCACTGTCGATCACATATACTCCCCCACTGTCGATCACATATACTCGCCCACTGTCGATCATATATACTCCCCCACTGTCGATCACATATACTCCCCCACTGTCGATCATATATACTCCCCCACTGTCGATCACATATACTCCCCCACTGTCGATCATATATACTCCCCCACTGTCGATCACATATACTCGCCCACTGTCGATCATATATACTCCCCCACTGTCGATCACATATACTCCCCCACTGTCGATCATATATACTCCCCCACTGTCGATCATATATACTCCCCCACTGTCGATCATATATACTCCCCCACTGTCGATCACATATACTCCCCCACTGTCGATCATATATACTCCCCCACTGTCGATCATATATACTCCCCCATTGTCGATCATATATACTCCCCCACTGTCGATCACATATACTCCCCCACTGTCGATCATATATACTCCCCCACTGTCGATCACATATACTCCCCCACTGTCGATCATATATACTCCCCCACTGTCGATCACATATACTCCCCCACTGTCGATCATATATACTCCCCCACTGTCGATCACATATACTCCCCCACTGTCGATCACATATACTCCCCCACTGTCGATCATATATACTCCCCCACTGTCGATCACATATACTCCCCCACTGTCGATCATATATACTCCCCCACTGTCGATCACATATACTCCCCCACTGTCGATCATATATACTCCCCCACTGTCGATCATATATATACTCCCCCACTGTCGATCATATATACTCCCCCACTGTCGATCACATATACTCCCCCACTGTCGATCATATATACTCCCCCACTGTCGATCACATATACTCCCCCACTGTCGATCATATATACTCCCCCACTGTCGATCATATATACTCCCCACTGTCGATCACATATACTCCCCCACTGTCGATCACATATACTCCCCCACTGTCGATCATATATACTCCCCCACTGTCGATCACATATACTCCCCCACTGTCGATCATATATACTCCCCCACTGTCGATCATATATACTCCCCCACTGTCGATCACATATACTCCCCCACTGTCGATCATATATACTCCCCCACTGTCGATCATATATACTCCCCCACTGTCGATCACATATACTCCCCCACTGTCGATCACATATACTCCCCCACTGTCGATCATATATACTCGCCCACTGTCGATCATATATACTCCCCACTGTCGATCACATATACTCCCCCACTGTCGATCATATATACTCCCCACTGTCGATCACATATACTCCCCCACTGTCGATCATATACTGCCCCACTGTCGATCCCATATACTCCCCCACTGTCGATCATATATACTCCCCCACTGTCGATCATATATACTCCCCCACTGTCGATCATATATACTCCCCCACTGTCGATCATATATACTCCCCCACTGTCGCCCATATACTCCCCCACTGTCGATCACATATACTCCCCCACTGTCGATCATATATACTCCCCCACTGTCGATCACATATACTCCCCCACTGTCGATCATATATATGCACCAAAACTCTTCAGTCATTACATTAAGTGAACATGAAGAGCAAACTACAACAATAATGAAACTGTACTTCACACGTTTGTTACACTACCTTCCTATATCAAAGCAATACGATTTATATATTAATTTGCGTGTATATTTAATGTAGTATATATATATATTTAGAATGTTCCTTAGCGTGATGATTTGTAGAATGTATCGACCATAATACTCTAGCTAGTGTGAAACAGACATCAAATTCGCTTATGTTTCGGGGTTTCTTTCTGGATTTTATTCAACAAGCTTGCAAGAAAGTTATCCAGCGATGAATGCACGTCACCAAGATAGGATATATGCAATGGAAGCGAATCTGGAAGCCGATGCAAATCCTGCTTAGTGCTAACATTGACACATGCATACAATGGTTGTTGCGGTGCTAACACACTCGCATACATCCAGCATGCATGTAGCTTTTGTTTGGGTGGTCCTAGAATGGGGACATAATAGTCATCCAATGGTAACTAAAGCATACTGAAATACTCTTGTGTACCAAATGCGAGTGTTGGGGAGCATGAGAGGTACCCGGTAAGTGAAATTATAGCAACAGGACAAATAAAAACATAAATATACGCTAGAAGAGCATTGAAACTTCGCTAGAATGTCCCCAACACTAAAAACCTGCATCATGTCACTAGAACAATAGGGTTAAGTATCTCGAATAATTATCAAACATGGAAAATCTCTAAAATTCCTGAAGGTGGTCAAAATCTCTAATACATCGCTGGAATTCCTGAAGGTGGTCAAAATCTCTAATACAGCGCTGGAATTCCTGAAGGTGGTCAAAATCTCTAATACATCGCTGGAATTCCTGAAGGTGGTCAAAATCTCTAATACATCGCTGGAATTCCTGAAGGTGGTCAAAATCTCTAATACATCGCTGGAATTCCTGAAGGTGGTCAAAATCTCTAATACATCGCTGGAATTCCTGAAGGTGGTCAAAATCTCTAATACATCGCTGGAATTCATTATAGCTTGATGTAGCTAACGGAAGTAATTCGCTGGATCTAGCGGTAGTCGCTACATTGGCATCAATGTACGAGACCATGCTTTCTGGTTATAATAAATATGCTCAGATTTCGAAACTATTATTATTATCTCAGTTATCAGATTATTATATTAGTTTGGGAATCAATTTCCACAAATTCAGCTCTTCTATTGTTTTATTTCTTTTACATGAAACAGCTCTTTCCTGCCCTGATGTGACTTCTCCTAGTGAGTGTGATGGTGTTGTTATTGTTTTAACAACGATAACAAACTATATTATTTACATCGTATAATTGGGCTTGGTGAACATTGTGGAGTTCCTAGTTGCATATTTGAACATATATACAGTATAATTTGCACACATTCATAAGTATTATAACTCAATTGTTTATGGATACAAAATAATAATCCCAATATCGAATTATCATGAAATATTTTGCTCTGACTTAGGCTAATTAGGCTATGTTAAGGCTACATTTAGATAGATAGATTTTTTTTTTTTTTTTTTTAAACTTGACAATACATATGATGACTTGCTTCTAGTTATATCCTTAAAGACAACAAATTATCAATCCCAAACAGGCCTTAACTTTACTCCGTGTCAATAATCCTCTACAGTGTAGTAGCAGGTTTGAGTTGGGAACTAGATGGATTGATTTTTGATACCTTAATGGTGATGGATGACACCTTGTTGGGACATAGTTGGCTTGAATTGGTGGTAACAGAAAACGCAGCTTTAGACACATATAATAGTCCTTCGTTTATGTTAAAAAACATAAGATGATGATGAACTTTGATTATGTTTAGTAGGGAACATCATAATTCATAATGGCTCTGGTGACGTAAGTAAGTTCGTGGTGCTCTAAAAATGGGCATAGCAACCAAATGAATCTTAATATATCATCATATAATAACCGATATACAGTATATGAGAGTCTAGGTGGGTGGTATATAAACGCTCACACAAGCAAATATCCATCTTGAAAAGAAAAAAAAATCCACAGACTGAACCTTTAGGGACTATCTAACGTTGGGTTGGTATCGGTGTGAATATCGGGGTAACTTTCCAGAAAAAATCCGCATTCTCTATTTCTTTAATCCAGGCTAATCACTAATAATTCTGCACTGTAGAACCATTCCTATCTGTAACCACCACCAGGATGGCGTAGTACTGGGTCTTCTCCTATTTCAGGCTTTAATAATGTTTGTGTTCGGAAGAATTTAGCTTGCATGCGTCATTCAGGTTTATGTATATTAGTATGTCTCACACTTTAAAACAGTACATACTAACCCTTGAGACCACCACCATCTGTAGCCACCACCTGGATAGCGTAATGTTGTGTCTTCTCCCGGTCCAAGCAGCAGAGGGCTGTGGTGATATGTCCCCGCTGCCCGTCCACCGCGAAGATGGGTCTGCCAGATTCCTCGTCGATCACATTCTTCTCCAGAGAGTACACCAGGCGGGCATTGTGACCTTCCCGGGGGTCGTCGTTATCCCGCGCGGACACCTGAGCCACTGACGTACCTGGAAAAAGAAACAGGAAAATTATAGTAGGGTGTCACGACAGTAAAGTTATGGCCTTGTCAGGTATCGGTGTTGTTACGCGCTGAACCTGGACCACAAACATATGTAGAGAAGCAAGAATCATGAATCGTATGGCTGACATGCAAGAAAGGTGTTAATTAGATGTGGGCCTCCGAGGTTATGACAATACAAGTATCAAGGAGAGCTATGAGTAAATAATGAAAGACAGTATGTATATATGAATGACGCTGTTTCAGTCTTTGGAGTGTCGATCTCGTTCTTTTCCAGCATGGACACCAGCCTGTGGTCGTTGTTGATCTATACTGAAACTTGGAGCCACGTAGGTCATTGCCAAGGTCTATAAAGACTATGCATTTGGGGAGAACACTTATTCAACTATGAATAACTGTCTGAGTACCTGATTGAAGACTTACTAATGTAGCTCCTAAAAAGAACTAGATATTTGTCTTCCAATTACATTGGTGAAACCAGAATGTAATGACATTATAATTAGTATTAGTATTTGTGTGTTGTATGTGCATGAAAAGAGACAAAAGGAAAAACTGTCTGTAATAAGTGTTCTCCCCCCCCCCCCCAAGGTTAAAAGAATAATACCATATAACTCTGACCCAACCCCTTCTGGGTAAAGAAAGGAATGTATCTATTATAACTAAATGCATAAACCAGAACAAACCTGTATCGCATACTTTAGCAACAGCTGTGATGTGAACAAGCACATTTTACGAAACCACACTAGTTTTAACCTTACGGTGGCGTTACCAACTACGTCAATTGACCACTTGGGAGTTTTGGTCTATAAGGAAGCTGGAGCTGTGGCCATCAATATTTAGCAGAATTATCAGCTAAAATACGGTCATAATACATATATAAATACCTAATACCTAATAAATTTGTCATGCATTTAATCCATCAGAAACCCACCTTATTATTGGATTTCCCTTTAATATCGATGTTCACGGCTTCAACTTCCTTATGGACCAAAACTCCCAAGTCGGCAATTGCTACAGATCTGTAAGGTTGTAGCTATATACAATATCGTGAAAATATTGGCAGTGTCGACCATCTCTAGCAGCCATAGTTGTTATAACGCGTTCTTGCTTATCTCCTCTACACAACTATGAAATGCTCCATCATTATATTTTACAAACTTATGTTCATACGGCAGAATGACTAGAAGTATGGTTTTGCTCCGTTTAAGGGGATAGTGGTAGTTTTTTGGTCAATTTATTCAGTTATTCTATAACTTTTTAGCTTACTCGCTAGACCTCCATCAAGCTTAAAAAAACACCCCCTAGACCCCCTCTCCAGATAAATGTGTACATTTTTTGGTAGAAAAAAGTCCCGGCCAAAGGCCGGTTCCTCTTAAAATTACAGGCTCACTATCGCTCGCCAGGAAAAAATTGACACCTAAATGGCACGAAAGGTTATAAAATTGACAACGAAATGGGGTTAAGATCGTCAAACTAATGGGCCGAACGTCTTAAAATGTCAAAACTAATGGGACGAAACACGAGCGAGAAAGTGGTCCAGAAAACCACCGGCCCATCTCCCATTAATGAGTCATATCTTACCTTTGCATGATAACAACTGTGGCCTGCATAACAAACTGAATGATTTGCTGGACACGGCAGCCTCTACTAACACATTCAATCGAACAGCTAGGTTTATACATTATTAACGGGGTCACCGGCTTTTGTTTATCTTTCTTTCCTTTTCTCTCTTTCTGACTTGTATCCATTTGGCCCCATTCAGCCAACTATTTTAAGACGTTTATCCCCATCCAGGTGTCGATTTCTTCCTGGCGAGCGATAGCGAGCCAGCATTGTATGGAAAAATCCGGCTTCGCCGGAGACCTTTTTCTATCGAAAAAATTACAAATTTAGCTTGCTGTAAAACAAAAAATATATATGCTGGCTCGCTACCGTTCGCCAGGAAAATACCGACACCTGGATAGGGGTAAACTTCTTAAAACAGTAGGCTGAATGGGGCCGAATGGATACAAGCCAAAGAGAGAGGGAGAGAAAGAGAAAAAAGCGAGGTGGGCTCCCTTAAGAGCGAAAGAACATCACTGCACTCTAAACTAAATATGTTTCTAAGTTTGGACACATACCTGTATAGCCATTTATAATAATGTGTAGTAACAAGTGGTTTAAGGGGGATGGTTCACTTCTTAGGCGATTTTTGCATGTATTAATTATTTTTCTAGTTTCCTCCCTAGACCTCCATCAAATTAAAAAAAAACAAATCCATTAGATCCCCCTTCCAGATTAATTTGTAATTTTTTTCGGTAGAAAAATTTCCCGGCCGAAGGCCGGGTTTTCCAATATTACAGGCTCACTATCGTTCGCCAGGGAAAAAATCGACACTTAAATAGCACGAAAGGTCTAAATATTGACGAAGAAATGGGGCGAAAGATTTTAAAATCGACTAACTAATGAGGCAAACATCTTAACATCTGAAAACTAATGGGGCTAAACATGAGGGAGGAAGTGGTCCAGAAAACTGGCCCATCCCCACTTAACATAGACTACAGTAGATCTGGACTCGACACGAAAATGGAACTGTACAGTATGGGACCCAACATCGGAGAACGAACCCCCAAGCTCAAACCTCGAAACCATGAAAATATCACATTTTCGCGGTTTCGAGGTTCGAACTTGGGGGTCCTGTACAGTTGGAGCGTTGGTCGTCCATGGCGTCGGGTAATAATAGACGCGATGCTCTCTTCACGGGGGAAGCGGAGGCGTATAATTAATAGAAAAACCAGCGCTGGGATGAACATCTTTATTTCGTACAATTTACTTGTATTTCGTGTTGCCAACCTACTTAATTGTTGTATATAATTTAATACTTAGTATTCCTCGGATTCCTGTGATTATTATTTTTTCGAGTTCGCACCTATAATTATAATTATATATACCCGGTATATATATATACAGGTGTATATATATATATATATATATATATATATATATATATATATATATATATATATATATATATATACACAGTTCGTCATATACAGTACATACAATACAATAAGTAGATTGAGCTTAGTCCATCAGATGAAGAGATAAATAAGCCTCCATCTCCAGCTGTCTCCTCTTCTCCTTCCCCCGGGGCGTCGCTGGGGAGTGAGCGGGATAATAAGAAGAGAAATAGAAATCATTAAAGAAAGCGCCCCAACTCAAGATGATTTATAGGAACAAGTGAGCCACGAAATGCGCCCACGACCATATGTGAAGAAGAGGAAAAATATGAGAGGAAGTAAGAATAAGGAGGAGTGATGAAATACAGGAGAAGAGGTGGTGGTGGAAGTAGAGGAAGTAGAGAGGAGAAGGGGCAAGAGGAGGAAGGAAGATGAGGAGGAGGAAGTACGAATGACGAGGAGTGATGTAATAAAGGAGAAGAGGTGGTGGTGGAGGTAGAGGAAGTAGAGAGGAGAAGGGGCAAGAGGAGGAAGGAAGATGAGGAGGAGCAGAATGTAGAGGAGGAGGAGGAAGAGGAAGTACGAATGACGAGGAGGAGGAGTGATGTAATAAAGGAGAAGAGGTGGTGTTTGAGGTAGAGGAAGTAGAGAGGAGAAGGGGCAAGAGGAGGAAGGAAGATGAGGAGGAGCAGAATGTAGAGGAGGAAGAGGAAGTACGAATGACGAGGAGGAGGAGTGATGTAATAAAGGAGAAGAGGTGGTGGTGGAGGTAGAGGAAGTAAAGAGGAGGAAGGAAGATGAGGAGGAGCAGAATGTAGAGGAGGAAGAGGAAGTACGAATGACGAGGAGGAGAGTGAGTAATAAAGGAGAAGGTGAGGTGGAGGAAGTAGAGAGGAGAACAAGAGGAGGAAGGAAGATGAGGAGGAGCAGAATGTAGAGGAGGAGGAGGAAGAGAGTACGAATGAAGGAGGAGATGTAATAAAGGAGAAGAGGTGGTGTTTGAGGTAGAGGAAGTAGAGAGGAGAAGGGGCAAGAGGAGGAAGGAAGATGAGGAGGAGCAGAATGTAGAGGAGGAAGAGGAAGTACGAATGACGAGGAGGAGGAGTGATGTAATAAAGGAGAAGAGGTGTGAGGTAGAGGAAGTAGAGAGGAGGGCAAGAGAGGAAGGAAGATGAGGAGGAGCAGAATGTAGAGAAGGAAGAGAAAGTACGAATGACGAGGAGGAGCAGGAAGTAGAGGAAGGAAAAGTGACGGTGGAGAACGAAAACGAAATAGAAAGGAGGATGCAGAGGAGGACCAGGAAGTAGAGGAGGAAGAAGAGGTGGTGGAGGAGAAGGATGAGGAGGAGCAGGAAGTAAATGAGAAGGAGGAAGAAGAGGTGGTGTTGGAGGAGGAGGAAGAGGAGATGGAGTAAGCATAAGAGAAACCGTAGGAGGATGAGCTTAGGAAGAGGGCGAGAGCAGTAGGAGAAGTAGGAATAAAATTTTAATGGTAAGAGACATTACATAATATTCTCCATAGTTACAGATATTTTACTCACATTAAGAATCGACTTGCACCCACCTAACCTACCAAAGCATGAATCATAGCATGAATATATAACCCATTTTAGGAGGAGCACTCTACTGAGAATGCTTTGTTCAGAGCTTCACCATTGACTTCATGAAGCTCTAAGCAAAACGTTGTATATAATGTGTTCTTCCCCATTTGGTGTGTACATCAATTCTGGCAACTTTTTCTGAGTGTTTTATCAATGCCAAAGCATAACAAATCCTAGCGTACCAAAACTTAAAAACCCTAAGCATACCATATATAACCTCACAGGATATATAACACACCACAAAATATATAACACATCACAGGATATATAACACACCACAAGATATATAACACATCACAGGATATATAACTCATCACAGTATATATAACACACCACAGGATATACAACACAGCTATATAACACATCACAGGATATATAACACATCACAGGATATATAACACATCACAAGATATATAACACATCACAGGATATATAACACATCACAGTATATATAACACATCACAGGATATATAACACATCACAGTATATATAACACATCACAGGATATATAACACATCACAAGATATAGAACACATCACAGGATATATAACACATCACGGGATATATAACACATCACGGGATATATAACACATCATGGGATATATAACAACACAGTATATATAACACATCACGGGGTATATAACACATCACGGGATATATAACACATCACAGGATATATAACACATCACAGGATATATAACACATCACAGGATATATAACACAACGCAGGATATATAACACATCACAGGATATATAACACATCACAGGATATATAACAATACAGTATATATAACACATCACGGGATATATAACACACCATGAGATATATAACACATCACAGGATATATAACACATCACAGGATATATAACACATCACGGGATATATAACACATCATGGGATATATAACACATCACAGGATATATAACACATCACAGGATATATAACACATCACAGGATATATAACACATCACAGGATATATAACACATCACAGGATATATAACACATCACAGGATATATAACACATCACGGGATATATAACACATCATGGGATATATAACACATCACAGGATATATAACACATCACAGGATATATAACACATCACAGGATGTATAACACATCACAGGATATATAACACATCACAGGATATATAACACAGCTATAGAACACATCACAGGATATATAACACATCACAGGATATATAACACATCACAGGATATATAACACATCACAGGATATTGAACACACAGGATATATAACACATCAAGGATATATAACACATCACAGGATATGACACATGGGATATAACACACACAGGATATATAACACATCACAGGATATAACACATCACAGGATATATAACACATCACAGGATATATAACACATCACAGGATATATAACACATCACAGGATATATAACACATCACAGGATATATAACACATCACAGGATATATAACACATCACAGGATATATAACACATCACGGGATATATAACACATCATGGGATATATAACACATCATGGGATATATAACACATCACAGGATATATAACACATCACGGGATATATAACACATCATGGGATATATAACACATCACAGGATATATAACACATCACAGGATATATAAAAACCACACACACTATACAATGCAGCAAGCGGGAAAGTATGTGGCCAAAATGAGACATGTATAAAGATGCCAGGAGATGGTGATGACCGAGGGAGCGAGAAGGAAGAAGAGGAAAGACGGGAGACAAGAAGGAGCAGGAGGAAGAAGGCGGGAAGATATATATGAAGAGAGGGAGGAGGAAAAGGAATGGAAGAGATAAATTAATGCTAATCAGAGAGAGAGAGAGAGGGATGGTGGAGATGATGATGATGATAGAAACAGATGGTGGTGAGAGACCGAAGATAATATTTGGAGAGATGTGGCGTTTCGTTTGTAAGGAAGACTAAATCTCTGCGGGAAGGATAACGTGGGATTCGTCGACACCTGGGACAATTTCAACTACGATGACTATTTGTTTTCGGACGATGGAGTTCATCTGAACCAGGTTGGAGCAGCACGTTTTGGGCGTCCGAGGACCCCAAAACAGCGGACAGCCATGAATGTGAATGTAGATATGATCAGAACCCAAAAATTTGATTAAAAGAGCGTTCCGTGAATTCTAAAACCGCAACTTTAAAGGTTTCTATGCAAACGCTTGTAGCATACGCAATACATTTTCAGATTTAGAGGAACTAGTGTTTACAGAAAATTATGACGTGATTGGCATAACAGAACCTTGGCTCAATACAGAAGACAGAGACTTATTAGCAGAGTATTCACTTCCCGGTTATGTAATGTTTGAGAAAAGCCGAATAAAAAGAAATGGAGGTGGCATTTTACTTTATATCAAAGAAAGCCTTAACCCGACCCACTTGTCAAAACCTCAAATTGTGAACATGGACACATCCTTTGTGCTAATAAAGAATAATTAAGGTACAAAAATAATACTTGCATTAATATACAGACCTCCAGTTTAATCAGTGCAAACTGATCGAGAAATTTACGAACAGATTGCAGATGTAAGTAACTCACAAGATATCGTAATTTTTGGCAACTTTAATTTACCTGTGACCAAGTGGGGCGATAGCCTACTCTTACTTCACACTCCTGACATGACTTGTATGCAAACTTACAAGAGAGTTCGCTCTATCAATTTGATCGATCGCCGACATATGGTAATAACGTTCTTGACCTTGTACTTGCAACAAAAGAAGAATTAATAGAGAGTTTGAATGTTGGTGATGAATTCAGTAACAGCGACCATCATACAACTTTCAGTTTAAAGTTTACTAGTAACGAACCAAATAACAGCATCGAGAAAGTCCCTAATTTCAAGAAAGTAAACTTTCGTCAACTCAGAGCTATGTTTAAAGAAACTGACTGGAGCTTTCTAATTAACAATAACGAAATAAATACATCTTGGGAATTATTCACAACCACTTACCTAAAAGCAGTGCAAGACTGCATACCATCGAAAATACGGCGTACAGGCCATAATGATAAGCCCAAATGGTGGAATAAAGAGATTTCAGACTGTTTGCTTGCTAAAAAGATTGCTAATGATAGATTAAAATCCTCACAAAATGACGAAGAACGGGTGAAATTTGTAGAACTACGACACAAAGCCGAAAAGTTAATCGAGCAAAGTAAAAAGACCCTGGAGTTACATGTTGCGAATCAAAGTAAAACAACCCCGAAGGAATTCTATAGTTATATAAGAAAGAAAAAAGTAGTTACTTCAATTGTTGGACCGTTACTCGATGAAAATGGAAAATACACAAAAGACGAAGTACAAATGAGTTATGCCCTCAATACCTTCTTTGCATCAGTTTTTTACAACAGAAGACCTCAGTGATATCCCTACAGCATCGCCGATTCAGATTGATAATTCTGATCTAAACAATATCACCAGAGAGAAGTATTGAATTGTTTAGATAAACTCAAGGTAAATAAAATGCCTGGACCTGAAACAATATCACCTCGAGTTCTAAAGGAAGCTAAGGATGAGCTCTCCAAACCACTGAAATTGCTATTCAATAAATCCTTGCAGTCTGGAACTATGCCTGATTAGTGGAAGCTAGCCAACGTAACACCGATATTAAAAAAAGGCAGCAAATCCCTACCCAGTAACTATCGTCCAATTAGCTTAACCTCAGTTGTATGTAAAATGCTAGAAACACTCATAAGAGACAGACTCGTAAATCACTTAGAGGAAAATAATATACTTAAAGATACTCAACAAGGCTTTCGTAACAAACGTTCCTGCTTAACAAATCTCTTAGACTTCTTTCACGATATCCTCAACCTATATGATGAGAGTAAAGCCGTAGATATTATATACCTTGATTTTCAAAAGGCCTTTGA
The DNA here is from genome assembly GCA_032716605.1 of Paralithodes platypus. Lineage (NCBI taxonomy): Eukaryota > Metazoa > Arthropoda > Malacostraca > Decapoda > Lithodidae > Paralithodes > Paralithodes platypus. The sequence continues at coordinate 25,571,517 of CM064544.1, read as the reverse complement.
CAAAGTTCCCTACAAACGTTTACTGCTAAAACTAAAAGCACATGGAATACAAGACAGTGTGTTGAAATGGATAGAAAATTGGCTCAGCGACAGAAAGCAAAGAGTAGTCATTAACGGTAAGGCATCTAAATGTACCAATGTAAGTAGCGGGTTACCCCAGGGATTGCTACTAGGACCAATTATCTTTATAATTTACATCAACGACATAGATGAGGGACTCACCGGTACAATCTCAAAGTTTACTGACGATACAAATATTGCAAATAGCGTACTCTCAACAGGACAAGTTGAAGATATGCAACACAATCTAGATAAGTTGTCATGTTGGGCCCAAATTTGGCAATTGAGTTTCAATGCAGATAAATGTAAAGTACTACATATCGGATACCGAAATGAGAAAGCATACTATTTGATGAATGGCACTCAGCTTAAGAGTGTAGACAGAGAAACCGATTTGGGAGTAACAATACCGAGTAATCTAAAACCGAGTCAACAATGTTCAGAAGTTGTTAAGAAGGCAAACAAAATAATTGGCTTTATAGGCAGGTCATTTGAGCATAAATCCAAAGAAGTTATCCTAACTCTTTACAATTCCTTAGTCCGCCCTCTTCTGGAATACTGCTTTCAATCCTAGTGCTCTTATTACCAAAAAGATATAGACAAGCTAGAACGAGTTCATCGTAGAGTTACCAAAATGATACCTAGCCTACAGAACAAACCATACGAGGAGCGTCTTGTGAGAATTAAATTTATTTCCCTTAACCCAGCGCAGATTAAGAGGTGACTTAATTCAAGTGTTCACAATCATCAAAGGCATCGACAATATGAAGTAAGTACTTCACTACTGACCAATCTAATTACACGCGGGAAACGGTTGCAAAATTATTGGTAAATCTTTTAACTCGCAAGAATCTAAGAATTTCTTCTTCAATCGAGTTGTTAACTTGTGGAATGGGCTTCCCCGATACGTTATAGACTGCAGCACTGTTGATTCTTTTAAACTTAGCCTAGACAAATATCTTGCATCAAAGCTGCGACTGACTGCGTTTGTAAATGAATAACTTTATTATATTCCTCCCTCAGATTCATCAGGGATTATTGTGTATTTATATTACTAAGACGTTACTCTCTTTTTCCCAGATATACGAAAGATCACTTATAACTGCGTTATGTTACTAACCCATCTGTCCCGTACTAATTTCCTAATCCTGCCACGGACCTTGGTTCCAGGGCAATAGTTTCCTTTCCAATTTTCTCTTACCCACTCTAAACCACTGTTTGGACACTTGATCCTCAGTGTTTTGGAGGACAAGCAGCCTAGAGGGGTCACTAGACCTGATGTAGCTTGATTTCCTTCGTACTCCTTTGTATGCATAACAAAGCAATAACAAATTTGATCATAATGTGAATCGACTTCAATATTTATATAATTTACACTAAGGACAAAGCAACTCAAGCAAGAAAGACTATTTTAATTTATCCCGAACTTTACTTAAGGTTACGGACATGTTTGGAAAGTTACACATACAGGTGAGTACATACAAATAACTAAGTGAAGATTCGGATAGATTATAATAGTCCTTCATTCTTCAGTTGCCTCAAACTTAGTGTAAAATATCTATGTACACTTGGTCCAAGAAGTATCTGCACCCCTAAGCTGATCATCTGGTGTGTACAGCTTAATAGGTTTGGTACTTCTGCCTGCAACTATATCTATGTGTCAGAGAGGATCATCTCTGGATATAGTTGCAGGCAGAGGTGCCAACCCTATCAAGCTGTGCACACCAGATGATCAGCATAGGGGTGCAGATACTTCTTGGACCGAGTGTACATACTCTGGAACATGGAACCACAATGTGTGATAGGTTTGAATAATATCCCCTTACGAGATATATCCAGAATCAATAATGCTGGTTTCTAATATATTATGAGGTCATAGCAATGGTTGGGTTCGATTCCCTGCCAGGGTTGAAAACATATATATAGGTATAGATACGCAAGTATTCATGCTTTATAATATTCCAGATGCGTCAAAACTTGATCTCACCAGAGAGAGCGAGAGAGAGGGGGGAGGGGGGCAGAGACCGACCACGAGATTAAAAGCTAGACAGACACACAGATAGACATAGTAGATAAATATAGAGATAGTAAGAGATAGAGATAATTAACAAAACTATAAATAATACATCATAAGCATCACGAAATATGAAAATGACAACAGTTTAAAAAGTAAAAGCACAGATGAAAAGACTGAAAGGATGAAGAGAAAAAAAAAGGTGAAAGCAGAGAAATAACCCGCGTCATATGAGAAGGGGACCGATGAAAAGCTGACCAAGAAAAACAAACAACCAAGACAAAGAAGGGAGGTAAAATATGAAATGGAAAAGAAACCCTTAAAAAATAGACGAAAAGATACAATATTAATAAAGAAGGAAGATAAGAAGGAGGAGATTGCTCACTAGAATATTTTTTTCACCATGTGTGTAAACCTTGGGAGCGGTGCCACAGGATATAAACGCTATAATAGTCTCACCCAAACCTCCGCCTGTCTATGAAGCCAATCTTTCAATCCCTTTTTTGTGAATGTATTCAATGTAATGGAAACTGTAAGATACGAAACTCTTGATGAACAATTGATTATTTCTATCTATATATTGTCAGACACCCTAATCCCCGAGGAGGTGGCCTTGAATTAATCGCCTCAATGTCTCTCTATCATCCATCAGCCGGCGCCCCTCTCCCACCTCTTTCACTCATATACTTCTTTAACTCCATATTTCCATCATATTCTCGATCTGCCTCTCCCTCTCTGCCCTTGCACCTCACTCTCATACACTCTTTTAATCATTATCTCACCCTCCATACCTCAAGGTATTCCTCTGCACACTCATCAGCAGATCTACAGTACATCAACATAAGATAATTATCGTAGTTCCTCGTTTTTCTGTATATTTCTGTATGTGAATCCACACGCACTTCTCACCTACGTATATGTAGTTATTGAATTTGTGTAATAACAACATTTATTGTTCTTCGCTATATAAACTGAAATAATAACATGCAATTTTGTGTGGGTTATTGTCCCCTTCCGGACATGACAGCGCACCCATTGGTTTACACTAATACGAGAACATATTATGATTAATGTGTGTTAAATCATCAAGTAACTAATACATTGATTATTTCAACTGCAACTGTTGTTATTATTAAAAAAAAAAAAAAAAAAAAAAAAAAAAAAAAAAAAAAAAAAAAAAAACCGGGAAGGGGCGAGTCCAACACCTCACGATCAAAAGTTAATTGTTAATGTTTGTGTATTAAATGAAGATGTAGACTCAATTGTGTTTGAATGTTTCCAAACAAATAGGAGATATCCTACTAATTGAGACATATTGGGACCAAGGCTCCCACTCTGCAGAATGTTAATGCAATGATCACTAAAAGTCGGTCAATTACATATCAGTAACCACTGGATATAGTAATGTTTATCTGTTGATTACACAGACCAAATTGAGCAAAGCACTAACTGAAACATACCTGGTGCACATTAAGAACGTAATAACTTTAATAAACACGTTTTAGAAAGCTTCACTAGTATTATATAAACTATTGAACGTATTTATAAAATCTTAATAAATAAAGGTCAATGTTTGTCTGTTTGTCAGTTACCCGACCTTTGTTACTAAACTTCTCCCACAGTTTTGGTGCCAGGTGGGAGTGTGGGGCACCGTTGGAAAGCCCAGGCTTTGGAGATGGTTTTAGGCGAGTTTAGTGGAAATCAGAGACACTTTAGTTTAATAAAATTTTCGGCAGAACTTATGTAGTATACGGGAGCGAAAAAAAATGCGAAAAAAATGGCCGTTTGGGGCAGAAGGAGGCCTCCGATCGAAAAGGTGTATGGAACGAAAGTTGTTCGCAGCTCCCCAAAATGGGGGTACGGATGTACCTCAGATCCAAAATCGGAGGTCATTTAGCGGCCGAAATCGAGGTCGCCGTTTAATGAGGCACAGGGAGGTCGAGGCCGGTGATTATGGTAGTAGTAGTATTGTGATGATTGTGGTAGTAGTGATTGATGATGGTGATTATGGTAGTAGAATTTAAACCCGGGCAACGCTAGGTACCCCTCCTAGTAATTAATAAATATAAACAGAACCTGAAGACATTTATTGCAAACATTTTTATAAAGTGGTTACTACTCACTGCTCCACGTGGGCTCACCAGTTTGATTGCAGTCTACGTGTTCCATCATGCATACACACATCATGCATACACACATCATGCATACACACATCATACATACACACATCATACATACACACATCATACATACACACATTATGCAGTGTATACATTAAGGGAGCCCACCTCGCCTTTTTTTCTCCTTCTCTCCCTCTCTCTTTGGCTTGTATCCATTCGACCCTATTCAGCCTACTGTTTTAAGACTTTTACCTCCATCCAGGTGTTAATATTTTCCTGGCGAGCGGTAGCGAGCCAGCATATATTGTATATAGTTTGTTTTGACAGCAAGCTAAATTTGTACATTTTTCGATAGAAAAATGTCTCCGGCGAAGCCGGATTTCTCCTTACAATGCTGGCTCGCTATCGCTCGCCGGGAAGAACAAAAAACTTGGATGGGGATAAACTTCTTAAAACAGTTGGCTGAATGGGGCCGAATGAATACAAGCCAGGGAAAGAGAGAAATGGAGAAAAAGATAAAAAACAAAAGCCGGTGACCCTCCCTATACGTCATGTTTTGTCTGACGGGGGTCAAGGTCAACGTTGTAATCATGTTTATACAATCTGAGTGAAATATTGGAGTCACCAGCCAGTACAGTCGAGTATCCTATAATACACCGAGACAAGTTATAATTATGGTTATGAGGGAGACGGGGGAGAGTACAAGGCATTTGATATTCGCTCTAATATATTATAGTTATACAGGCGAACGAAGGTACACAGAAAATCAAAGAAAAACAAGCAACAACACTTATTGTGATCCTTACGAGGCTGCTTGTAGCTAATCTACCTAACTTATATATATTTGTAGAAAAAATAGAATATATATATATATATATATATATATACCGGTATATATATATATATCAGCTGGTCAGTACATGTTAAGACGAAATTCATTTTTCAGATATAAGGAAATAAGTGGTAGAGGAGGATTAGAAGAATATGTAAAGTTAGATAACAGGAATTAAATAAAGAGAAGTAGATAGAAAATGTGACCAACATACAAAAACAGAGATGTGGCATAAGATAGGGTATACAACAGAGATGTGGCATAAGACAGGGTATACAACACGAGAACAATAGCAAGAAAGAAAAGTAGGAGACAAAAATATAATACAGACAATACGTAAAAAAAGAGTCTGGGAAAAATGAAAAAAAAAAAAATTCATAATAAGAAAAAGGCAAACTGAAGAGAAGAGAACAAGAAGCCCAACAACAACGAAGTGAGATGATGCAGACAGAACATGCAGAAGAAGAGCGAAGCATTTTATATATCTTGCAAAAATATTGGTGCTGTATTATGGATGCCATCTGTTGGAGTCTAAACAAATATTATGCAACAGGGGACATGATTTTTATGCAAGGTTTTTCCATTCTTTTTATACGCCGATTTAGATTTCAGTTACATTATAATAAATATAGCAATATATTTCAAAATCCAGAATGAGAGAACATTTAATTTTCTATATCTTCTATCTTTAGAAATCTTGCAAACAGACAGATAGAAGGACGCGGAAAAAAATCAATGTTTTTGTTATAATTATGTAAAATACATAGGCCAAAAATACAAAAGAATTTAGAATCCAAGTGTTGTGTGAGGAAAGGAACCTGAAGGTAAATGCGGGGAAGAGTAAGGTTATGGTCATTGAAAGGGGTGCAGTTACTGAGTGTGAGGTGAGGTCGAATGTTCAGGTTATGGAGAATGTCATCTCATTTATGTATTTGGGCAGTGTGTTGAGTAAAGATCGGAGTATGGAGGATGGAGTGCGGGAGAGAGTGCAACAGGAGAAGAGGGTTGTAGGAACACTGAAAACATTGACAAGGAATAGGGTGGTCAGCATGGAAGTAAAAAAGTAATTGCATGATAGTGCGATAATCCTGATATTGACATACGGAGGTGAAGCATAGGCGTTGTTGGAAAGGCACAAATCAAGAGTGAGAGGCGTGGAAATTAGTTACTTGAGAAGTGAATGTGGAGTTATATGAAAGGATAGACAGACGAATGAGGAAATAAGAGAGAGGCACGATGTGGATGTGGTGGAAAGTGTGAAAAGGAACACTGAGATGGTCTAGCCATGGTAAGAGAACAACTAAGAGTGTACTAGAGTGAGGTGGAGGGACAGAGAGGGAGAGCAGACCGATAGTGAGTTGGAAGGATGGAGGTGAGAGGTATATGAGAGAAAGCAGTGTTGGTTGGAGGGGGGGTGTCGGTGACAAGGGACAGAGGTGCTTGGGGGCGATTAATTCGTGGCCACCCCTTCGGGGATTAGGGGAACATGGCATCTGGCAATAGATAGATACTGTTGTGTAACTATGTGTAATGCCAGCATTAAAAATAGCCTCACTTACTACCACCACAGCAACTATGTCAGAAGAACATGAAAGCTACCATGATGGAGGCCTAGAGTGCCTTTCTTGCATGGAATAACCTCCACGCCAGCTACGACCAAAACAAGATGTTTTCTACCACCACCAAAGTAACCGCCAAACCAGAACTGGCTCTTCTAGACCTCAACACTATCAACCAGGGCAACATATGACCAAGCATCAAAACAATACCCCAATTTGTTTGGAAACTGAAACGGACACTAGCTTGGTACTACCTTTCATTGCACTGTATCATGTTGAATGTTCTCTAAGATGGTGTTAATGATATATAAAAACATTTAATTAAGCATATCAACGCATCAAAAGATCCAGCTATCGACAACAATATCTGTAAAACTTTTGGAGAATCATATATAGAATTGTTGAATTTCTCTAGTCAACACTCATTGTCTGGCTTGTATAATGAGGTGTTCAAGTATTCCTGTCATCGACTGTACATTCTTGATTGGCACCATACACCCTTACCATGTTATGTACACTTAGTCAAAAAGGTATCTGCACCCCTACCCTGATCATCTTGTGTGTACAGCTAGGTAGGGTTGGCATCTGTCTGCAGCTATATCCATCTATTCTACTACCTACCTATGCTACCGAAGACCCAGTACCTACGACTTATGACCTATACTACCAAGTTGTACACACCAAATGATTAGGGTCGAGGTGCAGATACTTTTTTTGACCGAGAGTACAATGGCGTTAATGATGACGCGGGGATAATAGGGGTACTTTCAATCATATCAAAGGTTGGTGGCGTTCATTTATAATACTTACAGGACAATATAATAATAACATATATAAATCAATACACCAAAAAGGCAATTAGGTTGTTGACGTTGATTGTATTCTTCTCTATCAATTATCAAAACCATACAGGAGAATACAATAATATAACATGTACATCAACGCATCAAGATGTCAATTCGTATCGGTCATCATATCTTGCCAAGTTTTTTTTCGGAAAGGTAGTGTTGCCGAGTAGAAGAGAAACGCATTAACAAACTCATTGTGCAGTACATAGGCCTAACAACTAATACCTGCCATTGTACATTGCTGTACTTATCATGTATGGTTGCGTTTGATACGCAACCATACATGCAGATAGATAATAGTAAATCAATGTAGAAAACTTATTAATCTTGATTGTCAGCGTACCTTGTCTCGTAGTCTCTGGTATAACATTGATTATGGTGAGGCGGAAGTAGGGGGCATTGTTGTTGATGTTCTTGATGCTATTTGTGTTGACAGATAATAAACAAACAGTAAAATTAATACAAATAGAAAACAAGGCATCTAAAAGTAAATGCCTACCTGTTTAGTGTTGTCAGGCAGGGTAATGTTTACAAAAAAAAATAGGTAAGACACAAATGTAGCAGCGTCCCTGTTACTGTACCTTGCCTGGTGTTCTCTGGTATGGTAGCGTTGACTATGGTGAGGGGGAAGTATGGGGCGTTATCGTTGATGTCTTTGAGGTTGACGTGTACGGCCGTGACTGCTTCATGTTGACCGTCCGTAGCCGTCACTAACAACCGCCACTGGGACCGGCCGTAGGGGGGATCACGGTCCAACGGCTGGAGACAAGAGAGAGAGGATTATAAGCACACTTAAAAAACAAAAATCAGCACCAAATGACCACTTGCGATTTTCGTTCTATAAGGAAGTTGGAGCTGTAGACATCGATATTTAGCAGAATTAGCAGCTAATATATGGTCATAGTACATTCATAAACACATACAACCCAATATATGGTCATAGTACATTCATAAACACATACAACCCAATATATGGTCATAGTACATTCATAAACACATACAACCCAATTCAACATACCTTTTATCCAACAAAACCCTACATTATTATTGTATTTTATTTTTATTTTCTGTGAATGGGGGAGACAAAAGGCATAACTGCCTGCAGCGAGTGCCTCCCCCAGATTTCAAAGAGTGACAGGGCCGAAATCAAGGGACGTTCGAGCTAAAATGCCTGGACACACGGAGTTTGAAGCAATGTAAGTCATAGGAAGAGGGAAAGACTGATTCTGGGAGAGAGTTCCAGAGCTCAGCAGTTGAATAGAAGAAAGTCTGAGAATAGCGTTTCACTCTAGGGTTGGACAGTTGCACAGAGTAGGGGTGGGATTGTGTTGCAAGGCGGGTACTACGTACCCTACGTAGAGGAGGTGGTATATGTATTTTACATCAATATTTATGGTTCTCACTTCCTTATAGCCTGAAACTCGCAAGTGGTCAATTATATGAGGGAAACCAAGAAAGAGAGGGCATAGTATGGTGACTGAGGACTGGAGGATCTACAAAAGTGACTGTAATAGGGAAAACTGGTTGAAAGGGGGAGGAAGGAAAGAAAATGTTGAGAGGATAATATGCTGAGGAAGGGAGGAAAGGTGTGATGGGAGGGAATATAAGAAACAAGAGACTGAAGGAGCAATACAGGCCAGACTGACAGACAAGAAGGGTGGAGAAACATTGAAGGAACACTACAAGAAGGGGGGGGGGGTGCTCAATGTCCTTTAGGTTGCCTTGTACGGTCGTGTCTGTATGATTCTGATCGTCGGAGGCCGTCAATAGCAACCACCACTGCGAAAAGGCCGTGGTGGGATTTGGTAGGGGGGGGGGGGGGGAGTAACGGTCCTATAGCGGTCGAAAAAACTTATAGATTGCTATATTGGTCAGGTTATACAAGTGTTCTTTTTTATTGTGTAATTTAGGATAAAACTGAGAGAAGCGATAGTATGGAGACTAAACCTTGGAGCAAGAGAGGGGAACACTTGGTGATGGGCTGGTCTATTAGAGTGAGATCTGAGCAATCTCTGCCATACCCATAGCTTACTCTGACTGTTCCTTTTACTTATATATTTTCTAGATCTCAAGTGACGGCGTCTCTTCCGTGGATTGACCTCCCAATCTACCAAGATTGGAAGCCAAAGCGTCACATTTTCCCCTTGCCTCTCAACTTTCTCTTCATAATTGCTGAGGGGCACAGGGTCCTGGGTGGGGCTTTGATTTCCCGGGCGTTTCCGCACCCTCCTCAGCTCCCGCCATGGAGTGGCTTCGGTCACCCAGGCTTTATTGTGGTCGGCAGGGAGGGTTCTGTGGGGGCGCTCGATTATGACCTTGGAATTGCTCGGGGCCTTGGGGCTGTTCGGCCAGGCAGCTTGGGGAACAACAACAACAACACTTGGCATTGAATAATAGCCATTGAAGAGGCAATAAATATCATTGCTTAGAGAAAATACAACGGTTCATTGGGAGGACATGTTCCAGTGGTCGTTGGATGGAGAAAATATACAGCATATAGGCTAAATTGTAGATTTGAAACTGAGTAGATAGGAACATTGTACATTATATTTGGCCAGTGTATTTCGGCCTTCTCAGTCAGGTCAACACTGTATGGTGGAGGCTCATCTGACGCCAATTCCAGAACAAATGTAAACACAAACCTAAATCGTACCACTAGTTCCACTAACACCTCTCCATTTTGTACCTTGTACATTTGCAAACCCTGCGACGATTTCCACTAATGTTTATCACATTCTAAGAGTCACACGAAATGCTAGTTCAAGTATCTCTTCTTTTATTAATAGATTTGTACTCAGTTCTACAGCCATTACTCTTAATCCTTCAACCATTTTATTACGCCTGTCTAAGAATGAAGGAGGAAAAATCCGAAGGAATTTAGGGAAACTGAGAGATGGAAGAAAAAGTCTGGAGGAGTTTGAAAATTGTAAAGGCATGAGGGAGGAGGTTGAATAATGAATTAAAAGGTGTGGCGAAGGAGATAAGAAGATGGGTAGACGGAGGGTAGAAGAGGGGATCAAACAAACGCTGAATGAGGTAGAGAAATTACAAAGGCAAACACATACCAAGGAGGCTTAACCCCTTTTGTACCGGTAAAGTTTTTCTAGTGTAGGTATATTTTAATGATTTCGTGCAGTTTAAGAAGGATCTGTGGAAGTAAAAAGGGCCAAGTGAGATAGTACGAAGCTTGTTAATTGCTAGAGGCCCTTTCTAAACTGAATAAAATCGTCTAATAGTAGTAAGAATAAACAAAAATACGTCACAAGTACAGAAGGGGTTATGGCTTGGCAGGAAAAAGCTAAACGAATAAAAAGGCTGAGCAAGGCAAAAAGCCGTTAATGAGATTAAAATCCTTACGGCAAATAAGCAATATTTATAAGGGAAACAAGAGACTTGATAGAGAAACAGACATATCAAAACAAGGAACAATATAAGTAAAGGAGCAAACTGACAAACTAGAAGAGGACTGAAAGGGGAGACAATAATAAGTGAAGCTTTGGAGGAGGAAGAGGATGGAGGGAAGAAGTTGACGGAGATGACGGGAGGAAGGAGGGAAAAGAAGAGAGAGAGAGAGAGAGAGAGAGAGAGAGAGAGAGAGAGAGAGAGAGAGAGAGAGAGAGAGAGAGAGAGAGAGAGAGAGAGAGAGAGAGAGAGAGAGAGAGAGAGAGAGAGAGAGAGAGAGAGAGAGAGAGAGAGAGAGAGAGAGAGAGAGAGAGAGAGAGAGAGAGAGAGAGAGAGAGAGAGAGAGAGAGAGAGAGAGAGAGAGAGAGAGAGAGAGAGAGAGGATCGGAAGGTAGGGTGAATACAAACTGAGGAGTGTAGGAGGAATATACTGAAGGAGGGACGAACAAAACACAAAAACCGGAAACATGGTGAAGGAAGGAGAAGCCAGGGGATACGAAAGGGGAGGACAATAAAACTAACGCCACAGAAGACGAAGATGATGGAAGGAAGAGACTTATGGAGACAACGGGAGGAAGGAGGGTGAGGAACAGGCGAGGGATAAACAGAGACGGTGGGAAGGAAGAGATAGAGAGAGAGGGAAGAGATAGTTAACCCCTTCCGTTCCGGCGACGTAGTTTTATATATATTCTGGCTACTATTAGACTATTTCATTCAGTTTATAAAGAGCCTCCAACATTTAGCAGGCTTCAAACTATCTCACTTAACCCTTTTGATGACCACAGATCCTTCTTAAACTGAATTAAATTGCCCAAATATAGCCAGAATACAATGAAAAAGATGTCACCGGTACAGAAGGGGTTAAGAGGGGATGGTTCACTTTTTGGTCGATTATTTAATTTATTAATTTGTTTTTCTAGTTTCATCCCTAGACCTCCATCAAACTTAAAAAACACAATCCCAGGATTCCCATTCAAGATATATTTGTACGTTTTTTTGGTAGAAAAATGTCCCGGCCGACCTTCTAAATTACAGGCTCGCTATCGCTCGCCAGGAAACAAATCGACACCTAAATGAAATTAAACGTCTTAATATTGGCAAAGAAAAAGGTCGAAAAGTCCAAAAATCTACAACGTAATATAGGCTGTACGTCATATAAACAGAAACCTAATGGGGCTAAACATGAGGAAGAAGGGGGGCCAGAAAAACAACCCTTCTTCCCTTAAAGATGGGAGGGAGGTGAGAACTCTGTAGGAAGGATGATATGCATAGAGAAATCAGAAAGGTGAAGGTTTTTTTTTTTTTTTTTTTTTTTTTTTTTTCAATGTGAGTGAGGGAGTCAAAAAGGTAGAACTGCCTGTATCGAGTGCCTCACCCAGAGTTGAAAGAGTGACAGGGCCAAAATGCTTGGACACACGGAGTATGAAGCAATTTAAGTCATAAGAAGAGGGAAAGACTGATTCTGGGAGAAAGTTCCAGAGCTCAGCAGTTGAACAGAAGAAAGTCTGAGAATAACGTTTCATGTAAACACCATTCGAGGAGAAACGCTTTATTGACAACTTTTCGCAGATAGCTATCTGTGAACCGTTGTCAATGAAGGTGCATATATTCATTCTGCCAACTTTCCTGAGTTAATTTAACATAGATAAAGGAGTCTGCGATGGGAGAAGAATGATAGGGAAACAAATAATACGTGAAGATAAAGCCCTTGAAGATGATGGAGGGGAGAGGCTGAAGATATTGACTGATGGAGATGGGGGGAGGAAGGAAGAGAAAACAGAGAGAAGAAAGGCGATAACAAGACTATGGAAAGCGCGCGCACGAGAGAGAGCGAGAGAGAGAGAGTATATGGGTCAATTAAACTGGTGGAATGAAGTATTGTGAAGGACCCCACTTGTCAGAAGCCAGCCCCGATATTCGTTCCTGGGATGACGGTATATTTTCCTGCAACCCACTTCTCACCAGTCGTAGAGTTGTTCACATGCTAGGCTGTTAAAAATCTACTAACAATAATGCCATTATGGCTATAAGTATGTGAATATAGACAACTAAACAATTATACACGATAATTAAAGGAGAATGGGTTAAGCTACATATATATATCTATTGCCTAACACCGTGATCAGCGAAGTGGTGGCAACGAACGAAACGCCCCCAATCGCCTCTGTTCCCAGTCAGTCAACGCCCCTCCTCCCAACCAGCACTGCCTTCACTCATATACTTCTTCACTCCATCCTCCACCTCTCTCTCGGTTAACCTCTCCCTCTCCGTCCTTCCACCTCTCGTACACCCTCTTAAGTCATTCTCTCGCTTCCCATACGTTCCATATGGCCAAACCATCTCAATGTGTTCCTTTTCACACTTTACAGCACATCTACATCACACCTCTCTCTTACTTCTTCATTCGTCTGTCTATCGCTCCATGTAACTCTACACTCACTTCTCAAGTAACTAATTTCCAACCCTCTTACTCTTGGTCTGAGTATCTCCACCAACGCCCATGTTTCGCTTCCGTAAGTCAATGTCGGGATTACCACACTGCTATGCAAAGACTTCATTACTTCCATGCCTACCACTATTTCTTGTTACTGCTTTCAGTGTTCCTACAACCCTCTTCCCCTGTTGCACCCTCTCCCTCACTTCTTCCATCCATCCATCCATCCATCCATCCATCCATCCATCCTCTCTCTCTCTCTCTCTCTATATATATATATATATATATATATATATATATATATATATATAGTATGTGTGTATGAATAACATATATTACGCTCTTCTTATAGTCTATGAAAATATATGTTAATATTTAATGAGCTCAACATAACATACCTTAATAAAAACCCATTACACTTATGTCATGTACACACACACACACACACATAATATATATATATATATATATATATATATATATATATATATATATATATATATATATATATATATATATACAGTATATACAGTATATAGTCCTATATCAAACTTAATAAATTGTCCTCAAGATCCCCCTTCGGAAAGGTCTTAAAATCGACAAACTAATGGGGACAAGATCTTAAAATATCAAAACTAATGGGAAAAAAATTAGGGAAAAGGGGCTCCAGAAAAAGCCACTACTTTGCTTTCAAGCATGTTACCGTCCATGTCATGAGCCGTGACATGATCGGAAGCGTGTCTGTCTGCGGTTTGAAAAGTCTGCGGATCGATCCCACGCTATCTATGCCTTTGGTAGACGGCAAGAGTTGTGGCAGCTCGGTCTAGCAATTCCTGGTAAATGTCCAGACGTGTCCCTGTATCAAGGGCACTTCCTAGCGCTGTCAATCAAGGGTGTGCACGGATGTATAAACTGCATCATGACTGGAAGACTGGCATAATAGTCCCCCTATATAAGGGCAAAGGGGAAAGAGGAGTGTGTGGTAACCACCGAGGAATATGTCTTCTAAGCGTAGTAGGGAAGGTATACAGTAGGGTAGTGATTGAGAGAGTGAGAGTGAGAACGGAGAAATGGATAGGCGACGAGCAGGGAGGTTTTAGGAAGGGAAGAGGATGTGTAGATCAGATTTTTACCCTGAATTGTGTTGTGGAGAAGTATCTGGAGAAGAAACAAAAGGTGTATATTGCCTTTATGGACTTGGAGAAAGCCTATGACAGAGTGGATAGAGAAGGTTTGTGGAAAGTACTTAGAATATACGGAGTAGAGGGCAAGTTGCTGAAAGCAGTGAAGAGCATGTATGAGGGTGCAAAGGCGGCAGTACGTGTGGAGAGTGAGCAGAGCGAGTTCTTTGACCTGAATGTTGGTTTGAAACAGGGGTGTGTGATGTCCCCGTGGTTGTTTACTGTATATATGGATGGAGTTATGAAAGAAATACTATCAAGAGCAGTGGATGTTGGTGTATCGCTGAAAAGGGAGGGAATTGAGTGGAAGCTACCTATACTGCTGTTTGCGGATGATACAGTTCTGATGAGTGATAATGAATGGGAGTTGCAGGGTCTGGTAAATGAGTTTGGAACAGTGTGCGAAAAACGGAATTTGAAGGTAAATACGGGGAAGAGCAAGGTTATGGTCTTCGAAAGGGGTGAAGTCACAGAGTGTGAGGTGAAGCTGAACAGTCAGGCTATGGAGATCGTCAACTCTTTTAAGTATCTGGGCAGTGTGTTGAGTAAAGATGGGACTATGGATGAAGAGGTGCGGGAGAGGGTACAACAGGGGAAGAGGGTTGTAGGAACGCTAAAAGCAGTAACAAGAAATAGGGTGGTCAGTATGGAAGTGAAGAAGTCCTTGCATGACAGTGTGGTAATCCCGACACTGACTTATGGAAGCGAAGCATGGACGTTGGTTGAGAGACTCAGACCAAGAGTGAGAGCAGTGGAAATGAATTACTTAAGGAGTGCGTGCGGAGTTACATGGAGGGATAGACAGACTAATGAGGAAGTAAGAAGGAGGTGTGGTGTGGAGGTAGATGTGCTGGAAAGTGTGAAAAGGAACAACTTGAGATGGTTCGGCCATATGGAACGTATGGAAAGCGAGAGAATGACTAAGAGGGTGTACGAGAGCGAGGTGGAGGGACAGAGGGGGAGAGGTAGACCGAATATGAGGTGGAAGGATGGAGTGAGGAAGTACATGAACGAGGGCGGTGCTGGTTGGGGGGAGGGGCGTCGACTGACTGGGGACAGAGGTGCATGGGGGCGGTTCGTTCGTGGCCACCCCTTCGGGGATCACGGCGTCAGGCAATAGATAGATAGATAGATAGATCTAACCAAAATACTTGATATACGCAGTTTTTTGTATAAATATATATATATGTGAGAGTGTGTGTGTTTGTGTATGAGTGTGTGTATGTGTGTGTGTGTGTGTGTGTGTGTGTGTCTGTGTGTGTGTGTGTGTCTCGAACTGGGAATCGAACCCACGGTTTTAGGATTAAGAGCCAGGCATCCCACCAACATCATACAATCCTAGAAACCATTTTAATATTTATATATAATAAATATTATATATACAATATCGGAACGATTCTATATGTCTGTATGTAGAGAGCAAACAAATCTAGGCGTGGTGTATGCCATATTTACGAACAGTCAGAAGCAGGTTGTAAAAGATACACTCGTTACCGGGGCAGGGGGAGGAATGTATCGATAGTTGAGGGCCGGTTGGCCGGAATGCAAGGTACATTTTGAGATTCATATATGAAGGTACAAATAATGTCTTCAATTATTATGGCGTTATTTTTAATCATTTCTGGCTACCACTAGACGATATAATTAGTCTTGTTTTAATTGGATGATTGAAATCGGCCGAGATAAGATCTCTCTTGTGTTATAGTGGTTAACACTAGCCGATTATAATTAACTTTAAAAGGGAACCTTGTTGTCAAAGAATTATGTATATAAGTCTTAAAGAATGAATATCTAAGTTTAAAAGATATTCTGGCTAACACAAGACGATCTTATTGTTCTAGCTATAATTGGATTTCTGCATTCAGCTTAGGAAAAACCCCATCTTATTTGATACTACCGGTAATAAATATTAGGCTATTCTAGTTAACTTCAGGAGATAACTAAATTATAAGTTTATCCAAGATAATAAATAAGGCACAACTCTTTATAATTCTTTAGAATATCATCACTTAAAGGCAAACATTTATCGTTAAAATATATAGAACTTACTATTATTGTTTATTAGAAAGGCTTCAGTAATAGTGACACATTGCTCACAGATAAACATTTGTGGAGTGAGTAAGCATGTTTATAGCAATGGTGTAATGGTTAAGGTGTCTAAAAATCTGTGTGTGATAACCCGGGTTCGAATCCTGGTGGATCACATATATGCTGATTCAATTTCATTGAAGGTGTTTGGTGTTGTGGTGAAATTAATAAAACATAAAATACAATAATATTAGACACTTGAAAAAGGATTAGGAACGTGGGTTGTAGGGCATTGACTCACATAACTTAATCACACTATGATTCAAATGTCAATTAAAATAGTACAAAGGAAACCAAGCAACAGCTGGTCTATTGCTCCGGACGAGGTTGCTTGTATCTAAACCGACAAACTAATGGTGACAAGGTCTTAAAATCTCAAAACTAATGGAGCAAAACATGAGGGAAAAGGGGCTCCAGAAAAAGCCACTACCTCCCTCTTGAGCATGTTTTGACACGAAATTAGGAGCAGCTGTTATAAAGCGACATCCAATTATAATCTAAATCCGTGAAAAAAGAAAAACAAAGTCAAAACGAAATCCAACAAATATATAATCAATCGACTAAATATTTATAGACTATATTTTGCATGTAATCTTTTCCTCGTACCGTTACAAAAATAACAACTATAAAAGTATTTCTGTACCAGTTGGATGTGTGGGTAACTGCACATATTATAACACCTACTTGTGTCATCCGAGCTTAACTTAACCTAGTCTAATTTATTTTAATGTACTGCATATCTAATTTATATGAATGAAAGTAATCGATATAAATGAAGACTATCAGCACGATACTGTATGAGTGTGTACGGTCGCGCTAATAAGTCATGTCTCAGCTGTCTGTACGTTTGGCTTGCTCTGTGCTGTATTAATGTCTGTCAAATGTTGAATTGGGTGGTTAAGTGTAGGAATAGGTTTGTATATTCCCCTTGAAATGAATAAATTAAGTTAAGATATTGCTGAAATCAATTATGGATCATGATATACTTGGTGGCGAGACATCACTTATTAGCGCGATTGTACAGTCGGCGGCAAAAGTCCTGTCGCCTCTCCTGCCTCACCGTAACCCACGATATTCATAGACTTAAGAATGTTAGGTTTACTAAACGTGCATATTTCTGCCAGCAGATGGCACACTGTGAGGTGTGTGGTCGTGAGGGTAGAGGTTGATGGGGGAGAGGAGAGGTTAGAGCTGATAGTGGTTTGAAGATGGGGTAAGGAGGTGACAACTTGTTTAAATTTATATTCCAAATTTGATCATCAGTTTTATAAATCTAATATTATAATGATCCGATTTTCTAATTACTTGGTAATCTGTTATGTTTGTAACACATGGCAGAAAACATTATCAAAACCCATCACATTTGCAAATATATAATATATAATATAATATATATATATATACCGGTATATATATATATATATATATATATATGCACGGAAGGTTTAACAGAAATAGAACAAAATGCAGAACAAACCATACTAATTTAGGGAGGACAAAATATAGTTAGGAAAGAGGAGAAGAATGGAATAAAATAGGTTTGGAAGGAATACGAATTGTTACAGAGAAAAGGGAAAGAAACTTCCAAAAATAATAGGTTAGGAATGACAAGAAATGTTTAATGATAGAAGGGAAGGACAATATTAAGCAACAAACAGAATATAAAGGACATACTGTATCATCAACAAGAAAAGGAGGAAAAACAAGAAAATGGAAAATACAGAAGAAAGGATACCACAAACTAAGGTTACGGTTAACAAGTGTTCCCTTTCATCTTTTACCCCCAACCTATTGGGTTTTACCTCGCATGATCTAAACACTCTATAACAAATAATAAATTTATTCGGGGATGGGAACCTTTGAAGCTATAATAAAATAAAAAAGGTGCATGACCTCCATGAGTCTCTCTTACAAATTGGTTAATTTATACTAGCATAGACTACAGTAGATATGGACTGGACACGAAAATGGAACTTTGCAGTAAGGGACCCAAAATCGGAGAACGAACCCCCAAGTTCGAACCTCAATACCGCAAAAATATAAAATGTTCACGGTTTCCAGGTTCGAACTTGGGGGTTTATTCACCGATTTTGGGTCCCTTACTGCAAAGTTCCATTTTCGTGTCCAGTCCAGACCTACTGTAGTCTATGCTACTAGTTATGTATACTGCAACAAATGCGCTTACAATAGCCACATACAAAATATCGCATATATATATCCACATGTTCCGATGGCTGACGTCTTATCGGCAGGGAAGTATCGGATTTACAACAGTAAATAGCAAATATAACAATTGCGAAACATTTTGAAAAATGAACTTAAATTATCAAGACTCAAAAACTCTGCTGAACAAAATCGCAAAAACGAAAAACACATGAAAAAAAAAAAATGGTAGGTGAGAGTCAGTCATGCAGATAATTCATTGATATATACAGTAATCAACAAAATAGAAAAGCCAATCAATAAGTAGTATATGCACATTATTTATAAACTCAAAACTCTGCCAAATTTAGTGGGAGTACATAACATTAAACAATATAGACCTACATGTAATAATCTGGCGATGGGCTGGTCTATCAGAATGAGAGTTGAGCGTTCTCTGCCATACCCATAGCTTACTCTGACTGTTCCTTTTACTTATATATCTTCTAGATCTCAAGTGACGGCGTCTTTTCCGTGGATCGACCTCCCTACTGCCAACCTAAAAGTTGGCAGATTGGGAGCCAAAGCGTCACAATTTTCCCTTGCCCCTCAACTTTCCCTTCATAATTGCTGAGGGGCACAGGGCCTTGGGTGGGGCTTTGGTTTCTCGGGCGTTTCCGCGCCCTCCTCAGCTCCCTGCCTTAGAGTGGCTTCGGTCACCTGGGTTTTGTTAGTGGTAAGCAGGGAGGGTTTTGTGGGGGTGCTCTATGGCCTTGGCCTTGCTCGGGACCTTGGGGCTGTTCGGCCAGGCAGCCTGGGGAACAACAACAACATGTAATAATAATAATCTTCTGGTTACTTATATAGCGCCCGTCTCTCCTCCTTCGAGGATTCGCAAGCGCTTGGCTTTCTTTAGTCTACCAGAGACCATTACCCATCCCCCTTGCTCATGGGGAGATGGTAACCGCCGGCTGTATCCCAGAAAAACTTTTCAATCTGAGCGGGGATTGAACGCGAGACCTTCAAGGTGGGAATCAGGCATGCTATCAACTGAGCCAGCCGGACGGCTGTATAATTAGGTAAGTGGGTATCATTGAGAACAATATTATCAAATAAACAACACCCAAGAAAAATTAATCCACAGAAAACATATTCACTGTAATCAGAAACACCAGAGACTCGCCCACACTCGATCGTTCACATAATTCGAGTGGATGGACAAAACATAAACAAATATCCAAAGAAAAACAAATCAATCCGAAAGAAGTCTTGATTTTTTTTGTCCATGTGATTGAGGGAGGCAAAAGGCAGAACTGCCTATAGCGAGTGCCTCCTCCCCCAATGTTGAAAGAGTGACAGGGACGTTCGAGCCAAACTACCTGGACACACGGAGTTTGAAGCAATTTAAGTCATAGGAAGAGGGACAGACTGATTCTGGGAGAGAGTTCCAGAGCTCAGCTGTTGAGTAGAAGAAAGCTTGAGAGTAACGTTTCACTCTCGGGTTGGAAAGTTGCACAGAGTAGGGGTGGGATTGAGTTACATCACTAAGAAATGTTTAAGCACCTAACTAGACCCACAATAAAACAAATAATAAAATACACATTTGTTCACAGAGTCTAACAAGAGGAATTTCCCCACATACACAAACAAACAGGATACTCAGATAAAACACTGAATACAGTAAACAACAAACTAAGGTAATAAATAAACACGTAACATGCATATCAATAGAAACAGCAGAAACTCGGCCAAACAAAAATCGTTCATGGACAAGAGTGGGCGGCTGGAGCATTAAAAAATATCTGCCCGCATGCAAAAACAGACAGGCGGAGATCAATCACTCAGAGGAGCACTGATGGATGAAATATTGTGTGAGGGTGAGGGTGTGATGAATGATGAACCCTGTGTCAGCGGCCCGGTGATGAATAGTGTTCAGAATTAGCTTAAAAGGGAAGAGTGTGGGGCAAATATATGGGTTCAGATAAGAGCTAAAACAAACAGTAGACCGGGATATTATAAAAAGAAGCTTTTGAGGAAAACAAACGTGGTCGGAGTAGAGGACAGAACACGCGTTACAAAGCAACAAACACCTCCTGCCTGCCCTCAGATCCCAGACCGCTCTATAATCTCCTCATCCTCCCTTCCCTATTTGCACACAATTCTTGAAGTGAAGAAATTGCTGGGATGAGCTCGAATAAACTCTGATCAGCTATATAAATAGGGGTCAGATTGGACAAAGTGATTGATTTTGGCCGAGCAGCAGTTTCAGGGCTGAATAGCCGATATAGACGGCCAAGTGGTCATTATGGGCTACACGTATATTGGGTCGAGTGGATGTTATGAGTCATGTGACAGTTTTGGCCGAGAAGCCGTGTATTAAAAGGCAAAACTGGTCCATTTTGGAACTTGGGCATGCTATGTGCCATGGCTGATTTTGACCTGATGGTGAATTCTGTCTAATATTCTAACCCAAGAATGAACCAATTTGTTCCATAGAAATTTGTGATCTTCATGTTTCTGCCCTGAATTAAGCCTAATCTGTTCTTTGACTAGCCAGAAACTCTTTCATCAATAACAAATGTTCTGAACTTTCCAACTCTAGCTCTTACCAAGCTTTCTGGCATTTAGCCACAAACCTGTCCAACAATTTTACTTCCTCGTCTTTCCCTCCTCTTTTCCGCTCTGACGGCACCACTATCACTTCTTCCTCTGACAAAGCTGAACTCTTCACTCAAACTTTCGCTAAAAGCTCCATCTTGGATGGTTGCGGTACTATTCCTCCCTCTTCATGCCCCCTCTAACATACTTATGCCTAATATCATAATCTCTTCTAAAGATGTACAGTCTCCCCTCTCTGGGCTTAGTACTAAGAAGGCGTACGGACTGGATGGTGTTCCTCCTGTTGTACTCATAACCTGTTCTTTTGTGCTGACTCCCTGCCTAGGAAAACTCTTTCGTCTGTGTCTTTCCTCTAATGTCTTTCCTTCTTGTTGGAAGTTTGCTCTCATTTCTTGCATCTCTAAAGTTTTTTAAACTATTTTAAATTCAAAATTTCTTAAGCATTTATCTTACCATTATATACTTTCAGATCGCCAGTATGGTTTCCGTAAGGGCTGCTCTACTGGTGATCTGCTTGATTATCTGATTAATTCTTGGTCATCTTCCTTTCTGGACTTCGGTGAGACTTTTTTGTTTTTGTGCTAGACATATCGAATGCCTTCAATGGAGTCCGGTACAAATCTCTAATTTCCAAAGTAATCTCCTTATGTTTCTATCTCTCTATCTGTGCTTTTGCCTCTAATGTCCAGGTCCTTTCTGACCGTTCCATAGCTGCAGTTGTGGACGTCCATCGCTCACTTGCTCAACTATCAACTCTGGTGTTCCTCCGGGGGTTCGTCCTGTCTCTAGTTCTCTTTTCAATATTGATGAACGATCTTAACTGTACCTCTAGTCCTATCCACTCCTATGTTGATGACTCTACCATACACTATTCAACTAATTTTTCACATAAACCCAGCATGGAATCACTCCAAAAGTTATGTAACAAGGCCATAGAATGCCTATCTTCTGATCCATCAATTATTTCTGATTGGGGAAGAGAATATCTTGTTACTATCAATGCCTCCAAGAATCAATTTCTCCATTTAACTACCCATCGCAATCTTCCATAAGACTATCAATTGTTCTTCAACAATAAACAAACCAATCCTTAATTTTCTCTCAATATTCTTGGTGTATCTTTTTCATCCAACCTTTCATGGAAAGATCATACTCTTCTTCAACCGTCTCTGAGGGTTCTTCACCCCTGCACAGTTTCTTGCTCTGTATAGGGGCACAGTGCGCCTATGTATCTAGTATTGTTTGCATGTGTGGAGAGGTTCTACCTATACCGCACTTCTTGAAAGAGTAGAGTCAGTCTTTTCGCCACATCAAGTCGCTTCCTCTTACTTGTTCCCTACAATCTCTTTTCTACACGCCGCAATGTTGCATTTCTTTCACTCTTCTATCGCTATTACAACAATCAGTGTTCTTCAGAGCTCTCTCAGTGCAAACCCCCTCCCTTGCGGAGAGTGCGAGGCACCCGCCTTTCAACACCTGTTCTATCCAGCTCTCCAACTCAAGATTTAGCAAATGTTCTCAGTCTTTCTACTACTCAACAAATGAACTCTGGAACTCTCTCGCTCAAACAATCTCTCCTTTATCCTATGACTTAGACTGGTTTAAACCTTGCGTGTCCAAGCATTTTGACCCCAACGCCCCTTGAAGTTGTCTCTCTGTCACTCTTTTGGCTTTGGGGGAAACACTCAATACAGGCAGTCTGCCTTTTGTATCTTTCACTCTTTCAACTATAGGGGAAACACTTGTTCCAGACAGCTTTGCCATTTGTAAAAAAAAAAAAAAAAAAAAAAAAAAAAAAAAAAAAAAAAAAAAAAAAAATTAGCTATTTTGGGCTGCAGGGCTGTAATTAACCATGGTGCAGATTGGGTCATGGCCCAAATGGGCTGAGCGGACGACTACAGTGGCCATTTTAGGCTGGGACTATTCTTATCCAGGAGTTATTTTAAGCCGAAATACACAGAAAACAGTGCTAGTTCTATATTTATTTGTGACGGCTATGTACCATTACAAATGTGAGGTCCATTTCATATAACAGGACATAACTGCTACTGTCTAACAAACATATTTATTGAAATAACTAGTAATTTAATGTCGTGTTTGCAGGTGGAAAACAAAATTAAAAATTTAAAGAATATGCCTAGACTGACCAAGAGACAAAACGAATCCTACCCCCCACCCAGGAAGGCTACGAGAGGTATGAATGGACATAATTTTGTGTGGGAAGCAGTTTATCTGAATTTTTCAAAGAGACCAGTTTCATTCGGTTTGCTATGATACTTTTTGCACTAGGGCATGAGTGAATATAAATTAGCCATTAAAACCTCGCCTGGGTGTATCTTCCCTATAAAAGTTGTCACATTGAAAGGGTTAAGCTGTTGAGTTGCTATGGATCACGTTGCAGTTTGGGCTACTTTGCTGTTTTGGGTGGAGCAGTCGGCTATGATAGGCGCTTTAGAGCAGGGTGCCGTTTGGCCTATGGGGCCGTTTTGAACCAGGACATAATAGGCATATTCACAGATGTCAGATGTACATATTGTGTATGAGTCGTCTGATAAATTACTTGAAATAAAGCACAACTGTTTATCGTGCTCACTGAAAAGTGTTTAGTTGCTTAACAAGGCAACCAAGATCAGCATGTACAGAATATTCAGGAAACCTTTTAAATGACACTGATGAGCCATTGCCATATTTTGGACAGTCACTATGGCCCATATCTAGCCATCTATCACACAACTATAGGACAACATATGTCGGACACAGCCTTATGTGAGCACGCCTACTAGACCTCATGTAGCCCTTCGTAAGATTGTTTTTTTTTAATGCTGTCTGAAAAAATGGCTAGACCCAGAAGAAAAAAAACCCAGCAACCAGAGAAAGCTTCAACATCTCTATACCATCAGCTCATTACGAGACTAAGGTAAAACAGTAGTAGTAGTAGTAGTAGTAGTAGTAGTAGTAGTAGTAGTAGTAGTAGTAGTAGTAGTAGTAGTAGTAGTAGTAGTAGTAGTAGTAGTAGTAGTAGTAGTAGTAGTAGTAGTAGTAGTAGTAGTAGTAGTAGTAGTAGTAGTAGTAGTAGTAGTAGTAGTAGTAGTAGTAGTAGTAGTAGTAGTAGTAGTAGTAGTAGTAGTAGTAGTAGTAGTAGTAGTAGTAGTAGTAGTAGTAGTAGTAGTAGTAGTAGTAGTAGTAGTAGTAGTAGTAGTAGTAGTAGTAGTAGTAGTAGTAGTGTAGTAGTAGTAGTAGTAGTAGTAGTAGTAGTAGTAGTAGTAGTAGTAGTAGTAGTAGTAGTAGTAGTAGTAGTAGTAGTAGTAGTAGTAGTAGTAGTAGTAGTAGTAGTAGTAGTAGTAGTAGTAGTAGTAGTAGTAGTAGTAGTGTAGTAGTAGTAGTAGTAGTAGTAGTAGTAGTAGTAGTAGTAGTAGTAGTAGTAGTAGTAGTAGTAGTAGTAGTAGTAGTAGTAGTAGTAGTAGTAGTAGTAGTAGTAGTAGTAGTAGTATTTATGAGTAGTAGTAGTAGTAGTAGTAGTAGTAGTAGTAGTAGTAGTAGTAGTAGTAGTAGTAGTAGTAGTAGTAGTAGTAGTAGTAGTAGTAGTAGTAGTAGTAGTAGTAGTAGTAGTAGTAGTAGTAGTAGTAGTAGTAGTAGTAGTAGTAGTAGTAGTAGTAGTAGTAGTAGTAGTAGTAGTAGTAGTAGTAGTAGTAGTAGTAGTAGTAGTAGTAGTAGTAGTAGTAGTAGTAGTAGTAGTTTATTCTCCATAATGAACTTGGAGGGGTGAGGGAGAGGTGTACATATGGTTCTAGATGAGAGCTAATATATAGACCGGGATAAAATAATACGTAGCTTGATAGAGGAAAATGGCAGGGGGAAGAGAAAGGGAAAACATATAATGGATACGGACATATTGTGGAGAAATGGTTTAATTAAGGGGGTAGTGCTTGTTTTTTTGGTCTATATATTGATTTTGTTTTACTTTATTTTTTAGTTTCCTCGCTAGACCTCCATCAAGCTTAAGAAAACACTCCCTAGACCCCCTTTCAAGATAAATGTGTACATTTTTCGCCGGAGGCAGATTCCTTCTAAAACTACAGGCTCGCTATCGCTCGCCAGGAAAAAATCGACACCTAAGTGGCATGAAAGATCTTAATATTGACAACAAAATGGGGCAAAAGGTCTTCGCCAAGCTAACGGAACGAACGTCCTAAAACCTCAAAACTAATATGCTAAACAAAAGGGAGAAGGGGGTCCAGAAAAAGCGAGTAGTACCTCCTTAAAGGGAAGAGAGCTCGGGTGTTCGGGTGGTGAATTATATGTGCCAGGATAAAAGCTGGTACATAGATTGTGAATATAAGGAAACATAGATTAATAGGAAAATGGAAAGTTATAGGACAGAATAGAACATAATTATGAAAGATATTGATATATTGTTGAGTATTATAGGTAGCACCAACGAACTTGACAATCATATTGATCCCTGACCTCTCTGTAACTCAAAAGGTCCTAGAGCAAACTGGCTGTAAATATCCACACCTATTTCCTGGTGGACTCTTCCCAAATTATGATGTTCCCTCCACCAACCGACTTTACTCCTAAACTCAATTAATGAAATCAACAAATACATGTGGCAGTCCAAGGAAATGATAGAAACATCAGCCCGATTGCTTTCATTCATTTCGAGTTATAAGAAGTTAATAAGTGGTCAAGATTATTGTCAAGTTCGATGGCTCTACCTATAGTTCAACCGAAAAGTGAGAGGGTAGTCTTGTAAAATGTAGCTTAAGGGAAAAAGATAGATGATAAGAGGAGGTATAATATTGACAATTAGCTTAAAGAAAAGAGTGGAAGGAATAAATATGTTCCCGAAGAGTTAATTAAAAAAACACATTGCTTGGTGGAACATGGAAATATTACAGGAAAGGAGGAACAAAATAAATAAATAAAAATACATCATATCTGGAAGGAAAGTGAAACCTGGCAAGAGACCACGGACAAACAGCAACGTATATATGAATAAAACGTACCTTGAAAGAAACATGGAGATGATTAGAGAGGACGAAAAAACAAATAGAGACACAAAGGATCACAGAGAAACATGATGAAACAGGAAATATTGATGATCCAAATCTCTGTGATATGTGAAGCATCATTTCATCTTTAGTCATACACATACTCTTTATCAAAATATTATATTATGCTTGTAAAGACATTTGCTATACTACGGCAATTTGAGATAATATTCCAAGGTTCTATTCTATTCTATCTAGTCTATATACTCAGGCCCAAACCCCACTTTTCCTATTTGTTTTTCTTCTGTTTCCCTTTTTTCCTATTTTTTCAAGGTAGCTGGTATAATTAATTTATAACCCTCACACATATTTTACTCATAGAAAATAGTAAACTCTAACTTTATAACATGACCTGATACACAGAACTATACAAACCCTCGAAGTTACGATTTTTTCTTCAACACGTAAAGGAACCTTTTATTAAATGTGATAAACAACTATTTACGTAATACACTTGCAAGACAGTGACTTTTTAGTACTTCGGAGAGAGTGATGTTTCTTGGGAACCGTATCTTCAGCAGGAATAGAAGAACAAAGTACGCTACGAACAGTTCCATACTTTATTACCAAACGTTTCGACATCACACTGGTGTCATCATCAGTGTGATTTACAAATGACGAAGTACAAGTAGCTAATGTCTTGAATACATATTCTGCATGTATCTTTACTACTATACAAAGATGACCTAGCACTTATCACAGGTAATGGGCATGATGCCGAGGCCAAGTTCCGAAGATGAAGAGAGGGCATGGCCAGTACAGGATTGAGAGTTAATTTAAATAAAACCAAGGTTTTGCACAGTAAATTGAGACTTAAAAATGTACAAAAAGTGCAGTACGAAGAATAGGGGTGGGCACGAACTCAATTCATTGTAGCATCTGCTGTTGCTGGGTGCACCATGGGAAGGAGCGCTGCACTATAATAAAGGCATCTCTGCAGAGGAAGAAGTCCGAATTTGAGCAATTTGCATGTATAGTATGCAAAGGTAAACTAGTGTTTAGTGACCAGCTGGAGACTGTTAACTTTGGTAATGAGTCACCGGAGATGGTTCACAAGTTTTGCTACTTTGCAGATACCATCTCTGCCGGTGGTGGGGCCGAGGCTGCCACTATCGCCTGAGTTAGATGTGGCTGGGGAAATTTAAAAAAAATGCCATTAATAACCAGGAGAAAACTCCCTCTTTCATTGAAGGGAATGGTATACCTTCAGAAACGTGGCCTGTCAACGTGGATGATAATTCATATTTTTTCACCAACCAACAGAATGGAACATACAGAGAGGAGTATGGTGTGATGGATGTGTGAGGCTAAACTGCAATGTAGGATATCTAATGAAGAGTTGAGGAGACAGTTAGGTATCAAAAGTATCAGTGATGAGATGCATACTAACTGGTATGAGAAACCATTCTAAAACTCCAATATATTTTCGCTGCTAAAAACAAAACAAAAACACAAAAATATCCTGTGCATTCACAAATTGAAAAAACACCATTATCATCAACAACCAAATTCTGGTTGTATACTTGCCAAAGAGAAAGGAAGACAGGTTATATATACTGTACATGAACCTGAAAGATTCATTAAATTAGGACAAAGGGTTTATTGTTTTCGTGACTGATGGTGATTAATGTATTATAATGGGTGACACAGACACACTCACACACAAACACAATTACAGACACACACACACACACATATATTACTGTATATAAGGTGTTCATGAATTATATTTACATACTTTACATACTAATTGTTAACCATTGAATAACAAACGTACTTTACTCCATATACTGAATTATAAAAACAAAACAAAACATTGATTGTTGTCCAATCCTGTGTTCTGCTCCGTACACTGGCCTTCGTCTCCCCCCTCCTCCTATTACCACCTTCCCTAGTTAATACCCAATAATGTTTCATTATGAACATTACGTAAATGCCTTAACCTGTATAGCCCCATTTATAAGAGCTCAATTTAAATTATAATTACTACCCAATATACAGAACCTTTGAGTCTTTACAAGCATACATGGAAACGTGTGTGAAACATTGGCATTTGCTTTATACAGTTTCACGTAGGAGTATATTTTAAAGCTCACTATTGTACCTGTATGCATGTTGAGAAGTGATATGAATATAAAATAGTAATACTGTATTCACTAAATTTATATGAAGTAACGAATAAATAAGTTAGTAACGTTTAAGTGTTTTTCAGAAGCATCCAACACGCTATTAAATGATGCATTGCGGAGCTTCGAATTTCTCTTCAACTTGTTCCAATATGGAGCCAATTTCTTCGTCATTTTTGTTTTCTTTCTAAATTCCAACTTACTCCCTCTCGGGCATAGGCTGAGAGTCTGTACATTCAATCGTTCAACACGTGAGGTCTCGTTCCAGTCTTGGGAGTGAGACATGTGAAGCTGCAACCAGCCTTTGTCATCTACTATATAGATTCCAAAAGGCAACCAGTTAGTTTTACAACTGTCACATATTGTAAAATCGTGGCCAAGTATTTTGTGTTTCTTTGCATGTATGAAGTAGACAACAGGCAGATCTGCCTGTGGAACAAGCCAGACAATGAGCAATGACTAATAAAACCGAAGCCATAATATATATACTGTATATATACCGGTGTATATATATATATATATATATATATATATATATATATATATATATATATATATATATATATATATACAGTATATATATATATATAGTATTGCATCTCTTTCGTTGTTCTACCGCTATTACAATAATCAGTGATCCTCAGAGCTCTCTCAATGTATATCACCTCCTCTACGTAGAGTACGTAACACCTGTCTTGCAACACAATCCCACCTTTACTCTGTGCAACTCTCCAACCCAAGAGCGAAACAATATTCCCAGACTTTCTTCTATTCAACAGCTGAGCTTTGGAACTCTCTCCCTGAATATATCTTTCCCTCGTCCTATGACTTAAATTGCTTCAAACTATGTGTGTCTAGGCAATTTGGCTCGAACATTCCTTGATTTTGGCCCTGTCACTTTTAAAACTCTGGGGGAGGCACTCGTTACAGGCAGTTTTGCCTTTTATCCCCCTCATCCAAATAGAAAAAAAAACCCCAGTAGGGTTGACAAGATGAGGGGCTATCAACAATAGTAAGGTAAAGAGAAACTGAAAATGGAAGGAAGACACACACATACACACATATATATATATATATATATATATATATATATATATATATATATATATATATATATATATATATATATATATATATATATATATATATATATCATAGATAGGTATATAGATAATTATAAAGATAAGGACACGAGAAAAAAGGCGCGTAGGGATAAGAAATCGTTGCTCAGTTTGAGTGTTTGACTGAATAATTTCCGTAGTGTGCCCAACGACAGGACGAAGGAAACGAAGTGAAGCCTGATTGAAGAAAGGAAAATATGAGGCAATAGGAAACGAGAATACGAGATATTTAATATGTTTTCACCAACCAACTTTACTTCTAAACTCAATTAATGAAATCAACAAATACATGTGGCACTCTAAGGACTCGAACCTAGGATGCTCCCACCGAAATTCCGCACATTTATGCATTACGCTATCAAGATAGATAGCACGAAGGAAAAGCATAGTGATCCGGAGGACATATTTATAAAATACTGGGAGTAAATGATGATACGATCAAGGACAGACACTAAGGACTTGGACAATGAAAAGCAGGAGAAACTAAAGACGAAAAAATGTAAATGAGGTAGAGGTTGAAAGAGCTGAATACACGCACGCATTTTCAGTTCTTCAGAGCTCTCTCAGTGCATACCCACTCCCTTGCAGCGAGTGTAATAACTTACAGTATATAGAGAACACATAATATATATTAAAGAAAGACAAGTAAAATTAAAAATATTTAGTGAATATCGCTTATAATACAGGTTTATACCCTGTGATAATTATAGCATATATACCTTTCTCGGAATCGAATCTAGTCTCTTGGGTTTGATTCCCAGGGAGATATGTATGAGTTTTTTTTTTACACAGGGTCCCAATTTTGTTTAAACTTATTTCTATGACCTTGAGCTTGCTGGGATGATGATTAAACTCTCTTTGTGCCCGAATACTGACGGGATTTAGTATAAAATTCTCTACATTGCAGTGGTTGGGTTGAAATATATCAGAGTTTCTGTGAGAATTTCCTGGTTGCCTTTCATAGACAATTAGTTGTTTATCTTTTAGTCAGTGGAAAGACAATAGAACGCCTTAGCTCTGGTATTCTTAGTGTCTAGGGTTTGATTCTCAGAGATGAATTATAACTTAAAACTTGCCAAATTTACAAACTAAAACTTATAAGAACACAGTAAAAAGACTGTGTATTATATATATATATATCAAAATCGCTATGTGGAAACAACGCTTAAGTAAAATAATAATGTATAAATAAAAGAACACAATCAACCACATAGGGTGTACATTACTACATGAGCAAGTTAATCTGTTTCCCAAACAAACTAATCGCACACATAACAATGCCCTATCATCATGTTCAAGGAATTAGTCAATTTGGGAAGTCGGGGACGTTCTGGTAAATTTGACTAAACTCTGCTTGAATAAAGAAACTACAATTAGTGTCGAAAATGTACTATTAAAATGAAAGTATATGCAAGTGGGATAGGATTAACTAAGGAATGAACAAAACGAGGTGGAGAGCAAACGATAATAATATAAGCATAAAATAACAAGAAACCGACACATAACTCTTAGCAAATATATTGGATAGTGTTCCCAAAAATATAATATGAGAAAGAGGGAGAATTGGCTATATAGGGTAAACAAAATCAGATAAAACGAGAAACCCAGAGGAAGTGTAGAATACTCTTCAGAGGAGGCAGATCGTTTTTCTGGACCCCCTTCTCCCTAATGTTTAGCCCCATTAGTTTTGAGATTATATGACGTTCAGCCCATTAGTTTGGCGATTTTAACACCTTTCGCCCCATTTTGTTGTAAATTTTAAGATCTTTCAAGCCATTTAGGTGTCGATTTGTTCCTGGCGAGCGACAGCGAGCCTGTAATTTTAAGAGGAACCGGCCTTCGGCCGGGAAATTTTTCTACCGAAAAATATACAAATTTATCTCAAAGGGGGGTCTAGGGGGTGTTTTTCTAAGCTTGATGGAGGTCTAGGGAGGAAACTAAAAAAATATATGAATAAATGAATTAATAGACCAAACAAACGTTCAGTCTCCCCTCAATAGCAAACACAACTAGCACATACTGTAGATGTAGGGAATATAATGCATAGTAGAGCCAACGATAGGATAACACAAACTAAAGCCGGTATCACACGAGCACTTTTTCACTCAACATTTATCCTTAACACTGGTCTGGCAGCTCATAGGGTAAACATTTATTGTTTTTCGGTTACCTAAATTCATCAACTATCAGTCTAGTTTCCGATACCAGTGCAAAATATTCCAGAAATGTTGCCAGACATTTTTTGATTATCGAATGTTGACTATAAAAACTCTCGTGTGATACTGGCTTAAAGAAGAGTCCTGTGCGATGATGTAAGGATAAACTGTAAACACAAATATAACAATGGATATATAAACAAGGTAGAAAGCTGAACAGAAGATAAACACACGGAAGAAAAATAACCCTGATGCCAAGTTTATTGAATGTATCCCACGTGTACCAAACCATGGGATAAGAAAGGAAGGCAGGCGGGGACTGAAGAAATAAATAAAGAAGACTATTCGTATATGCCAGAGGGTAAGCAGAATATAAACGTGCAGGATTAACCCTCTGAGTACCAGCGACGTGTGCTATATTTTATTCTAGCTATATTTAGACGATATTATGCAGCTTTAAAAGGATCTATGGTAGTTAAAAGGGTTGGTTGAAATAGTTTGAAACCTTATTATTGCTAGAGGTTCTTCCTAAGCTGAAGGAAATCGTCTAAACATTGCCAGAATATAATGAAAAGGACGGCACCGGTACTGAACGGGTTAAGGGGAGATCTCCACTCGAGGGATTTTTTTCTTGACCCCTTTCTCCCTCATGTTTAGCCCCATTGCTTTTGATATTATAAAACGTTTGCCCCATTAGTTTAGCGATTTTAAGAACTTTCACCCCATATTAAGACCTTTCGTGCAATTCAGGTGTCGATTTTATCCTGGCGAGCCTGTAATTTAAGAGGAACCGGCTTTCAGCCGGGACATTTTTCTACCGAAAAATGTACAAATTTATCTTGAAAGGGGGTCTAGGTGGTGAAATTTTAAGATTGATGGAATTCTAGGGAACGAACTAAAAACCTCCCCTTAATATTATGTGCTATTCTTAAGAATATACAGTCATATTTAGCGTATTCCTTAAGGGAGGATGGTTAACTTTTTGTGCAATTTTTGCATGTATTCATTATTTTTCTAGTTTCCTCCCTAGACCTCAATCAAATTAAAAAAAAATCCATTAGATCCCCCTTCTAGATTAATGTGTACATTCTTTGGTAAACAAATGTCCCGGCCCAATGTCCCGGTTCTTCCAACATTACAGGCTCACTATCGTTCGCCAGGGAAAAAATCGACACCTAAATAGCACGAAACGTCTAAATATTGACGAAGAAACGGGGCGAAAGGTTTTAAAATCGACTAACTAATGGGGCAAACATCTTAACATCTGAACACTAATGGGGCTAAACATGAGGGAGAAAGTGGTCCAGAAAACCGGACCATCCCCCCTTAAAGGGGCGGTTACACATACCCGAATTTTTGCCACCCAAGCAACTTTTGTCACCGCTACGGGCAACTTTTCTGAGACCCCCAAAAAGTGGTTACACATGCAGGAAGAAAGTTGCTCGTAGCACGATCTCCCGTACACTCTATCGTTTTCACTTCGAAATTAATTGGTCTTAATTCGGCCGTTTTAGCTTCCCGTCACACTATTAACACATCACAATCCCTATGATAAAGCTAAGCATATATAAAAACCAAGGTATGTATGACTATATTGTTCGCCATTACGTAAAACAAGCGACATGAATCCACGTCTGTCGGTAAAAGTGCAAGTCAGTTGAAACAGCAACACGCTCATGATTGGCTATCTTATCATTTATTTATTATCTGTATTGTTCCTTATTTATTCATTAAACTTGATATGTTAAGTAATGTTAATGATTACTTAATAAATTACAGTACTATCCGATTCTAAAGAGCTCTTAAAGAACACAGGAAACACAATAATAACGTATATATCATAAAGTAAACACAAGCAAGATAAAGAAATGATAAACCAAGAAGTAAGCGAGAGAGAAGACTGGCTGACCCCGGCTCACCCGGTTTAGCCAATCACAGGCCTTGCTTTACGTATTACACATTTTAAAAAGGCAGTGACAGTATTTCTTTCCTTGCTTGTGTTTACTCTATTATGGAGACGAAGACATTGACCTGGGAATGACCGCCAGCGAGCTAGAGGAGACCATCGGCGTCATGATTACAGAACTCAAGAAGAATGCAACAGCAGGAAGACGAACACCTGAAGCGACCCAGAAAAAGCTAACAAAATTGCTGCACTTATCATCACTCCAAACTAAATAAACAATGAAAAGTATCTTGGTTGAGCCCGAGAACTTTTCATCTCCTACTTTACTTCGCATTTCTCCACTTTATCTTCCTCGCTCCAAACTCTTCTACATTCCAACTTTACTCCAGCCATCAATCAATCAATCACTGTATTATCTGTTGTACGATTCTATGTGTTCCATGTGGTATTTTATAGCTCTTAAGGTTCGGATATCACCTGTCACATTATCATTAGAAGTATTAAAACTTATTTATATTAATATAGCCTACTGTATATGGAATATATATATATATTTAGGCTATAGGCTACATATGGAATATATTTCCACGACATAGCCTACTAATTCACGCCAAACACTATTACCGTATACATATGTAGGCTACTAAGTTATGTAAAGAGTAGCCTACTATTTAGCACGTCGCATTAACCGAACCTATAATGCATAAATACGGTATTTTATCAAGATTACAAAGCATACAGAATACATCATTTGTAATACTGAAGGAAGTATTAGGCTAACCATTGCAGTAACGAAGCTATTATTCATATTTAGTTATAACAAATCGTTCATTGTTGCAAATTATAATTGTAAGTTGATTATAATAACCGATATATGATACATTTAATCCCTTGAGAGAATATTCTTTCTATTCTTGCCCAAAGATATCGTAGGCTATTTACAAACTTGAAATTGCGCATTCTTACTGTAGCCTACATCTTGATTAAACCGTTTTCTCATCCCAATTAATGATTATTATACTGTGATGACATATATATTATAGGATTGAGCATTATTATAGTATATTAATGCTTGTACATCGTAACATCATATATATAGTTATCACATTACTACTATTGCATGCAACCCATATTTATAGTTGCCGCAACAGGCGATGCGTCCCGTACGTTCGGGACGCAAAAGTTGCCCGATTCGGGTGACAAATGGGTCCCGAAAAAGTTGCCTGGGGCGCAAAAGTTGCTCCACGGAGCAACTTTTGTCACCGATTCGGGCAACTCGGGCATGTGTAACCGCGCCTTAATGTAAGGAGAACAAGTGAAATTGAGAAGGAAAGAGATAATATATATTAGGAATAAATCAAACTAATAGAATAAACACACAAGATAGCACGGATTCATTGAATATTAATGGTGTACCCAACGGGAGAATGGGGTCTTGGACAAAGGGGTAAGAGTTGAAAGACGAATATGGAGAAGAAATAAATGAAGTTGAAATGAAAATGAAGAAAATGTGAGTACGATGGGTCTTCCTATCTTATTCAAATATTTGACTCATTTTTACATGCATATCTTCATTCATACATATATATATATATATACAGTATATATTATATATATATATATATATATATATATATATATATATATATATATGAATGAAGATATGCATTTAGATATTAGTAATTAGTGAAACATTTGAATAAGATATGAAGACGCAACTGAAAATTAGCTGAGCATAATACAATATTATAAAATGTACCCAAGGATGGAATATACATGAGTCAGTGGAAGAATTAAGATATCAAGAGCAAATACATAGAGGAACACATATTGTATTAATTTAGGGAATATTATCGGCAGTATACCCAGAGAAAATATAATAAAAATATCGTTGTTGGATATTAATATGAGAAGAAAATGCTACAGAGCGTTATATGCAAATGTAAGCTTGCAAGAAAATGTAAAGCATGTTGCAAATGTAAGCTTGCAAGAAAATGTAAAGCATGTCCAGTTTTAGTGAATATATCGCACGGTGAACCCAAACATTGAACGAGATGGAGAAAATGGTGCGCTGGACAATAGGTTTAAGGGGGGTCACCGATTTGTTGTATCTTTCTCTCCTTTTCTCTCTTTCCCTGGCTTGTATCCATTCGGCCCCATTCAGCCAACTGTTTTAAGACGTTTATCCGAATCCAGGTGTCGATTTCTTCCAGGCGAGCGATAGCGAGTCAGCATTGTATGGAGAAATCCGGCTTCGCCGGAGAAATTTTTCTATCGAAAAACTGCACAAATTTAGCTTGCTGTCAAAAAAAAAGCTGAATGGGGCCGAATAGATACAACCCAAAGAGAGAGGGAGAGAAAGAGAAAAACAGCGAGGTGGGTTCCCTTAAGGAGAAACTGAAGGAGGAAGGAAGGAAGGAAAGGAGATATAAATGAGGCAGCGGGAGTGAGATGGGTTGCAAGGCGGAGAGTACGAGGCGGTGATGAATAGTGTGGAGAGAGAGAGAGAGAGAGAGAGAGAGAGAGAGAGAGAGAGAGAGAGAGAGAGAGAGAGAGAGAGAGAGAGAGAGAGAGAGAGAGAGAGAGAGAGAGAGATAGAGAGAGAGCGAGAGAGAGAGAGAGAGAGAGAGAGAGAGAGAGAGAGAGAGAGAGAGAGAGAGAGAGAGAGATTTTGTTTATGAGGTTAGAGAGGATAGACCTTATAGATCATGCGATTCATTCCAGGGAATAACATTTAGTTTGCATATACAGTATACAATCATTGCAAAGGGTGCAAAGTACTATTTATAAACAGCTCGACTGATCAACAATTTACACATACTTAATTGTCACCAAAAGCAAGACAACAACGAAAACTGCCGCTGGATATATTTTTTCGTGTATAAAAAAGCGCGCCAAAATCCCGAGAATTCGATATTTTGCCCGGGTTCGGGCTTGGCGGCAGTATTTAAAGGGCCCGAAGTTAAAGTCACACCTTCTATACAAACGGGTAAATGTTATTTTCTAGCCCGGGATTCCATCTGCTGAGATGTGTACTTGATGGTACTCACTTATTGCAATATTCTCCCATTTAGGCCAATTTTAACAGTTTTAGTAAATATAAACAAATATTTTCAAGCAAGGTATTTTGTCACGATATACACAGTCAAACATACGTAAATTATAAACAAACGTTCATGTAGAAGCACTTCCAATAGAATATGCAATAGATAACAATTATTATGTTCCTTCCAACAACCAACTATAGATAACAAAACTATAGATAACAACTATAGATAACAAAACAGAACTGTAATGATAACAGCATATGTTTTATAGTAGTTAACATATAAGCCAATGTTCGTTTATCGTATCTAACCTTGTCCTGCTTTAGTAATTATATTATTGCATTTGTGTGTATACTGTTTTACAAGTATCTTCGTAAGGATCACTAGATCTGTTGTTGCTTTTTTTCCTTTGCATATACTCAAACTGTTCATAATCATTTTACTAGGCTTCCCTGGAGTTTGCAATGTGTTGAATATAATTGATAAAACAAAAATAGTTGTACTTCTCCAAACGTTCCATACAGTTTATATTCCTGCGCGTCTTCCTGTTTCTCCAAGATCCCTCAGTCATCCCATCCCATAAAACAATATCTCCTCAATAACCCGTTTGAGCTCGATTAATATACTTTTATATTGATTTCCCAAAAGTACTAATTTCGTATCTACAGTAGGCTATACCAAGCAGCCTAGTAAGGATCAATATATCTATTGCCACTTTCATTCCTATGTAATATTTTGTCTTCCTATATAATCCATGAAGGAATCATATATCCATGCCTAAACTCTACTTTTGTTCATCATTTTTATCACAGGCATCCGTAATGTTGTTTCAGTGCCTTGAGGTATTATATATTTAGATCTGGTTTATAGAATAAATAATTATTTTTTACTGAGTCCTAATTGGATATATATACGAATAGATGGGCTAAACAATAAATTCATATAACCCAATAATTATCACTGATCGTTCCTTAACTCCTTAAAAGCGGGCATACTTGTTGATATGACCCTATTGCTGGGCGGGTATATTTATCGAAAACGAGCTTCATTCCATGCTCTTTTTCATGATAAAAAAGACCCAGAGCGTAATACAATTATATATCCGTGAAAGGGCGATAATAGAGCTTTCCAATGACATCAGGATCATCCTTTTACGACCATGGGTTATCTTGTAGCGATCGAGTAACCGGAGGTGAAAATACCCTAAAATAAGGTAATTTCCACGTTTTTTTTCCCTGGTCTCGCGAGGTACGGCGGTGGAGTTGTGACATACCACTTGTCAGTGATGGCCCAGCGGTGGTGACGAGCGGTCGAAGCCCAGCTATCGTCCTCCCAACGCGCGGACTCTCTCTCAGAGCTCATAGCGTCCTCAAAATGGCACCCGTCATATGTCGGGCGCCGCAGGGGTGGCCAATATTCTCTCTCCTGTCATAGGAGGGTCACCGTTGAGGGTTAACTAAAAAACTGTGAAGCTATGGTAGTTCAAAACCTCCCTCTAAGAAAAGGTACTTGGTTCTATTCTGACGAAAATCGTCATAATACCATATACTGTATATAATCATTTCTTATCCATATGCACCTATTTTGCTTTTATTATGAACATATGAAAGTAAAAGAGCAATAAAATAAGTGGAAATAGCATTTGGGGGTGAAAAAGACTTATTATTGACACAAGGTCATATCATGAGGCGAGAGCTGGGGGGATGTATATCCTCCCTCTCTGAGCTGAAGAACGACACTGAGGCCTTGCACTAGCAGTCTCTCTGTTGCAAGGATCTCTAGATACCTGGCCAGTGTTCAAGAGACCGGGTGAGTGAAATTTGCGCCGTAAATTACCCGATAAAAGGGGGAATAAGAGGAAAAATAGCTGATAATTGAGGATGGGGAGAAAGGAGGGGAAGGGACAGATATGTAGGAGTAGTAGCAAGTAATGGAGGGGAATTATCTTACCTAATCACAAATTGATTTGTTTTGAGTGCTACTGGGGTGTTTTCTAAGGGTTTTTTATGGTCTGGATCTTTTGAGAATGGTCGCAGTGCACCAGAAAAATCTCTATTGAGGACGGTTGTCGTTTATGGGTTAACTGAATACAATCGTCTAATGATAAGCAAAGTATAAGATAAAGTGTTAAAAATAAGTCGTCATATATAAGGTGATGAGAAAACAAAATAACAATAGTAAAACAGTGATGATCTCTTATCCTGGATACATGACAAATGTATATGTCGAGATCATGCAAGCCATTCTTTTCAAGTAATAATACAAACGAGTATGTTTTATATTATATTGAAGGGCCAACAATGATTAAGGGAGCCCACCTAGCTTCTTTTCTCTTTCTCTCCCTCTCTCTTTGGCTTCTATCCATTCGGCCCTTTTCAGCCTACTGTTTTAAGACGTTTACCCCCATCCAGTTGTCTATATTTTTGTTTTGACAGCAAGCTAAATTTGTACATTTTTCGATAGAAAAATTTCTCCGGCGAAGCCGGATATCTCCAAACAATGCTGGCTCGCTATCGCTCGCCAGGAAGATATCGACACCTGGATGGGGATAAACGTCTTAAAACAGTTGGCTGAATGGGGCCGAATGGATACAAGCCAGGGAAAGAGAGAAAAGGAGAGAAAGATAAAAAAAAGCCGGTGATCCCCCTTAAAATTGTACACATTTTCCGGCCTACACCTAGACAAAAAGAGTTTATGAGAGTCAAGGGAGTAACATGTACATCTTTTCATACACATGTGCCGGACGGAATACGAAAGAGTGGCTTAAATATTTAACAGGGAGAGGGAAGTGGAGTGCAAAAAATAAAAATGAGGTGAGGTCAGTTTCTTTTTTATGCATTATACTACTGGACATATCATTAGGTCTTTTATATGGATATATTAAAAACGCAATGGTATGATCATTCTAGTTCACCATGGATGAATTTGTGAGGTTGTGATTTATATTGTTGCCATTTTTTATAGGTTTCATATAAAATTGTGTGTCATAGCTTCTGAAAAGAAAAATACAAATACATAGACAACATATTGTCGAGATTAAAGTTGAACGAGTATGCGAGGAATGGCAGATACAATATTATGTTGTCTTGGGAGTACAACATAATATGATATATACATTTTCTAGTCAATCTGACTCGTGGAGGAAATCTAAGAGAAAACTCATTAAGCTTGGGGTGGGTCAATAATGTAAACTTGTAAGACAAAAAGTGTCATAGCAGTGTTTGTGACGTTGACACTTGGTTGTTGTAATTGGTGAGAGTTGTGTTAAAAGGAAAGTGAAGTTATGTTGCAAGATGTAGTGATTGATGGATATGGTTTATGAATATATAGATACTCAAAGGCAATGGTATATTCAGATGTTTCTACGAAAAATTCTACAGGATGCCTGAGAACCAGGCATCACGACCCCAGAGAACCCCAGAAGAGCAGAAACATGAGAGGAGGAGAAGAGACTAAAACCAGGTCCAGCCCGAGACATCAGGAAATTCTATCTTTCAGATATAGAAGAGCAGAGTACGGTACTTTGCAGCTACTGTATATGTGTGTTCTCTATATCTGAGATCCCACTGTAACTATTACATTCAACAATGCAAACCCTATCCCTTCCTATCGAACCGTAAGCATATTGTTATGGTGTACATATTGTAGACCTATTCATCTACAGTATATTATATACCTTATAACCCAGAGTTATTGTAGACCTATTAATCTACAGTATATTATATACCTTATAACCCAGAGTTATTGTAGACCTATTAATCTACAGTATATTATATACCTTATAACCCAGAGTTATTGTAGACCTATTCATCTACAGTATATTATATACCTTATAACCCAGAGTTATTGTAGACCTATTCATCTACAGTATATTATATACCTTATAACCCAGAGTTATTGTAGACCTATTCATCTACAGTATATTATATACCTTATAACTCGGAGTTTTTTGGTCAGAAAACCGAGTGAGGCCATGTGGCGTCAAGCTTTTTCGCGTCAAGTAGTCAAATGTTTTGAGGGCCCTTTCTGCCTACAATGGTACTAGGCTTCCTAGTCCATCCTCCCAAGCAACCATGGACAAACTTGTCCGTGTCTATCCCGTCCCCACGGCACCCGCCGCGTTGACCTCACGCCCTTTGCAGCCACAACTCACACCTTTGCCGAGTAGCTCGACTTCAGGTTAGCCCACTTTACCCCCTTCTGACAACCTGAGCACTATTGGCATAAGGAAGACAATATTATTTTTTGAAAAACAAGAAAACTGCCATGAGTCTGGGCCTGGGCCTGATGGCTGGTCAAGTGAGTGTGATGAAAGTGAATGTTGTGGCTTTGGTGGTGATCATGGTGATTATTATGATGATGGTGGTGATGGTGAAGGTGTTTATGATGATGTGGGAAATGATGCTACCACATTGCCATATCCCCTGTGCCCTACACTTACCCAAGACTTATGGTGGAGCACAGTATTCATAGCAACCCATCACACACGCCGCCCACAGTGCCTCACAATAATTGTATAACCCACGATGCCCCTAGATGACTGATGTGTGGGAGAACAAAAGGGTCAACCATCGTTCCTTCCTTTAACTAAGCCACCCCCCACCCAAGCCCAACATCCTTGCCCCCCTCACCTTTCCTACCCGGCCAACCTTCCCTTTCCTCCTTGCCCCCCCCCACTAAGCTCCCCTCTCTCAACCTACCCCCGTACCCTCTTTTTGCCCACCCACGCACTCTTCCGGGCCCTTGCCAAGACCGTTCACCAAATCTCACTGCCCACACCACATACGTAGTGTGTGGCCACCTCCTGGAGCCCTACCCGCTACCTGCTGCGGACAAGGGCGTAGCTGTGGCCATGTGCATGGACCCGGACCCCGGCAGAGATAATATGTCGACCCTTTTGTGTGAACTGAAGAGGAAAACTTTGTGTTGGGCGTCCCTGTAGTCGACACAACGAATGTGGGGATTCAGGATCGTTTTCCGTGTGATGAGTAATCAACACCCTTGGATTATTTCAGGGCGTTCATGGACAACGAGGTTGTCCAGGGCGTGGTAGATGAGACCAACAAACATCGCCAATTGCTGGTCAATTTCTTTGATGTGTCCCTGGCAACATGAACAACTGGGTTGACATGACTGTGGCAGAGCTTTACGTGCTGTATTACAAACACAAAATCATAATAAAATAAACATTTAAATCCGGCTGAACTTGATTAAACCCTTGTATAATTTCAGTTTACTTATAAGTAATACGAATATAATTATGCTAGGAAAACTAAGTTCATTATGTATTACAGTACATCACTAATTATCTATTTCTTTCTCCATATTCCATTTCTTCGTAGCGCAATGGATAAATGCACTGAATTTCGGTGTGAGCATCCTAGGTTCGAATCCCTGGACTGCCACATGTATTTGTTGATTTCATTAATTGACTTTAGGAGTAAAGTCGGTTGGTGGAGGTAACATAATATTTCAGCACACTGTACAACATATGTTTCTTGTTCAGTATTTAATATAAGGCCATTTATCAAACAAGTCACATTGAAATATGATGCTAGTATTGCCTTTTTTCTCTATAACCATTTTCCCTTTACTCCAGAAGGATATATTTGTTTTTTAACTGAACGAAAATTGCCTCTTCATCTTGTAAGACGAAGAGGTATTTTTCCTGCTCTCATATTGCATTTCATCCCGGGCTCCTACACTATCTTGACTTCAGAATTACAATACATGTAACCCTATTAATATTAAGGGTCATTTTAAGTTTTACTCTGGTTAACACTACACGGTTGTATAAATTTAGAGTAAGAAGGACTTCAAGTAATTGAAGAGAACCGAACCATTTCAATTTATCCTCGACTCACACCGAACATTATCAACTAAATAATATCATGTAATAATAGATAGATACAATTATATTATGAAAGCTATCTTCGTACTGAATATGACAGGATAATAACCTAATAATAGTGTCATTATATTTATATTTACATACAACTAGAGTATTTCGAAGACGTAAAACATTAAACACGATTTGATATACAAATGAGAACTGATGGACTTAGCGTACCAAATATCCGATCCCCCGGCATTAATAGTGATACATAAGGACTAATGGCTAAGTCCGGATATGTGTACTTGTCTTCATGAAATTCTGAACGGTTCCAGAATAATTAAACTGAGCCATCCGGAATTAACAGATGGCCGTGAATGATGGAGATTAGGCGTATGTGGGAACAATCTGCTATCTTAGTTTTCACAATCGCCATTATGCAGTGATTTTTTCAATTAATGTGTATTAGAGAATAGTGCATACCCTGTGCGATTCTTCCAAAACATCTGAACAGTTGCAATAACATGAATCTGTCTTGATAGCGTAATGCATAGTGCGCTGAATTTCGATGCGAGTATCCTGGGTTCAAGTCCTTGGAGTGCCACATGTATTTGTTGATTTCATTAATTGAGTTTAGATGTGAAGTTGGTTGGTGTAAAAATCATAATAATAAGTATTAAGAATACAATTGACAGGATTTAATGTTCTCCCAGATGTATATAGTATATATAATAGTTTAGTGGTAAGTTGCTGAGTTTTACCTTATCAAACAATGTTGCTGAAATGGGCAAGCCTAGTTATTCACATTAATGCTCTCCATTAATCTGCTATGGTGGTTAAGTATGGCCACTTCTCCACAGCATGTGTTTCTGTTTCATACCTTGGCAAATGTAAATAGCATATTATCTCGACCATGTGTGCAGCTTGTGTGATGGGAAAAACAAAATAGCTGTGTAATCTCTTCCAAAGGGTAATACATGGACTCGCAGACCAAATATAGGTAGCTAACAAGATTTGCTCAAATCCATTGCAAGATATTTTAACAATCTTACAAAATGACCTCCAAACAAAGGAATTCAGACAGACACGGAAAGTTAATCCCTTCGGTATATAATAACACTATCAATATTGTATTTGCAGGACATTATGACGATTTTCTAGAGCTCAGTGAGGACATTTAGGGGTCGAATGGGTTATAAACTATCTCATTTTAACTCTTTGACTCCATAGATTCTTCCTTAAGGGGGGTCACCGGCTTTTTTTTTTCTTTCTCTCCTTTTCTCTGGCTTGTATACACTCTGCCCCATTCAGCCAACTGTTTTTAAGACGTTTATCCCCATCCAGGTGTCGATTTCTTCCTGGCGAGCGATAGCGAGCCAGCATTGTATGGAGAACTCCGGCTTCGCCGGAAAAACATTTCTATCGAAAAATGTACAAATTTAGCTTGCTGTCAAAACAAAAATATATACATGCTGGCTCGCTACCACTCGCCAGGAAAATATTGACACCTGGATGGGGGTAAACGTCTTAAAAGAGTAGGTTGAATGGGGCCGAATGGATACAAGCCAAAGAGAGAGGGAGAGAAAGAGAAAACAAAGCGAGGTGGGCTCCCTTAACTCAGGGAAATGCCATAATGTTAACCATAATAATATGAAGAGAGCCGTCACAATATGGAATGTTAAAAGAAAGATATATATTTACGAACATAAATATGTAGCCTACTCCCGCAATAATAGCAATACTCTTACGCTACGCATGTATACTGATGGAGCACAGGGCAATGATAATTAATACAATTCACAATCTGTAATTTACAATAAACAAAACAAAAGGGCGTATGATTAGTCTTGGTCTTGTGCATGGGCCAGTGAACGAACAGTACCCTCTCAGAGAGTTATTATCTGTTATTTTAATCTGCAATACCGGTACATTAATTGCATT
This sequence comes from Paralithodes platypus, assembly GCA_032716605.1. Classification (NCBI taxonomy): domain Eukaryota; kingdom Metazoa; phylum Arthropoda; class Malacostraca; order Decapoda; family Lithodidae; genus Paralithodes; species Paralithodes platypus. The sequence continues at coordinate 25,527,034 of CM064544.1, read as the reverse complement.
GATAGGGATATAATATTTAAAGAGATAACCTTGGTTTAGGATTTTATATACTGTATATATATACAGTATATATATATGTAAGTAATTCGGAGGTTATACTGCGAATGAAGATTAATGAATTTTCGAAATATGTTATTAATACGATTGATAAAACTAATGTATATGGTGACACAACTTAAGAGCTTTACTGTACATAGTTTGGCGTTAAGTTCCTGATAGAAGGTTCAGTGATGGATGTGGTGGGAGAGTACGGACGGAGAGTTAAGTTCCTGATAGAAGGTTCAGTGATGGATGTGGTGGGAGAGTACGGACGGAGAGTTAAGTTCCTGATAGAAGGTTCAGTGATGGATGTGGTGGGAGAGTACGGACGGAGAGTTAAGGGGACACAGACTGCTTTTTTTGGCCTATAAATTAATTCATTCATAAATTCTTAGTTTCCTCGCTAGACATCCCTCAAACCTAGAAAAAACATTCCCTAGACCCCCCCCCCCCCTCAAGATACATTTGTACATTTTTCGATTGAAAAATATCCCGGCCGAAGGCCGGTTCCCCTTACAATTACAGGCTCGCTGTCGCTCGCCAGGAAAAAATCGACACCTAAATGGCACGATAGGTCTTATAATGTATAACGAAATGGGACGAAAGGTCTTAAAATCGCCAAACAAATGGGCCGAACATCTAAAAATCTCAAAACTAAAGTAACTAAACACGAGAGAAGGGGTCCAGAAAAGACGGTCTTCCTCCCCTTTAGTGGCAGCGTGATTCCAGAGAGAGGCTTCAATTATTCATGTTTTATTTGATAACACTGTTGCTGGGGGTGGTGTGGGTATTGCATGGTAGGATGTAAACGATATATATGCATCGTTGGTAACTTTTATTACGTTCTGATATTTATCTGTCATCAGAGTGAAAACACAATTTGGTTTCGCAAAAAATATCTCGTGTGCGGAATTTCGGAGTGAGTATCCTAGGTTCGAGTCCTTGGAGTACCACAAGTATTCATTACTTTCATTTATTTCACTAGTTAGTTTTATTTGTAAATTAATTGGCGAGTTTGTGAAACCAAATTTTAATTTATATATATTTGCTGGCAGAGGTTTGGGTTTTGCATTTTAGCTTTGTGATGGATACACAATATTTGCAATTTCATTAACCTTAATATATATCTTAATCAACTTTGTGAAAACAAGATCTGGTGCCACAAAAATTATCGCTATTTTACCAAGTAGGGTCGACTATTAATCTTTTATAGTCGAGGTCAACCCAGTATTCCTGTTACACCTACTTAAGGGGAGGCAGTTGGTTTTTCGAGTCCTCCTCCTCCCTCATGCATGAGATTTCAAGACATCCGCTCCATTAGCTTGGTGATTTTCAGACCTTTTGCCCAATTTCATTGCCAACATTAAGACCTTCCGTGCCATTTAGGTGTCGATGTTTTTCCTGGCGAGCGATAGTGAGCCTGAATTTTAAGAGAAATCAGCCTTCGGCTGGAAAAAATTTCTACCGAAAAATGTACAAATTCATGTCTTGTGTTTTTTTTTTTTTAAGTTTGATGGAGGTTTGGAGAGCAAATTAAACCCCCTCCTTAAACCATTGAGCCGAACCAGTAAATTATGCTGCACAATACGATCTGAGCGCCCTTAACTTGAACTTCCACTTTAGTTTTTGTGAGGCCAGTACAGCAGCCACAACCAGCCCCCTCGACGCCCCAGCAGCATCGCTTCACAAGAACCCCAGAGTTAGGAGCGAGGCCACCTTCCCCAGAGTTGCAATTGCATCAAGCCATTGCAAAGTACACAAGAGGGATCGACCAGGGTATCCACCAGTTGGCCGCCGCGACAATACCAGTAACCCTCCTGTTGCTTCGGATGGATCCTCCTAACCCCACCAGCCCTCCCAAGGCCAGTCCATGATCCCAGCACCAGACAGGAGCTAAAGAGCGAAGAAGGAGGAAGCAGGATGTTTGAGCCCCCCACCCCATGACCACGGCCAAAGCCATCCATGATCTTTGCCTTTCCGCAGGATTATGGAAAGAAAGCATGAATCTACCTAGGTATGTGATCAGTCCAGTAAAGAGTACCAAACAGATCATGACTATTATAGGCCAAGAAACACACTCCTGGACACACAAGTTTGGCCGCTTGCCACAAAGATAGAATGGACTCTCCTCCCTTCACCTTATTAACCCTTCATTTGCGGCGACCGTCATATGACGGGAGAGAAAATTGGCCTATCCTGTGGCACCTGTCATATGACAGGCGCCATTTTGAGGCTATTATGAGTACTGAGAGAGAGGTCAAGCATTGGAGGGAGCATAGGCAGGCTCCAACAGCTCGCCATGGCCGTGCGGCAGCCCCACTCACGGCTGTCTACCTCATGTGCTGTCTCTCACACACCTAAAACATCCAAATTGCCACTATTTTACCGATTTTTGCCCTTCGGTTGCACGATCATTGCAAGATAACCAGATATCGTACAGGGATGATTCATGTGTCATTGGAAAGCTCTATCATTGCACTTTCACGGATATATAAATGTATTACGCTCTGGCTCTTTCTTATGAATGAAAAAGAGAATGGAATGAAGGTATATTTCGGCAAATATACCCACCTGCCGCTACGGTGATATACACACGACACCTCACCTGCAGCAGAGAAAGACATAAAGGACCTGGAGAAACTTATATAAATAATTGAGTTGAATGACCCCGCAATACTCGCCCTATGACTCATCTATTTTTGCATGATAAGACTCACTTAAAAAAACAAAAAAACAAAGAAGTGAAGTTTCATTATTTCATATTATATGCTTACTGTTCGTATTTCTCTCCCAGTTACAAACCCACAATATGGTCTACTGATACACACGCAAATGTTTTCTTTATACTTATATTGGGAAATTACTTGTCAACAGTCTGAAGATATAGCAGCAAAGAATTTCCCATGTGTAGCTAGATACATACTATTTAAAGTTTAAAAATATACTTACGTCGAAGTTGCCCAATTTGATTGAATAGTTTGTCGACAGTATTTACAGGAAACCATGGAAAGATCAGAGCATCAATTTAAACATATCATTCCCGAATACATACAACAGCCCATGGGTGATTTTAATGGGCTTCTTACGGTGAAGAAAAAAAAAAAAAAAAAAAAAAAGTTCTTGCCCACCTTTGATGTGCGTAAAGTTAAAGAAAAGTCAATAAAATCTCGCATGCGTTCTAACTGCATAAAAACAGAGGAGGCTGGTTGGAAGGTATGCTGGTTAAAGTTGATCAAGCTTCCATGATTTTTGTAGGTCAAGTAAATTTGGTATATTTCCCTGACAACCTTGCTCATAAATTGTACAATTTTAGGTTACTTTCACATACTCTTGACGTTCCTCATGCATTGCTAATATCCTTTGACGTGTACTATTTGTTTTACGTCCTTGAAATGACGAGTTATTAATGTCTCCCGTCTCTAGATATCACACAAAAAAAATATCATGGTTTTCGGAAAAATATTGATTCTGACTGTACATCTATTTCTGAAATTTGGCCTCGACTGCACAATTGAGGAAGCGGATCCTTGGGGTTGTAGGAAGGTAGGGTAAGGGGTGGAGATATTAAAATACGACCGGCTGTGCATATACTAAAGGCCTCGGTGTATATTCTAAAGAGTTTAATATACTGTATGGGTCTCGTAGATGTACACAAAACCTAAATAATTGATTGAAAACTTGATGACAATTTGTTTGATAGTTTGCATTTGTACAATTAGAATTTTGTTGTCCAATTATAATAACATTAGGATCTCAAGGAAAGTGGAGACTAATTTAATATTACACAATATATTTGCAAGATTTCCGACAACCATAAATTTTAACTGTATTCCTATAAAGTATGAATGTATTAACCAATGGGCAATAGGGAAAAGATTTTGCGTGAATTCTGATGTGGGCGAGCAAGCTTTTCTACCTTTTGTGTCAATTGTGTGTGTGTGTCACTGTCTTTTGTAGATAGTGTTTCAGTCCAAATATTAGTAATAAACGGCTTGATTGATGTTATTCAAATTTAAATGGAATTATTGTGAGAATACGGTATACACAAGTCCTAAAGATATTAAATGTTATGTAAATATCAATGAAACACGCTATTTTCAAAGGTTTAGTATACTATAGCTAAGTATCACATTTACTGTAATTGCTAAGTGTATTACCACTTGACAAATGTATTAAAAGATTAATGATTTGTTGTTATTTGTGAAATATATCTTCTGCGGACTTGCAAAATTGGTTCTACATATAAATTTACCGCCAAACAGATTGTAATTAAATCAATCCAATGTCAGTCGATATTCTAGGGAATCCCCCCCCCCCCCCCTTAGTAACATAAATATTGTAATGTCTGAAACCTCATGCGAGAAATAATACAGTAGTTTGCTGAACCGTGGGGGATAGAGTCTACATACAATAATAATAAATACCAAAAACATTATGAGCACAAGAACTGACTCAAAATATTGACATGGTTTCTTGAAAATGTATGATGGTAATTTTAGATGGTTTAGAAGTAAATACGCAAACACATACACAATTCAAACGTTAATTACTACAATAATCTGAGTGGGCTGTGGATGTTCGTACACACTAGTTTTAATTATATTGATGTTATTTTGTTTTAATAAGTCCAAAAGCCATTGAAGCCTTTCTACATCATTCAAAAGTCCTTAGCCGACATTAAATCTAACCTACCGAAGCAGAGCCATTATATTTTACCAATTCCCACACTCATTTTCATAAATGTGGACCGATGCTGAGCATAAAGAAAGGTATTATTGACATATGCTAAAATCCAATGAAATGACATGACCCTCCAATACTTGATAGCAAAACTAAAGTGCATAACATTTATAAATAATCAGGCATACCAGTATTTGCCTGATATTATATAACATTATGTAACTTTGTTCTCCGATTGTGTTTATTACAAATGCCGGCATAATTACATGCAAAACGCTACACAATTACATCGGTAAATCAAGACAAACGACAGGCAATATGGTAACAAATACGGAACGATTCTAGATAATTAATTAACTCCGTATGTCTGTCTACATCTAAATTACTGTAGGTTCACGCAGCCCTCGTAAGTGTAATTATGAAACCTTAATGGCTCATAATTCAGGCTGCAATACACCAAAGAGAAATAGGGAGGTGGGCTGGGGGATCTAACTTTAGGTCTAGTCATGAGAGAAATAGGGAGGTGGGCTGGGGGATCTAACTTTAGGTCTAGTCATGAGAGAAATAGGGAGGTGGGCTGGGGATCTAACTTTAGGTCTAGTCATGAGAGAAATAGGGAGGTGGGCTGGGGGATCTAACTTTAGGTCTAGTCATGAGAGAAATAGGGAGGTGGGCTGGGGATCTAACTTTAGGTCTAGTCATGAGAAATAGGGAGGTGGGCTGGGGATCTAACTTTAGGTCTAGTCATGAGAGAAATAGGGAGGTGGGCTGGGGATCTAACTTTAGGTCTAGTCATGAGAGAAATAGGGAGGTGGGCTGGGGATCTAACTTTAGGTCTAGTCATGAGAGAAATAGGGAGGTGGGCTGGGGGATCTAACTTTAGGTCTAGTCATGAGAGAAATAGGGAGGTGGGCTGGGGATCTAACTTTAGGTCTAGTCATGAGAGAAATAGGGAGGGGGCTGGGGATCTAACTTTAGGTCTAGTCATGAGAGAAATAGGGAGGTGGGCTGGGGATCTAACTTTAGGTCTAGTCATGAGAGAAATAGGGAGGTGGGCTGGGGATCTAACTTTAGGTCTAGTCATGAGAGAAATAGGGAGGTGGGCTGGGGATCTAACTTTAGGTCTAGTCATGAGAGAAATAGGGAGGGTGGGCTGGGGGATCTAACTTTAGGTCTAGTCATGAGAGAAATAGGGAGGTGGGCTGGGGGATCTAACTTTAGGTCTAGTCATGAGAGAAATAGGGAGGTGGGCTGGGGGATCTAACTTTAGGTCTAGTCATGAGAGAAATAGGGAGGGTGGGCTGGGGGATCTAACTTTAGGTCTAGTCATGAGTGCTATTAGATAGGTTAGCATAGCTAGTATGAGTACGTGGTGAAGCAAATAGTGCGAGATATCGAAAAATGTCTCCAAAATGAGTAGGTACATTAATGTTTATTACTAAAATGTGCGTTTAACTACCTTACCTTAACCCTTTCACGCACATATGACGCAGAGATTGTCAGATTAGCAATAAGAAATAGTTCTCTCACTCTTATAATTACCTCTCCAAAATTAGTTTTCTGCCCACAGCTAACTCAAAGACAACTGCAGAGGTTGAAGTAACTAAACTAAAGGTTTCTAAATACCCCTGATGGTAACAAAGGCTTTAAAGTATCCCTAATAGGCTCAACATCGCGTCATATGTAGGATAGGGTTAAGGACTAAGTTTATAAGTCTAATCCCCTGAGGGTTATGGGGTGCTTACATTTAGTGGGGGAAAATATATGTCACACATCCTAATGAGTGTAGTACAAGACAACGAACACATGACAGGTGTAAAGGTGGAACAAAGGTGTTTCTATAGTAAAGTATTATTATAGCACGGCCTTGTAGTACCATTGGTGAGGTTGGTGTGGTGGCTATAGATACTGCAGATGCAGATGGCGTAAGGGGACATGATGGGGCAGTGTTATGACAGGATGTCATTGTATTACCGACCAAATACTGAAAAGCAATCCTGCCTAAGGCTGTACTGTATGTAAAATATAAGTCATTGACGAATTGTGATTCGCTAGATTTCAACGAATGTGTGTATATTTACAGTTATATGTGAGTTTGTGTTTCACTTGGGTGTCTCTTTATGAAAATGTCTATAACGAAAGGTGTTTTACTAGTTCCTCTTTCCGTGTTCGATGTTTAATGGAATATAGACTAAACGATATGTGTGTAGTGTGTGTATGTATGTATGTATGTATGTATGTATGTATGCACAGTATGTGTATGTAGTGTATGTGTGTATGTAGTATATGTGCGTTTCTGCTAGTGTACGTTCCTGGACCCAACCTATAGTCCTCATGGTTCTCCCCTGGCTCCTGGTGCTGCTTGTCCTGCCAGTTCCCTCCTGTCAGGTTGGAGGTATCTTGGCAGGAATATCCATGCGTGGGAGTCTGATTGTCCGTCTGGTGGTGTCAAGTTGTCAGGGTGCTCTGGTTAAGGGAGCCCACCTCGCTTGTTTTTCTCTTTCTCTCCCGCTCTCTTTGGCTTGAATCCATTCGGCCCCATTCAACCTACTGTTTCAAGACGTTTACCCCCATCCAGGTGTTAATATTTTCCTGGCGAGCGGTAGCGAGCCAGCATATATCTATTTTTGTTTTGACAGCAAGCTAAATTTGTACATTTTTCGATAGAACAATTTATCCGGCGAAGCCGGATTTCTTCATACAATGCTGGCTGCTATCACTCGCCAGGAAGAAATCGACACCTGGATTTTTTTTTTCTTTTCTATATTCCAACTACTCCCTCTCGGGCATAGGCTGAGAGCCTGTACATTCCACCGCTCAACACGGTGAAGCCCGTGAGGTCTTGTTCCAGTCTGGGGAGTGAGACATGCGAAGCATCCATCATGGCTCAAAGCAGCTTCATCTCTGAAGCGGCTGGTTGCTTCGTTCAAGTGCTTCACCGTCTCACCCTCCAGACTCAGACCCTCACTCTCAGAACGCCACCTATTGAGCAGTGAACTCACTAGGCATTGTCCCCCTGTAACATATTTTGAATATGGGAATATTCATACAGTGTTATTTAATCAGGGAACAATGAGGGTATTTTTTTGGCATTTCGGTGGGCTTTGTGGTAATGCACTGATACTAGGTACAGCACAAATTCAATCCCAATAATATCTTCCCATTGACATATCGGGATTTGAACCCGAGTCCATTGGATTACCAATCCAGTGGCATGACCACTCCACCACACCTGAGGATAAACGTCTTAAAACAGTTGGTTGAATGGGGCCGAATGGATACAAGCCAGAGAAAAGGAGAGAAAGATAAAAAAAAAAACGGTGAGCCCCCCTTTAGTGGCAGTGGTGGTGTGGTGCGTTGTGTGGTAAGGGGGTGTGGTTGGTTCCGTTATTGGTAGTGGTGAAGAGGTATTGATTTATGGGATAATGGTTGTTGCCTATGTTCTGTTGTGATGGTGATGCCAGTGGTTTGTTTTAAATGTTCAATGTTTCTCTGTGTTGATGGTGATGCAAGTGATATACGTTGATTTTGTGTTATCTTACTGCTGTGCCCCCAACATAATAGTTCCTTCTCCCTCATGTTCGGGTACGTTGGAGTATCAATTCGCTTGTCTGTCTGGTTGTGTCAGCGTATGCGGGTGTTAGGACTAAGTAGTATAAGTGAGGTAGTGATGGTGGTGTGAGTGTTGGTAATGATGGCTGTGTTTTATTGTTTGGTGATGAACGCGTATTGTTATCGTAAGTTGATAGTGTGAAGTGTTGTGTTACGTTTTATGGGCACTGTGCGCCCATGTATCGAGTATTGTTTGCATGTGTGGAGAGTTTCCACCCATATCGCACTTTTCGCAATAGTGGAGTCCAAAGCATATAGCCTCATCAACTCACTTCCTCTTACCAGTTCCCTACAATCTCTTTCTACACGCCGCAATGTTGCATCTCTTTCACTCTTCTATTGCTATTACAACAATCAGCATTCTACCGAGCACTCTCAGTGCATACCCCCTCCTTTACAGTGAGTGTGAGGCAACCGTCTTTCAACACAGCCCCACTCTTATTCTGTTCAGCTCTCCTACCTAAGATTTAGCAAATTTTCTCAGTTTGTCTTCTACTCGACAAGTAAACTGTGGATCTCTCTCCCTCAATCAATCTTTCCTTCACACTATGACTTAGACTGCTTTAAGTTTTATGTGTCCAGGTATTTTGACCCCAACGTCCCTTGAATGTGGTTATCTGTCACTTTTTTGGCTTTGGGAGAGATAATCGTTACAGGCAACCTGCCTTTTGTCTCCTTCATACACTTAGAACAAAAGTGTTTTCACTGGTGAGCAGTATTGTTTTGTTTTTCCCTTGTGTGTGTGTGTGTGTGTGTGTGTGTGTGTGTGTGTGTGTGTGTGTGTGTGTGTGTGTGTAAATTGCTGTTGGCACGGTATTATGTACTGATCTGTTGGTAGTGTGGATAATGTATTTGTTGGTGGTGAAGCAACATTACCATATAATAATAATAATAATAATAATAATAATAATCGGTTTATTTCAAGCCGGCAGCCAATGGGGCTGAAAATACACAGATTTAACCTAGATCTTATCCTAAGGAATCAATAGACTGATCCTGGCTGCTAACGAGAGCGCCTACATACTCCCGAAGGAGTAGGACGTGGGCAGGAGACTTTGTGGGCCCCCCAAGGCGGTCCGTCCAGACCTTGCCTTCACGGCCAGGGAAAGTTTTTGAGAGAACTTCCCTGCCGGCGCGTGGGATTGAACCCCCGACACCAGAGCTAGCGCTCCCAATACAGAGTACTAAGCGCGCTCGGCCACCGTGACCATAAAATATGCTAATGATGGTGTGTAAGTGAGGCGGGGGTGGTACTTTATGCTGATGCTGGGGTTGTGGTGTGCGGTGGTGAGGTTGTATTGTTAGATAATGGTGTTTGGGATTATGATGTGATGCCAGTGTTGCGAAATGTGGTGATGGAGGGTTGGTCTCTTGTTAAGGGGAGATGGTTCACTTTGCGGGCGATTTTTACATGTATTCATTATTTTTCTAGTTTTCTCCCTAGACCTCAATCAAATTTAAAAAAAACATCCATTAGATCCCCCTTCTAGATTAATTTGTACATTTTTCGGTAGAAAAATGTTCCAACATTACAGGCTCACTATCGTTCGCCAGGGAAAAAATAGACACCTAAATGGCACGAATGGTCTTAAAATTGCGAACGAAATGGGGCGAAAGGTCTTAAAATCGTCAAACTAATGAGCCGAACGTCTTAAAACGTCAAAACTAATGGGGCTAAACAAGAGGGAGAAAGTGTTCCAGAAAGCCGGATTGTAATAATACATTAGTGTTACGCTATGGAGAACGGGTGCTTTATTCTGTTGCTGGTTATAGAGGTAAATTAGTATTTTTGTGCTGATGGTGGTGCAAGTGGTTCTTAACCCTTCCAAACTCCAAAACGCATTTCTTTTTTGTGTTCTGGTAATTATTAGACGATTTTATTCAGATTAGGAAGCGTATATGGAAGTCAGAGGGTTGATTGAGAGTCTTAACCCTTTTAATACCCACACATCCTTCCTAAGCTGCATAAAATCGTCTAATGATAGCCAAAATATACTTCTAAAATGCGTCAGAGCTTCAAGGGGATAATATGGAGGTGGTGATTTGTTTTGCTTATAATGGTGATCGTGTTTGCTTGAGGGGATAATATTATTTCGCCACAATGATGATGTAAGTGTTGTGGTAGGACGAGGATGGGTTGTTATTCTGTGATCTTGGTGATATAAGTATTGTTGTATTCTGTGGGTAGGGAGATGGTGATATATTCTGATGGTATTTATGACAAGAACTTTGTACCATGTGGCATTTGGGCAGTCTTCTTAATATATGTTAATATGATGCGCGTGTGTTTTTTTCCTGGCGCATGGTAGAGTGGTGGTGTTATTTTGTATTTCTGATGTTTGTGATAGCCTACGAGTACCTCATGTGATGGTGATGTAGTGGTGTTATTATGTATTACTGGTGTTTGTTATACGAGTACTTCATGTGATGGTGATGTAGTAGTGTTATTATGTATTACTGGTGTTTGTTATACGAGTACTTCAAGTGATGGTGATGTAGTGGTGTTATTATGTATTACTGGTGTTTGTTATACGAGTACTTCATGTGATGGTGATGTAGTGGTGTTATTATGTATTACTGGTGTTTGTTATATGAGTACTTCATGTGATGGTGATGTAGTGGTGTTATGTATTAATGGTGTTTGTTATAAGAGTACTTCATGTGATGGTGATGTAGTGGTGTTATTATGTATTACTGGTCTTTGTTATATGAGTACTTCATGTGATGGTGATGTAGTGGTGTTATTATGTATTAATGGTGTTTGTTATACGAGTACTTCATGTGATGGTGATGTAGTGGTGTTATTATGTATTACTGGTGTTTGTTATATGAGTACTTCATGTGATGGTGATGTAGTGGTGTTATTATGTATTAATGGTGTTTGTTATACGAGTACTTCATGTGATGGTGATGTGGTGCTGTTATTATGTATTAATGGTGTTTTTTATACGAGTACCGTACCTCATGTGATGGTGATGTAATGGTGTAATTTGGAGTTAATGGTGTTGCAAGTGGTGAGAAGGTTGTGGTGGTATTTGGAGGCGAGAAGCTGGTTTTCTACTGTGTTGATGGTGTTGTGAGTGATGTGTTGGTTGACGGTGTGCCGTGTGAATGGCGGTAATTTATGGTATTACTGACACGAGTTTTGTGTTGCGTTGTGCCATGTTGTAATGCTCGGTGTTGCGATGTGATACATGTTGTGTTGTGTTGTGTTGTAGGGTAGGGTGTGGAGATAGGGGGGGGGGGGGATGGCTTATCTCGGGATAGGTCGGAATGGAATGGACGGGGGATTGTATACGATTGTGTATAGGCGTTGTTGCACGAGTGCAGTTTCCGTTCATTTTCGACCAACAATCAAGACTAAGTTGCATTCAGAGAGTACAGAAAATTAATGAAATATATAAAAGAAAATAAGGTATGAGAGGCAGACATTGCTCAACCACCGGTCTGACAACACCAGTACACACACACACCAGTACACACACACACAATATCTATATTACTTGCTGTTCCTAACTTATTTGTGCTTATATACAATACAATATTTCCCCGTAAAGCCACATTGCAACTGTTTTGGTGTTATCAGTTATTAACTCTCTAATGCTCCAATACTCGAGAATTCCCATGTGTGAAGGGAGTCGTAATACACTATCTATGAGCGCATCGGTGACTTAAAAAATTATGTTCAAATATGCCAAATACGCAATTTGAGTCAAAGTCTGGCAAACTTTTGGCAACACTGCTTTCAGCCAACAGTCCACTCCCGCTAGGTTGAGAGTTCCTCAGAACATGTTCCTCATTGAAGTTGGAACATCGCTCTCGATGATTTTAACCCATTGGCTGCGGCTATGTTTGGGCTATTTAGGGCATATTCAGGCACTCCTGAATGATAAATCAAGCATCTGCATTAAATGAACTGTATTCTGCTGAAAACTAGGCGAAAATAGCTTCAAAATGAGACCAGAACGGGCCCCGTACGTGGTCTGGTTCACCCGCAGCGGTGCCAGTAAAACGCGGGAAACCTGCTATTTGGTAGCACTCGCTCGCTTGGCTACACTGTTGAGAGAGACAGAGAGAGACCCGCGCGAGACACAGCCTAGCTCAGTGAGCCGCTCGCTGCTCTGAGGGACAGAGGTGGGCCCCTCACGCTCACGCTCCCGCCCACTGACACTCTATTTTTACGTTTTTTACAGGCTTTTAAAGCCTGGAAATTGCTGTAACTTGCCAACACATTCCAGAACGTCACCCGCAGCCAAAGGGTTAAAGATGGCAGATATATCGGTTGGACTACGGGTATGTATATCTAATATACTATATGATGGGGTGATATATCTTTAAATAACTTCTTTTTAATATATGTATATAGTGTTGGCTAACATCTGAGTACTGTGTGAAAGTTTTGAACAAAAACATTATAAGGTATTTTTTCCGGCGACGAATACGTAATGATAAATATTCTTATATAAACAAATATTAAAAGTAGGGACTTTCGTTTTGTTTTTATGCACATCTTCATACCACTATCTATAAGCATTACTTATATCTCTAATACACCTTCCCAGAAAATATATTGACAATAACGAACGCTACTATACACAGCTCCGAGTCCGAAGTCGGCGGGCGTATACTCTTCTGCCATTATATCCATATAGAAAAACTATGGATGATAGACAATGTCCGTGTTCATATTTGGAAAGGGTGTGGAAAATACTAGTCATGTTATATATAAAAACCTTGTCATTCGCTGAAAATTCGAAGAATTAACCGTAAAATGTAAAATGTGAAATATTTGTATTTTTAGTCAGCTACAGTAAAATAAATGAGATTATATTTGCATTTTTAGTCAGCTACAGTAAAATAAATGATATTATATTTGTATTTTTAGTCAGCTACAGTAAAATAAATGATATTATATTTGTATTTTTAGTCAGCTACAGTAAAATAAATGATATTATATTTATGTGTGGGCTTTGATGCTGAGATATACTTTAGTAGATTGTACTTTCTTCTTTCTATCGAGATATAATTAATTGCTCTAAACGTAATTCTTGTGGCTGAAAATCAATATAGAGTAAATGTTTTCGTTACACATGCATAATTTGTACTCGCTATGTACCGATGTTGAAAATAATCATATAAATCAGCTATCGAGGATAAATACATGCTGATGACATTTTTGGAATGAGCGTAAATATAATTTCTTCTTTATTTATAGACATGTTTTGCTTTGCATATACGAAATTATGACCGCGTAAATAAAGAAAAACAATGAAATATTTCATATATTGCTTATTTTCAATTATAAAAAAGATAAGATAAGATAACAAAGTTTAAGATAAGATAATATAAAATAATCATGGGATTTGTTTCCGGTTTTATAATAGCATGGGTCTTGCTCTATCATTGGATGTATAATATAATGCATCTAGAGAGATTATTGTGGGTTACAATAGAGCGATAACATACGTGTATCGTCTCGCAGTATTGCACATGGCACTTGTAAGTGAATGTTACTGGTAATAAGTTTCCAATATACTTAACTGGACATGATAGAGTTAAGGAAAATCAATCTGTATATCTATTAAATATAAACCAACAATCAAATAAAAGTACTAATCAAAAGTTACCCTCCCTTACATAATTTGTTTTATATTAGTGACCTATGGCGTAATGGTAGCGCCATCGACTCACAAACGAAAGGTCCTAAGTTCGATTCCCGGGCAGAGCGATACAGATGGATAAATCTCATAACACTATATCTCTGTTCAACTACAGTAGCAGCAAATAGGAACCTGGAGTTGGTGGACATATGTGACATCCCATTAACGGAAGTCATCTTTGGGTAACCTCCCAGAATGCAGTATCCCCTATATTAGGTTAAGGGGAGGTCTCCACTTGAGGGATTTTTTTCTTGACCCCTTTCTCCCTCATGTTTAGCCCCATTGCTTTTGAGATTTTAAGACGTTTGCCCCATTAGTTTAGCGATTTTAAGAATTTTCACCCCATATTAAGACCTTTCGTGCCATTCAGGTGTCGATTTTATCCTGGCGAGCGATAGCGAGCCTGTAATTTAAGAGGAACCGGCCTTCGGCCGGGACATTTTTCTACCGAAAAATGTACAAATTTATCTTGAAAGGGACTCAAGGGGGTGTAATTTTAAGCTTGATGGAGGTCTAGGGAACAAACTAAATACCTCCCCTTAAGGTGACCCAGACGGTATTGTGAAGCATAATTTACTGGTTCGGCTCAATGGTTTGAGGGGGTTTAGTTTGCTCTCTAAACCTCTATCAAGCTTAAAAAAAAACTCCATGACCCTCCTTCGATCTATATTTGTACATTTTTTAGTAGAAAAATGTCCTGGCTGAAGGCCGATTCTTCTTAAAATACAGGCTCGCTTTCGCTCGCCATGAAAAAAATTGACACCTAAATGGTCTTAATATTGGCAAAGAAATAGGATAGAAGGTCTGAAAAACGCCAAACTAATGGGGGCGAACGTCTTAAAATGTCAAAAATAATAGGGATAAACACGAGGGAGAAGGAGGTCCCGAAAAAAAACAAGTGCCTCCCCTTAAGCCGGCAGTCAACATTCGATAATCAACGTATTTATGGCAACATTTATGGCAACATTTATGGACTATTTTGGCACTGGTATCGGAAACTAGACTAATGGTAGATGAATTAAGGTTATCGAAATACTGAAAATGTTGACCTCCTAAGCTGCCAGACCAGTGTTGAGCTTAAATGTGGAGGGAAAAAGCGCTCGTGTGATACCGGCTTTAATACAAATGTTAGAGAATATTTTATATATGTGTTGGTGGTGTAATGTTTTAGGTGCTTCTGTTCTGGGTGTGGTGTCCCGAGTTCGAATCCCGGGAGGATCATATGCTTTCATTAGTTTATTCAAGTACATTGGGGTTTGTAATTGATGATTAATGTTAAGAACGGGGTGTTACTTCTACCTAATGTGCATGCTAATGAAACATTTGAAAACAATTATATTCGGAAAGATTTACAATACGAGGATATTATTGAAATGTGGCACCAGGAACACTGCACAACACAGACATACACTTATATATTCAGCGAAAAAAGATGGAGGGAAATAAAAGGAAAACGTGAAATAGAAGGCATACATAACACAAAGAGAATGCCGTGTTGGGGAAGCTAGCTGTAAATTGTAGATTACAGACAAGAACCGGTTTTAGTCATTCTTCTCCCAGCAGATATCTTTGGAAAATATCTTGGCAAGTATAAAGGCTTGCTCAGGCAAAACAATTCCACCGGAAACAAATATATCTGATATCGACAGAAAGCGTAATTTGTTTTTTATTAAATATAGTGTAAATTGCTTAAAATAAATGTCGATGCATAATTTAACTAAGTTATAAATCAATCAAGTAATTGTCAAAATATGCATTACGAATGGCACTCTTCTTGAATCATGTTTTTTATTGAAAGGCCTTGAGATAATAATGATATATTATATGGCGCGTGGTTGTTGTTCTGTATGTGTATTTACCTAATTGTAGTTTACAGGAGTTGAGCTAAGCTCGTGTTGTGTGCATAATGGTGCACATGTCTGCAATTATGTGTATGTGTGTGTACACGGTTGTTTGTGTATGTGTGTGTGTGAATGTATACAATATACGGTGTTGTCTGCACGTGTGTCTGTTTACAAGTAACTGTGTGTGCTTACCTGTATGTGATTGTTCGTGTGTCTCTTTAAGAATGTGTGTGTTTGTGAATGTGTGTACCTGTATGTGAACGTGTGTACCTGTATATGAATGGGTGTACCTGTATATTAATGAGTGTACCTGTATGTGAATGTGTGTACCTGTATGTGAATGTGTGTACCTGTATGTGAATGTGTGCCTGTATATGAATGTGTGTACTTGTATATGAATGTGTGTACCTGTATGTGAATGTGTGTACCTGTATATGAATGTGTGTACCTGTATGTGAATGTGTGTACCTGTATATGAATGTGTGTACCTGTATGTGAATGTGTGTGCCTGTATATGAATGTGTGTACTTGTATATGAATGTGTGTACCTGTATGTGAATGTGTGTACCTTGTATGTGAATGTGTGTACCTGTATGTGAATGTGTGTACCTGTATGTGAATGTGTGTACCTGTATATGAATGTGTGTGCCTGTATATGAATGTGTGTCTGTACGTGAATGTGTGTGCCTGTATATGAATGTGTGTACCTGTATATGAATGTGTGTACCTGTATGTAAATGTGTGTACCTGTATGTGAATGTGTGTACCTGTATATGAATGTGTGTACCTGTATGTGAATGTGTGTGCCTGTATGTGAATGTGTGTGCCTGTATATGCATGTGTGTACTTGTATATGAATGTGTGTACCTGTATGTGAATGTGTGTACCTGTATATGAATGTGTGCCTGTATATGAATGTGTGTACCGGTCTATGAATGTGTGTACCTGTATGTGAATGTGTGTACCTGTATGTGAATGTGTGTACCTGTATGTGAATGTGTGTACCTGTATGTGAATGTGTGTACCTGTATATGAATGTGTGTACTTGTATATGAATGTGTATACCTGTATATGAATGTGTGTACCTGTATATGAATGTGTGTACCTGTATATGAATGTGTGTACCTGTATATGAATGTGTATACCTGTATATGAATGTGTGTACCTGTATATGAACGTGTGTACTTGTATATGAATGTGTGTACCTGTATAAGAACGTGTGTACTTGTATATGAATGTGTGTACCTGTATGTGAATGTGTGTACCTGTATATGAATGTCTGTGACTATGTAAATATGTCTGTCACTGCTTGTGAATGTGTGTGCATATTTTTGAAACTGTGTGTATATATGTGAATATGTGTGTGTATGAGTATGTGAATGAGTGTGTACCTCAAAACGAATGTGTGTTAATTTATAATGAAATGCGTGTGTGTGTGTCCATTATCCAACACCGTCCCTGTGCCTCTCAACTACAACCGTCAGAGAGGCTAGCCATAAAAAGCTGTGGACATTAATTAATATCTGGATTTTTAAACAGTTTGCATGTAAAAATACTCAACACTAATGACTGGTATATTTGCACGTTATTTCCTGAATGTAATGACAGTACGCGAGAAACTAAAAAGGGAAACCGCCTTTATCGAAAAGTTGAACAATTATTTAATACCTCTAATAGGGATGGTCACGTATGCTACATTTCCATTATTGCTATCCGATTCGTTAGATTAATAGTAACAGATAAGGCAACATGAACATGGATTATGTTGCCGGGGCTGATCATGACTAAACAGTATACCATCCTTACCGCTTCTACCTGTTCATCTTGGAAGGCCTAGTTGAATAAACGAAAGCTTTAGGATGGCCTCGATAAGCACCTGTGGTTCATTTTAAGTCGTATTTCACGCTGTTCGCAATTGTGAGAGCGCGAATGGCAGAGGTGTAAACCTATCCTTGTCAATTATATAGCTAACATGTCAAAATAGAATACTGTATACAGTATATTAAAGGCGGAGTCAAACGATAGTTTTCAGATCCGACATTTGGTTTGGCATCATTTTGGGGTTATTTTGTTTTGGCATCTGTCATTAGACGATATATAGAGTAATTTAAGTGCTTACATTTCCATAAAGCTTAATTATTTCAAAAGCTGCGTGAAACAATTGCCAATAAAATTATTGTAAATTTGTTACAGGCGTAATATTACTTTAATAAGAACTACTGTTAGCAGAATACTGAAATAACATTTTGGAGCCTGTAAATCCAAACTGTGAAGAATTTGGAATATAACATACTAATATATTATTTGGTTTTGGTTCGATGCAAAATGAAATGAATGAATACTTGTATTGGTCGTTAATGTTCCATTGCGTTGTGCATGATTTAGGGTACCGGTATTAAATGTTCAGCGAATCATAAAACGTCAAATGACTCAAGTAATTAAATATATAACATATTCAAATATTGAATATCACTGGACAATACGGATAACATCGAGTATATATTGTTTATATATTAATAAACTAGCAGGGGTACCCGGCGTTGCCCGGGTAATCACCATAATCACCATCACTACTACTACCATAATCACCATCATCAATCACTACTACCACAATCATCACAATACTACTACTACCATAATCACCGGCCTCGACCTCCCTGTGCCTCATTAAACGGCGACCTCGATTTCCGCCGCTAAATGACTTCCGATTTTGGATCTGACCTCATCCGTACCCCCATTTTGGGGACCTGCGAACAACTTTCGTTCCATACACCTTTTCGATCGGAGGCCTCCTTCTGCCCCAAACGGCCATTTTTGTTGTTTAACCAAAAGCGATTTTTCCGATTTCGCGCCCATTTTCTCCGTCCCTTTCACCCTGGGGAATTCTATTTTTTCACTAAAACCTGCCACTCCCTTACTATGCATACCAAGTATGAACGCTCTAGCTTAAAACATGTGGCCATGCATAAAGAACAGACAGACAGACAATCGAAAATATTATATAGATAATAATAATAATAATAATAATAATAATAATAATAATAATAATAATAATAATAATAATAAGAGTTTAGTTGCGGCGTTCATTTAATATCACTAACGTCTGACCCACCATATTTGTATACATAATTATATAGTAAATAGCGGCCAAATAAAGTAAATTAATACAATCTTGAATCAACAGAGCGATTAAACATGTCATAGTGAAGTTATGCCTACAATAAAATACGACTATAAAACCCTGACCGTGCATTATTTACAGGAAGCACAGACTCGTCAAGGGTCATTAATAATTAGAATGACAGTAATCGTACCATCACATGTCAGGCAGTTTATTATTACACTCACTATTTATTCACTAAGCTGAAAATATGCGAGTTATGAACAGAGTTGATGAATAAAGCGGTATAAATAGATATATGTAAAAAAAAGATCAAGAATTAAATTATAATTTAATGTAGAACAAATAGAAGAGCTGCAAACGTCCAGATATTAGGGCGTAGACAAAATAACAAGAAACGCCAACGAGTGCAAAGTAGATCATCTGGTGGAAAAGGAAGCAACATTTTTGGGAATGTGTGGAATACTGTAATATTTAAAAAAATTCGAAGCAGGCGTATACAGGATCGTTAGGAGGAATAGTAGGTCCAAGAGTTATATGGTTGGGAGGCAAAGGTCCTAAACGACAATCAGTGAAGAAGGATTGCATTACTGAAGTGATGGTATGGCATGGTAAGATGATGACAAAGTGAAAGAGATATGTGGGAGTAGATGCAGTTCAGTGGATGAAGCAGATCAATGATTGCTCAAGTGAACGTGTTTGACTTACGTTTTTTATTGTTTTGTTTTGTGTTTGGCAGGCATTTCAGTTATGTTGTCAAGTTTTTAAATTAATTTCATTAGGCACCTTGAGGTGGAAGGATGGAGTTAAGAAGTATATGCGTGAAAGCGGTGCTGGATGGGAGGAGGGGCGTCAACTGACTGGGGACAGAGGTGCATGGGGACGGCAATAGATAGATAAACCTTGATATTTATGTGTGAGGACCAACGAGGATGGATACCCATGAGGGAAAGGCGAGCGAGAAAAGTGGACCTGGAAGAGACCGAAGAGTAGCCAAGCGGCATTTTCAGATGCCTTATTTTCGCACTTCCGTCGTTGTTGTTGTCATTGTTGCCGAAATCACGCCGCGTCCATAAACTTGATGGCGTTAGTGTCGATCTGCATCGTCTGCATGTCAACGGCTTAGCTAGCTATATAATTCTGCTATGCATAACTTTTTAGCTTGAAATACACACACATTAATTATGTTCCTTCCAACAACCAACTATACTCCTAAAATCGACCCATGAAACCCACAAACACATGCGGCAGTCCGTGGATTCGAACCCAGGATGCTCACACCGAAAATCAACACCTTATGCATCGCACCACGAGGACAGTTAAAGGATGGTGGACACTGCCTACAATATTTGGATTTCAATTAAGATAAATACCGCAATAATATTGATAAATTATGGTGTGTGACGAAAAATATAATGCTGACAAATAAAAATTCATTTCAGCAGATGGACTCACGGAGGTAAGGCTGGTGTTGGTTGACAGTTATTTTATTCCTTAATCTTGCTTGAAAAAGGGATTAATGCTAGTGCTATATCTCAGGGAAAACCAAGACCCTCTCTTAGATATACATTAAGTACAGTATATATATCAGGAAAGCAACGACCCTATAATTAAATTTTTCCTAAAGCAAGTGAAAGGTAGATATTATTTTGCTGAAGGCAGGCAATGTAAATATTAGGCTAATCGTGAAGTACTAAGATAGGGTGACAGTTCTCAGTAATTTTTTCCCGTATCTCGTCTCTCTGTATCCACAGATCGGTGTAACTTATGGATTTGTGCCATCCAGTGTTCAGCTGAGGAGTATTCATACATATTTCCACAATTTAATCTAAATAAATAGAACAATTATGTAGTATGTGTTATATATCCTTAACCATTAGGACTATTAACTATTATGGCTCCGATATGACACTACTTTTAATGACGTGTTAAACGCAATACATAGAATAATAATGCAGTGGGCGGGTGCCCAACCCCGAAAGGAGTTGAAGTAGGGGAGCTATCCCCCCGCCAAAGGCGGCTTTCTAGGGCCTTTCCTAGCTGATGCTGAGAGGATTGGGTTCTAGTCATGTGGTGATGGGCTGGTTTATCAGAGTGAGAGCTGAGCGATCTCTGCCATACCCATAGCTAACTCTGACTGTTCCTTTTACTTATATATCTTCTAGATCTCAAGTGACGGCGTCTTTTCCGTGGATTGACCTCCTTACTGCCAAGATTGGGAGCCAAAGCGTCACATTTTTCCCTTGCCCCTCAACTTTTCCTTCATAATTGCTGAGGGGCACAGGGCCTTGGGTGGGGCTTTGGTTTCCCGGGCGTTTCCGCACCCTCCTCAGCTCCCTGCCTTGGAGTGGCTTCGGTCACCCGGGCTTTGTTAGTGGTAAGCAGGGAGGGTTTTGTGGGGGCGCTCGTTTATGGCCTTGGCCTTGCTCGAGACCTTGGAGCTGTTCGGCCAGACAGCCTGGGGAACAACAACAACATAATAATGCAGTCTCTTGTGGGTTGTAATGTAATAAATAAATATAGATGTGTGCTCACAGCTGTTTATGGTATGTTTCATGATTATTTATTACCATTACAGACATTATAAGGAAATAAAGTAATCGTTGTGGTTCATTTCAATTGCTTCATGCAATGAAATGAATTATAGGCTAATTTCTTCTCTTACCTGTTGAATATTTGAGGAACAAATACACAATTACGCAAATGTCAAGTTTAAAGACATTCACCCAAACTTTGGTTATTACTTATCCGCACTATTGATATATTATGGCTTAATTTGATTAGGTGCCTAAATGATAACATTATCTGATGTAAACCAATGAACTCGACCCTATAGGCTACAATTTCAATATAATGTTACCGGTCGTTTTATGTGAATATGTTTATTTAATTGGTCACTGCAATACACACTTTGTCAGTCCGAAATTACGTTTTCGCAGTTAATTTTCAATGTCCTGATGACATCATAATCACGATATGGAGTAGGTAAAACAGAGATGAAGAGATGATCAGGAGGAATGGGGATGGGGTATATGCCTGTTGCTATGGGTGACTGGTATACGAACTTCGTTTGGTTTGAAGCAATACTCAATTACAACAGTTGGTCAAAATCAGGATCAAAGTGTTCCTGCAATATTCTTTAGGTGAGCGTCTTAATTATTTGTTCTGATAACATGCACGTATAATGATATGTGTACAATTTTACCCATGGTTGAGTGGATACGGTGCCCAACTTTCCCAAATATACCTGAAGTGAGTGGGTTCGAATCCTGGTCAGGATACCTCATTCTCATTAACAGAAAAAGGAGATGCTAAAACATGAAAAACTATCAACCAATTAGGCTACCTTGCTTTCTATTTTGGACAAACTGTTCACTAAAATTACCACCAACCGGATAGGTAGAACAGTAGATTCAAATCAGCCAAGAGAACAAGCAGGTTTCTGAAGTGGATACTCAACAACAGATCATATGCAAGTTGTTAACCAAGTAATTGAAAAACAGAAAACAAATATATAAATTCCAAAAGCCTTTGTGTATGGCATTAATACATTACGAAAAGGCATTTGATTCGGTCAAATTTCTGCTGTAATGAGAGCTATTCGAAAACATGGAGTAGAAGAGAATTGTGCACAGGTTTTAGAAGACATATACTGTATAACGATGGAACAGCAACAATAAAGCTCCACAAATAAAGTGAGAAAATACCAATTAAGAAGGGGGTAAGGCAGAGCAATACAATTTCACCAAAACTGCTCACAGCGTATTTGGAACAAATATTTTGGAATCTTGACTGGGACACTAAGGGAATATAATTATTATGTTACGGAGAATACCTAAGCAACCTCAGATTCGCTGATGACATAGTACTTTTCAGCGACTCAGGGGAAGAGTTACAGCAAATCATGGAAGATTTGAACAGAGAAAGCTTTAAGGTAGGACTGAAAATGAATAGACAGAAAACCAAGATTACAGTATGTTTAATCATCTTGTGCAACTATTTCAAATATACATAGAAGTGATAGAAGCAGTCGAAGAATACACATACCTAGGCCAGGTTATAAAGGCAAACCCAGATCACTCTAGACAAATCAAACGAAGGATAGGCATGGGACGACGGAATGCATTTGGTAAACAGAGCTCCATTATGAAAAGCAAGCAACCCCTTTCAGTAAAAAGAAAAGTATACAACCAATGTGTCCCCAAGGCCCTTGGGGCTGTTCGGCCAGGCAGCTTGGGGAACAACAACAACAACCAATGTGTCCTCCCCGTAGGTTACTAATTTATGAATCAGAAACTTGGAGTATAAAAAAGTGTCAAGAATGTAAACTTAGAAGTGCCAAAAAAGGAAATGGAGAAGATAATGTTAGGCATAACTTGGAAATATAAGAATAGAGCCTCTTGGATAAGAGACAAAACACAAGTATAAGATATTTTCAGTACTGTAATAGAGAAAATGGTCCTGGGCAGGTCATATATATATATTTTTTTCTTCTATATTCCAACTTCCTTCCTCTCGGGCATAGGCTGAGAGCCTTAACATTCACCGCTTTACAATGAACAGTGAAGCACGTGAGGTCTTGTTCCAGTCTAGGGAGTGAGACATGTGAAACACGTAGAGTACAACGAGCACCTGCCATCTTGCCTTCACATGAGGCGCGGTGCTCACTCATGGCCCGAAACGACCCCATCTCTGAAGCCACCTCATTCCTGTGCTTCACTGTCTCACCCCCTACACTCGGACTCTCACACTTACACACACACAACGCCACCTGTTGAGCAGATAACTCACCAGGCATTGCACCCCTATAGCATGTTTTGAATATGGGAATATTCATACAGTGCTATTTAATCAGGGAACAATGAGGGTATTTTATTGACGTTTCGGTGGGCTTGTGGTAATGCACTGATACCAGGTACAGCACAAAGTCCATCCCAATAATATCTTCCCATTGGTACATCGGGATTTGAACCCGGGACCTTTGGATTACCAGGCCAGTGGCAAGACCACTCCACCACACCACACCTCCCCTAATATATATAGAAGAGATGATAACACATGGGCAACTAGAGCATCAGCATGGGAACCTAGGGATGAAACTTGAGGAAGGGGCAGACAGAGCACTAGATGGAGGGATGAGATCCGAAAGTTTGATGGGGTGGGGTGGAGCAGACTAATCTGACCGGTTGGAATGGAAACGTGTGGGAGAAGCCTTTGTCCTGCAGCAGACTAACTCAGGCTGATGATGAGATAACAGTCGATAAAAACAGTTTTAAACACCACAAGCGTATATTTATCTCATGTAGGCTACACACAACGCCGCTTATAACACCAATATGGGCATCAACCGAGCAGTAATTAATATTTTAAAAGAGCGTGAAAGATCGTGCCGTGATACTACCAAGCCAGACCACCATGCCTACAGAAGCCAATATCAATACATAAAGCACGTGTTATGACCCATAGTACATCATGCGGTCCTAAGCGTCACATTAGCCACAACACCCAACCTTCCTTAACTAATTATAATTATATAGACGGGAAATACCTTGTCTGCAGCTTGACTACGGAGAGGGAATACACTTGTTAACGCAAAATCATAAGTATTTTTACCTTTATTGAATGTTTGTAAATATTATTGATAGGTATTAAGGCAAGCTCAGGTTATCATGCATCTGACAACTAGGCGTGGGAACACATGTATCCTTACCTCTCCTCATCTTCCTTGGTTCCTCCCTTCACTCCGCCCTTCCCCTCCCCACTCTTCCCCCCAATTCCCCACTCTCATCCCTCTCACTCTCTCATCCTCCTCTCTCTGATTATCTCCATTTCTAACTATTCTATATTTATTTAAGCGATTTCCAAGCCCTGGCAAAAATATTCACTTTCAACTGATACGATGTAACCTACGTCAGATTGCCAGAGGGATCGGAGGATGGGAGAAAGCCTTAATCTTTGCTATCCTGTCTTTTCACTTTTCCTTATTCTCAGGGTTACTATCTCTAATTCAGGATAAGTCCTGGCTATCTCACTGGGATCGAAATATCTGTGTGGCCAGTGTATATTATTTAAATCTCATTTCACGATCTTCATTTCTCCTATTTCCTCCCCCTCCTTTCCTTCGTTTCTTCCTCCTCCCTTCCTTTCCAGTTCCTCCTCCCGCTCCTCTTCTCTTCCTCCTCTTACGCCGCCTCCTCCGCAATGCAGTCACAAAAATTATACCTAGGTTGCGAAAAAACAAACAAACATACGAGGAGCATCTAAAAGAACTCAATTTGTTTAGCCTAACCAAACGCAGATTGAGAGGTGATCTAATAAAGGTTTTCAAGATTCTGAAGGGATTCAGCAACCTAAATGTAAGTGATTACTTCACAATCAACCGATCAAACTTCACCATAAACAATGGTTGTAAGATTATAGAAAAGCTATTTCATTCTATTGAAGCAAAACATTTCCCACGCTAGCGTTAGCTGGGAGTGGTGTGTGGGGAGGAGCCTTCTGCTTTACTATCCTTATATATATTTTTACCTAGCAAGTAGTAGCTTAGCAGTGTAGATATCCAAACTGCCACGTAAGGAGCAATAGGTCTGTTGCAGTTTGTTAGTCCTTTGTATTCCTATGTATTTCTACTTTCCGTTACAGACTACTAGCAATATAATTCACATTGTATAACTGTTATCTAATGGTATGCAATCGTAATTACACATATTTATATACTACATAATTATTTGTTGTTTCCTCAGTAAGGTAGTTATAAGTTGGCCTCTCCCGCTCCCCCCTCCTACGTTAACCCCCACCACTTGTTCCCCATCCTCCCCACCGTTATTCGCCCATCTCTCTCCTCCCCCATCCCTTACCTCCTACCCACCCTTCACCACTGTTATCAGATAATTTATAAACACTATTTGTGCTGCCACCTAATGGGTGTCCTGCGCGGAACTGGCCACAACTGTTCATTGCGCCTAAGACCCATCCTTTCCTCCTCACGACCTCTGAACGTGCTTGGCTTACGTTTTGTTATTGTTTTGCTTACTGCGGCAGGCATTTAAGCTATGCTATGAAGATTATAAAATAAAACAAAATACAAAGATTGAAGGAGTGAAAGGGAGAGGGGTACCAAAGAGTCGACTGAAGCACGTCGGGGAAGGACAGGGCGTTGCCAAGCAACAGCCATAGGGCATAATTATTGTGTGCTCCGTATACTTCAGTAAAATGGACAAGTGGTGAACATTTTGTTTGGGAACGGCACTATGAAAGTGTTAAAACTGTGGATATATATATATATATGGTTGGTAACCCAAGGGCTTGCAACAAGTGATTTTGGATGAAACGCCGACATTAACCCTAATGTTGACATTTTGTGTGTGGACCGTGGCACCATACCTGAGCGAAACACTTTCCTTCTCGTAAGTAATGCAATAACAACAATAAAACATTCACAAAATGAGCTTTTTTAAAACTGCGATATATATGTGGCCATCCAGATAAAATAACTGTGAACAAAACTGAAAGAGTGTCGAATATATAAAATAAGGGAAGGAGAGGAGGCAAAAACACCAAACGAAAAATTGTGACACTAACCACACATACTATTTATCTATCTATCTATCTATCTATCTATTGCCTGACGCCGTGATCCCCGAAGGGGTGGCCACGAACGAACCGCCCCCATGCACCTCTGTCCCCAGTCAGTCGACGCCCCTCCTCCCAACCAGCACCGCCTTCATTCATATACTTCCTCACTCCATCCTTCCACCTCTCCGGTGCACCTCTCCCTCTCTCCTTCCACCTCGCTCTCGTACACCCTCTTAGTCAATCTCTCACTTTCCATACGTTCCATATGGCCGAACCATTTCGAGTTGTTCCTTTTCACACTTTCCAGCACATCTACCTCCACACCACACCTCCTTCTTACTTACTCATTCGTCTGTCTATCCCTCCATGTAACTCCGCACGCACTTCTCAAGTAACTCATTTCCACCGCTCTCACTCTTGGTCTGAGTCTCTTCCCGAACGTCCATGCTTCGCTTCCGTAAGTTAGTGTCGGGATTACCACACTGTCACGCAAGGACTTCTTCACTTCCATACTGACCACCCTATTTCTTGTTACTGCTTTCAACGTTCCTACAACCCTCTTCCCCTGTTGCACTCTCTCCCGCACCTCCTCATCCACAGTCCCATCTTTACTCAACACACTGCCCAGATACTTAAAAGAGCTGACGATCTCCATAGCCTGACCGTTCAGCTTCACCTCACACTCTGACTTCACCCCTTTCGAAGACCATAACCTTGCTCTTCCCCGCATTTACCTTCAAATTCCGTTTGTCGCATACTGTTCCAAACTCATTTATCAGACCCTGCAACTCCCATTCATTATCACTCATCAGAACTGTATCATCCGCAAACAGCAGTATAGGTAGCTTCCACTCATTTCCCTTCCTTTTCAGCGATACACCAACATCCACTGCTCTTTATAGTATTTCTTTCATGACTCCATCCATATATATACAGTAAACAACCACGGGGGCATCACACACTATTTATATGAGACGTAAACAAAGCCAATCATCTGATTGCCCTGGGGTCCTTACTACCGCCAGAATTGAACCCCACCAACCACCAATTCCACCCACACTATTTCTCACCAATCCACATCTTAGTAATGAGTATGAAGAGTTTCTGCCTGTGCAATAACATTCACACCGAACATTATAGGGGTAAGTGAAACCTGGTTTTCACCTAATAAACCACCTCACTTATATCATGTAAATGGATATGAACTCGTAAATATAGATCGTGCCAAAAGAGGAGGAGTAGCCCAATATTGAAAGGACACACTTTCAATTAAACCAGCAAACATTATAGTTCCGGAAAATCTCGAGTGTGTGTGGGTAATGATCGAGCAAATTTATAATCGTGATGTGAAAAGGTTGTCTGCTACATTTACCACCCCCCTGGTGCCCCTACCCACGATCAACTATACTAATGGGAGATTGTAACAACCTGAATAGTGCATATAAATCTGTACAAATCTGAATTTAAGGTGTATAGTGACTGAGCCGACCCATGATATATCAACAATAGACTTAATTTTAACTGAATGTTAATTCTACACCACTACTGAGCTACTCCCACCCATAGGAATCAGTCGCCACAGGTGTGTACCGAGCCGCCCAGTCCTGCAGGCCACCCCACCCCCACACCATGTCAGAATTGTTCGCCGTTTCTTGACTGTCAGGGAATTTGGGCAATGGGTTACAACATGCGATTGGAGAAACGTGATGATGCAGATGACGCAGCGGAACGACTGGAGCGACTACTGATGCAACAATACGAATATAGCGGGACAACAAGCCTTGGATTACAACTAGAATTTTGAAATCCATGGATGACAGGCGTCGAGCGTATAACAGAGGAAAGATGGACGAGTGGAGAAATTTACACCAATGGACAAAACAAGAAATAAAGCGTGCGAAACAACACAATGCAACAAAGACAGAACGTACATTCAACTAATTTATCTAAAGAACTTCATGTGTAATAGGTAGTAAGAAGAAGGATGTTAGAAGACAGGTATGAACAATCAGAAGGGTGACAGGTGTGCATGAAAACAAACAATTTCTACTAACGTGGGGTCAAGGGTGGGATGAGGCACCGAACAAAGATCTAGAGACTGAGTCTGAGTCTGAGTATTCTAGACAATACACCTAAGAAGTGATCAGGTGAAACACCCAACTGCAATTACTTAGTTAGTTACTCAGTTACTCAGTTACTTGTTCGTCAAGGGGAATCCACGCAATGCGAGCTAAGCTCATTATTATCGCGCCTCCTTAACTGGGAATGTATTGCGTGAAATGCATGTTAAGTGTTTTATGGCTGTGGATGTGTGTGTAGTCTGTATTTTAGCCAATTGGCGACATCGGAAACGAAGGCTTAGGGTGGATCTGTATGATACCATTCTCACTATAGACGGTACCGTCTCGCCCGAAGGCTTAGGTAGCCATCAGCTTAGGTGAACCATATGATACCCATCTCGCCTTGTACCATTTTTGCCAACCCCAGATGGGACGTCACAACGTCGTCCACTTATTCCAGGTACCTATTTACAGCTAGGTGAACTGAGGCTAACACATGAAAGGAGACAAGCCCAATTTGTCTCCGCCCGGCCGGGGATTGAACCCCCGACCCCTCGTGTGTGAGACGAGAGCTCTACCTACTAGGCTACGGGCTGTGCCTGGCTATAGAAGTTACAGAGCTTGTGCAGGATTATAGCTTTTCCAAACAGCAAAAATGTAAGTATAGTAACGATAGAGTGTATCAATAGCTGTATCAACATAGATTTGTTTATATATTAACAAAACTAACTAACTCATTAACCAATTATATATATATGTGCAATATTCTCGTCACTTGGGAGGCGTAGCCATATAATGAAGAGGTAAACCAGTGCAATAGGGAACACCTTTTTTGGTAGGATATCTTATTGGTTGGGACGTTTCGGCCTTATCGTGTAGCCATCATCAACCTAAACACAATATAATTCAAAGAGTGTAAAATATCTACATATAAAAAACGCCTATATTGACGTTAGTTAAAATGATACACATGAATCATTTAAAGCGGCGTGGAATTAGGAAATCTCATGTAAACGGAATATAGTGAAATGCCTAGCTTTGGGTAAATCGTAGTGGATTAAATACGACAAGACAAATATATCAGCGTAATGGAATACGAAAAGGGTTCAAATATACATATAAAATTAGGAAAACATGGATATTTAGCGTGTATGATAAGGGAAAGGGACCTTAATAGTAGAATGGGAAGTTGTACACAAAAGGTTGAATAATGGCAGATAAAAAATCTACATACCATGATTGTTAGAATCACAAAAGAGAAGTTGTGGGGGATAATATGGCCAAAGGTTATCTCTTACCACACCAATTGAAATATAAAATTAATCAACATAAATCAAAATAAAGTCTGAGATCGCCTACCTTATGGTATGAACTATGGTAGCCTATCTCTCAGGATGCCCTAACTAAACATTGTATAAATGGCCATATATATCAATGACTTAGCTATAACTAGGGTCCTGGTTTAGTTCAGAGGATTCCGGCTTCGGTAGATAAGGGTTCTAGGTCAGGACTCCGGGCCGGGCGTGGGAATTGTGGTGGAGGAGATCACGGGACACGTCTCTACCGTTCAGATGTTTACTAGCGTCTGATCGGAACTTCAATTTCCGACTCTTAAATAAACTATATATTAATTCGTTACCAAGGGTTCATTCCCTCTTCACGAAATCATATAAATAATTATCAGCATTTAAATTATATAATTATAAAGGTGAATATCGTTTCACAACGATTTAGTGAACATAATATCAAGATATTAACGACCCTAAAGCAAACGGTGGATGGTGTATGCGGTCGCGGGAATATTTAAACTGATCCTCTTTACAGTTCTTCTAAACTTATTTCTACAAGGTTTTATAACTAAATTAACTTGATCAAGGTAATCTTATACAGTACTAAATTACCTAACATTAATTAATATCTACAATCACCGGGTTCTGGTAGGAAATTGTTCACTCTAGTGAGGTTACCCTATCGGAAGGTTGTTGCCAACATTCCCCAGATACCGGTGTAGTCAATTTATTTCTCACAGAAGTTGAAGTTTCCTGTGATCCGAGTGTAGGTCTGTGAAGGTGTGTAACTGCTATCAGACGAGTGGTGTTCACCTTGTATACTAAACAAAATGGGCACATTTGACGTATATGTGGGATGATTTAGTGTTTCTGAGTTATCTCGAATAGCAGATTAAGGTTTGGTGAGCAGTTAACCAGTTCTATATGACCTGTCCTGATGCTCCGCGATCCTAGTGCCAATGGCGACCTGATGGGCCAATATAAGAAGCATTACAGCTACTACATAGATATTTGTATACCACTGAGGATCGGAGGGAATCATGAATCTGGTCCCTTAACCTAAGAAGTGCGCATGGGGGGTATGAGACACCACACTCCTGTGCTGATGTATTTGAGCTGTTCCCATCACTAACATCGTTATTTTACCATAAATAGCATTAATACTTATCCATATGCGCCTATTATAGGTTGATTATAAAGGTATTAACCTGTTACAACAATAAAACAAGTGGAAACAGTGTTTGGATGGTCAAAATCGGCGATACAGGCCGGGAGTTACATAATGTATGGCTGAGGCAACCTCCCTGCCCTCCTCCCCTCCCCTTGTCTGGAGAGACACTGTTACGCAATAGTCTCTCTCTCGCTCTTTCCCACGCTTGGTAACAGTGATGACAACGCCCTGCTACCAACTCGCTAATGTTAGCACGAAAATAGACCACAGAATAAGGGAATAACAGGGAAAATAGGTGATAACTGAAGGAGGGGAGGTGGAAGAGTGATATTTGGCATGGCCCAGGGGCAAAAAAATAAAAAAATAAATACAAAATTAAAAAAAAAAAAAAAAAAATGGGAGTGTTTTAAATGGATTTTTTTTTCCTTACTCTTAAGAGTCTTCCCGCAGTCCGCCGGGGGAACTCTTAAGAGTCTCCCGGCAGTTCCCGGGTTAATCAGGAAGCAATGTGTTAGCATTTTAGGAGGATTCAAAATAACCTTCAATGACACCTGTGGATACTACTCTATAGAATCTCCTGTTATCACTATATTTTTAACGAAACTGAAAAGCTGATGTAAAGCGATGAACCATTGCCTTTAATTACATATTCAGTCAATATTCTCCCTTACTAAATGTTCACTATCCCCAGTTTATCACAAAGTAGCCCATAAGCTATTAGTTCAAGCGATTTTACACAGTATTTGTGGAAATTAAGCATAACAAACAAGACTACATAATCTACACAGTTATTAATATCGTGTTTCATAACCTGTACTGAGGAGTAGTTAGGCTGGTCTATCAGAGTGATACCTGAGCGATCTCTGCCATACCCATAGCTTACTCTGACTGTTCCTTTTACTTATATATTTTCTAGATCTCAAGTGACGGCGTCTCTTCCGTGGATTGATCTCCCAATCTACCAAGATTGGAAGCTAAAGCGTCACATTATTCCTTTGCCCCTCAACTTTCTCTTCATAATTGCTGAGGGGCACAGGGCCCTGGGTGGGGCTTTGGTTTCCCGGGCGTTTATGCACCCTCTCAGCTCCCCGCCATGGAGTGGCTTCGGTCACCCAGGCTTTATTGTGGTCGGCAGGGAGGGTTCTGTGGGGGCGCTCGTTTATGGCCTTGGCCTTACTCGGGGCCTTGGGGCTGTTCGGCCAGGCAGCTTGGGGAACAACAACAACAATGCTGTAGAAAATATAAATAAAAATGTAGCATAAATGTGGTTGATGACTTACCCTGAGAAGGAGAATGGCCCCTGTGGTAGGATCGACGGCAAAGCTGGGCGCTGGGTCTTCCTCCGCGGCCCCGTCCCCAGTGAGAGAGTACTGCAGGCGACCATATTCACCCGAGTCCTCATCTCGTGCTCGGACCTTACGGGGGAGAACGACTTAATTAGAAAGTAAATAGCACGTCCCTTACACGCACATTAAAACAATAAACCACATCCCTTTCTCAATTCTATGGATTTTGTAATCACTGCATATATAAGAGAAATTGCAGGTCAATATGAGAGAGAGAGAGAAGAGAGAAGAGAGAAGAGAGAGAGAGAGAGAGAGAGAGAGAGAGAGAGAGAGAGAGAGAGGAGAGAGTGAGAGAGAGAGAGATAGGAGAGAGAGAGAGAGAGAGGAGAGAGAGAGAGAGAGAGAGAGAGAGAGAGAGAGAGAGAGAGAGAGAGAGAGAGAGAGAGAGAGAGAGAGAGAGAGAGAGAGAGAGAGAGAGAGAAGAGAGAGAGAGAGAGAGAGAGAGAGAGAGAGAGAGAGAGAGAGAGAGAGAGAGAGAGAGAGAGAGAGAATTGTGGTGACAGAAAGGGAGGAAGGTCGGTGCCCGTCCCCATTAGCGATTACTGCATCCATCCGTACCCACTAACATATTGGCCTCACACTCCAACCTGAGGGACTACCTGCAATAACATTAGTGACCGTGACCATAGTTCATCAACCTGGACAAAACTGAAGCATAAATTATTATTCTTTGGTAAATAGTACGTACAATTCTTCACGCTAGCACATAATATAATTGCAGTATATTATGAAAATGGCACCGGACAAACACACTGGGAACGAACGTGCGTGCGTGCGTGCGTGCGTGCGTGCGTGTGTGTGTGTGTGTGTGTGTGTGTGTGTGTGTGTGTGTGTGTGTGTGTGTGTGTGTCCCCGTGGCGTAACTGATAGCGCGTCTGGCTCACAACCAGAAGGTCCCGGGTTCGAAACCCGGGCGGGGAAGAGACATTTGGGCAAGTCTCTTAACGGTGTAGCCTCTGTTTACCTAGCAGTATAAATAGGAACCTGGTGTAAGTGGACGAAGTTGTGACGTCCCATCTGGGGTTGGTGATCGGTTACAAGGTGAGATGGGTATCGTACTGGTCAACCTAAGCTACTGGTCACCCTAAGCCTTCGGGTGAGACTGGTACCGTAGTGAGAATGGTACCGTACAGATTAACCCTAAGCCTTCGTTTCCAGATGTCGCCAATCGGCTAAAATACAGACTACACACACATCCACAGCCATTCCAACGATACATAAACACTTAACACTCTTCTGGAACACTCTTCTGGAATACTGCGTTCAATCCTGGTGCCCTTATTACCAAAAAGATATAAACAAGCTAGAACGAGTTCAACGTAGAGTTACCAAAATGATACCTAGCCTAAAGAACAAACCATACGAAGAGCGTCTTAGAGAATTAAATCTATTTCCTTTAACCCAGCGCAGATTAAGAGGTGACTTAATTCAAGTGTTCAAAATCATCAAAGGCATCGACAATATGAACTGTAGTAAGTACTTCACTATCGACCAATCTAATTACACGCGGGGAAACGGTTGCAAAATTATTGGTAAATCTTTTAACTCACAATCTAAGAATTTCTTCTTCAATCGAGTTGTCAACTTGTGGAATGGGCTTCCCCGAAACGTTATAGACTGCATCACCGTTGATTCATTTAAACTCCGCCTAGACAAATATCTCGCATCAAACCCGCGACTGACTGCGTTTGTAAATGAATAACTTTATTTTATCCCCCCCTCAGTTACTAACCCATCTGTCCCCTACTAACTTCCTAATCCTGCCACGGACATTAGTTCCAGGGCAGTAATTCCCCTTCCAATGTTCCCTTACCCACTCTAAACCACTGTTTGGACACTTGATCCTCAGTGTTTTGGAGGACAAGCAACCTAGAAGGGTCACTAGATCTGTTGTTGCTTGATTTCCTTTGTACTAACATGCATTTCACGCAATACATTCCCAGTTAAGGAGGCGCGATAATAATGAGCTTAGCTCGCATTGCGTGGATTCCCCTTGACGAACAAGCAAGTGAATAACACACATTGTAGTAGGCTGTACCTGACCATACGGACCATAATACGGACTTGAATTGCTGCACCCTCTTTACCCTGACCATACCAAAACAGTTTCTGTATGTATGTATGTTTGTGTGCATACGTGAGCGTTTGTGTATACGGACATGTGCACACTTACTGCATGTTCTTATGTTCCTATATATGTATGTATATGTATGTGCGCACGTACGTGTATATACGTATGTTCTGTATATGAGTAAGTAAATAAATGTGTATATGTACTGTATATCACTTACTCTCATGGTTATTTTATGATCATTTGTATTCTGCACATGCATCATTATTGTATTTATTTATTTTGTTTGTAAACTGAGCTTACCATCCTCATATCTGTACATCTCATGTTCATCCACTAAATTGTAAAATGTGTATTTTCAGCTCATGAGGCTGCTATTCTTTAATAAACCGTTTATTATTATTACACTTACACACACACACACACAGCCCGTAGCCTAGTAGGTAGAGCTCTCGTCTCACACACGAGGGGTCGGGGGTTCAATCCCCGGCCGGGCGGAGACAAATTGGGCTTGTCTCCTTTCATGTGTTAGCCTCAGTTCACCTAGCTGTAAATAGGTACCTGGAATAAGTGGACGACGTTGTGACGTCCCATCTGGGGTTGGCAAAAATGGTACAAGGCGAGATGGGTATCATATGGTTCACCTAAGCTGATGGCTACCTAAGCCTTCGGCGAGACGGTACCGTCTATAGTGAGAATGGTACCATACAGATCCACCCTAAGCCTTCGTTTCCGATGTCGCCAATTGGCTAAAAATACAGACTACACACACATCCACAGCCATTCCAACGATACATATAACACCTACACATATAGGAGGCGGGAAATAACGAGCATGCTCACTCCCGCAATACAACTAGAGTAAGTACAACTAGAGTAAGTACACACACACACACACCCCCCATCACTGTGTCCTCGAGTCTTCAGCCGGTGGCGCTTTCAAAATATACTGCAATTATAGTAAGAGCCTACATCAAGGACATTGTAAGTAATGTTTCTTCCATTCCCAGGGCATAGGAAGTTTGTACAGATACGCATAATCATGAATATGGAAACAAACCAGAATTATTGTACTATTTTATTAAAATAGCTATATTGATAGTTTCATATTTAACCCATACTGTACCAGAGAATTTTACCTTAACCCTTGCTCTACCAGCGACGGCTATAGCCGTCAGTAGATAATTAACTCCACAGTCCCAGCGACGGCTATAGCCATCAGTAATGTACTTTCCTTGTAACTGCCTGTACAACCCTGTACCTGGTACCACGACCGTTTGAGCACTGCTCCCGACATGGCAACATTTCTCAGCTTATATAAGACCCACTGAAGGGTGAGAGAGCCAGTCTTGCCTCATCTCTTGAGGTGGAAAGGTGGTCTCTCCTGCCATTTTGGCCACATTGCTTGGGACTGGGGGGGGGGGGGGGGAGGACTTTAATTATTGTATCCTACGGTACTGAACGGGTTAAATGTACCCTCCAGTACCAGGCAGTATGGCCAAAATGGCTTCAGAGGCAAGAGAGCACACCCTCCCACCTCAGAAGTTGGTGAAGTACTGAAGTGTTGCCAACTCCTCAGAGCAGTGCCTACAAGTCATGTTAGCTGCTACCGCTCGATACTACCAGTTACAAAGACCGCATATTACTAACGGCCGTCGCTGGTACTGGCGAGTGACTTTTTTTACTAACAGCCGTCGTCCGTCGTCGTCGGTACAGTAAGGATTAAGTACACCATTAATGAGAATCGAATCTCCAAGTGTGCATGAATTTGAAAGCTTACAGACTATCTAATTGTAAAGTCGACCTGTATCGTCAATATGTTACACATTATCTGTGAATATTGACCAAAGTGAAAGTTTACTTGTTTTTGCCTTGGAAAGTATCAACAGAATTTCTCCGTGTTCATATTTCTCATACAATTAAGCACAACTGTTGTCGACGGGAACAATCAACACAGAGCTCACTCAGGGACTGTTTTACTTTAATTTAGGGTAAGCGAGTTGGTAAGGACATGGTTTTACGGTTGCCTTCCCAATATATGATAATTGTTTTTATATGCAATACACGTTGGTTTAGCATTATAATGCGGTATGGTTATGATATGCTATACATTATTTATAAAATATACACATATTTCACCATCAAAACGAACGAACGAACGAACGAACGAACGAACGAGAGAGAGAGAGAGAGAGAGAGAGAGAGAGAGAGAGAGAGAGAGAGAGAGAGAGAGAGAGAGAGAGAGAGAGAGAGAGAGAGAGAGAGAGAGAGAGAGAGAGAGAGAGAGAGAGAGAGAGAGAGAGAGAGAGAGAGAGAGAGAGAGAGAGAATGTGGTTAATGACAATACAGGGACAGTGTATTATATAATCATGTGTGTGTGCGTGTGCGTGCGCGTGCGCGTGCGCGCGCGCAGCAGCAGTACACGGGAGGTGGGAGCAAACTTAGGTCCCCTGCCACACACACATACATGCACACTCACACACACATACATACATACAAAAGTGCTCAGAGTAAGATTTCTCGTTCTATCCTTTCGTCAGCAAATGCAACTGGTTTTACATACCCAGTATAAAGCAAACTGATGAGGGTGAATAGAATTATTTAAAGGAGGGTCCAGCAGACCGGTGAGGCCTTTGACGTATGTTACCATGTCTAATACAAACATTTACTATTTTTGCCTGAACATATAATCATCTTTGTATATATATATATATATATATATATATATATATATATATATATATATATATATATATATATATATATATTATATATACAGTACCGGTATATTATATAATGGTACCAACATTTCTCTCATAGGAAGATTATAATGGAAACTGTCCCAAATCTAGACATTAAATTCTACATACAGTGTACGGTATTTATTCAGTGGTGGAGATTAATTATGTAGCCGCAGGGAACCTCATAAGCTGACAAAGGACGTATATACTTATAACAAATCACTTTACATGAAAGGACAAAAATGAGGGTTATGACTCACTCCATAATAGTCGGGAAACATTATTTTTAAGGGGGGGTCACCGTTTTTGTTGTTGTCTCTCTCTCCTTTTCTCTCTTTCCCTGGCTTGTATCCATTCGGCCCCATTCAGCCAACTGTTTTAAGACGTGTATCCCCATGCAGGTGTCGACTTCTTCCTGGCGAGCGATAGCGAGCCAGAATTGTATGGAGAAATCCGGCTTCACCGGAGAAATTTTTCTATCGAAAAATTTACAAATTTGGCTTATTGTCAAAACAAAAATATATATATATTGGCTCGCTACCGCTCGCCAGGAAAATATTGACACCTGGATGGGGTTAAACGTCTAAAAACAGTAGGCTGAATGGGGCCGAATGGATACAAGCCAACGAGAGAAAGAGAGAAAAACCCTTAAGGCAGAAATCCAGGTGTGATGATAATCTAATGCGCACCACTCTCCTACTTCCCTGTGTTTACTGAAGGTATAATGTATTCATAGGGGTGGGGGGGGGGGGGAGGGTTGTATCTATATGTATCTTGGTACCAAGTCAGAGTGGGGAGCAGTCAAAAGTGGTGTCCCCCAGGGATCGGTATTAGGTCCCCTGTTGTTTCTTATATACATAAATGACCTAGATTTAGGTATAACTAGTAGGATAAGTAAATTCGCAGACGATACTAAAATGGGGTATCAATTGATTCAGAGCGATATAGAGTCACTCCAAAGGGATCTAATACCTACATGAATAGGTCAGTAATTGGCAGCTTATGAAGTTTAACATTGACAATGAAGGTATTAAAGATAGGGAAGATGCAAACAATGTTAAATATAACTAGCTAATTTAGAATTAGAAAATTCAGACTGCGAGAAAGATCTATCGTGTTGTTAGCAATGATCTCGTGAAGCCTAGAAAACAGTGTAATAAAATAGCATGTGATCGTATAAGGCAAACAGGATTCTCGGGTTCATCTCTAAAGGAGTTAATGGTACCAACAGAATTTGCTGATGTTATCTTTAAAACTAATACTTGTCATTGTGAGACCCCATATGGATCTCTATGCTGTCCAATTTGGTGTCCTTATTACAGAATGGACATAGATCTCATTGGAGAGAATTCAGCGTAGAATGACAAAAATGATCCATAATATTAGAAATTTCCGTATGAAGAAAGGTTGAAGAAATTAGGTTTACATTCGTAGAGAGACGCAGAGTTAGAGGGGATATGATAGAGGTGTTCAAGTGGGTTAGTGGGATAACAAAGGGGGACAGGACAAATGTCCTAAACCCCGGTGAAAGCGAAAGAACCCATACCAATGGTTTCAAATTAGATAAATTTCGTTTCAGAAAAGTATAGGCAATATTGGTTTTGGTAACAGAGTGTAGATGGGTGGAATAGGCTACCAATATATAGTGGGATCAAGAACGATAGGGAGCTTTAAGAAAAAATTGGATAAGCATATGGACGAGAAGGGTTGGGTGTGAAGGGGGATCAGCCGGGTTGGGCCAATCAGCGCTCTGCAGACCCCGTAATCCTGCGTTAATCTCTAACCGGTTTGGTAAGATGATCCTCAGGGTATTAGAGTCCCGGAAATGCCTATAATTGGGCTTTGTAATTGGGGTTGTGTGGGACAGGGATCTGCCTTGCTTAGGCCAATCGGCTTTCTGCAGACTCCCATTTTCTTATGTTCTTATGTTCTTATATGGGAAGTTGGTGTCTATCTTATGTCGAACAGATAATACAAAAATTAATATTAAATTGTGACTGGAAAACTGATAAAATTACGTTAATTAAGCCTTTTATCACAGGTGACACATTTTACACTATATTTAATACAGCAAAGAAAAAGTTCGTGAGAATCAATAAAGCCGGTATCACACGAGCGCTTTTTCACTCAACATTTATCCTCAAGACTAGGCTAGCAGCTTATGAAGTCAACATTAAATATTTTTCTGTTACGCAAATTCCTCCATCATCAATCTAGTTTCCGATACCAGTTTAAAATATTCCAGAAATGTTGCCAGAATTTTTTTGATTATCGTATGTTGACTATAAAAGCTCTCGTGATACCGGCTTAAGTTTAATAAAATAGCATGTGATCGTTGTAGTCAAAATTATGGTAAACCAAATATCTTAAAGTATTAATGGTACCAACAAATTTCTCATAAGAAGATTATAATGGAAACTAATAGTTGCGTGCTTCTCTCTCTCTCTCTCTCTCACATATATATATACATACACAGTACATATACAGTATATATATATTTATTTAGAGGACATACATAATATCAATGATTAAATAGGCGTGTTAGGTATGCATAATTATATACGGCACGTGTAAGAGCAATCGGTGTGTATGTAAGACCTTTGATGGAAAGTTTTATTATAAATTGTTTAGAGGACATGCGTAATACATAATATCAATGATTTGATAGGCGTGTAAGGTATGAATATATACGGCACGTGTACAAGCTATAGGTGTGTATGTAAGACCTTTGATGGAAAGTTATTATCACACTCAGGAACCAAAACCGGGGGGAACATTGTGCCCTTCGACAAGGGAGAGGGAGCGCGGGGAATTGACTTTGTTTTTAGCAAGTGCATGTGTGTGTATCGTTTAGAGAAATGAAACACATTGTATTTATGGTCCCCGGAAATTGGCATAGGAGGGATATTGAATAAGTAATGTGTAAAGGGTTTATACTGTATGTGTGCAATGAATGCTAGGTTTTGTTGGTACACTATAATATATTTTTCATTAAGAATAAAGCTTAACAAAAACAAAAATGAATGTTTGAGCATGCAGGTGCGGCATAGAAAAAAGGTATGTGACAGATGATTATATATTATTATCATAGATGTGGTGGTGAGCATAACATGTGTGGATATTCATCAATGAAAATACAGTGACAACTATTGAAGAGTATAAGACGTTGCTGAAGGATGGCATTGTCGTGTTTTCAGAATTTACCCTTTAGGTTCGATGACACTTTATTAATTTAATTTTGGCTAACATTAAATGAATGCCGTTGTACAAGGGGAAGGGAGATCGGCAGGAGTGTTCAAGTTATAGAGGCATTAGTTTATTATCAGTGGTTGGAAAGCTGTATGGCAGGGCGTTGATAGAGAGGATAATAAAGTGTACGGAAGTTGCAATAGGAGAAGAATAGTGCGGTTTTAGGAGGGGAAGAGGGTGTGTGGATCAGATGTTTGCAGTAAGACAGTTATGCGAGAAGTATTTAGAGAAACATAAGGAGATATTTTGGGTTTTTATGGATTTGGAAAAAGCGTATGATCGTGTGGATCGTGAAGCAATGTGGAAGGTGTTAAGGATTTATGAAATTGGAGGAAATTTGTTGGAAGCAGGTAAGAGTTTTTATGAAGGGAGCATAGCATGTGTTAGAGTAGGAAATGGTGAGTTTAGTGAATGGTTTGAGGTAAAGGTAGGTTTGCGACATGGTTGTGTATTGTCACCATGGCTGTTTAATATGTTTATGGATGGTGTGGTGAGGGAGGTGAAAATGAGAACTATGGGAAGAGGATTGGCTTTAGTAGGAAAGAATGGTAGAGATTGGGAGTTCAATCAGTTGCTGTTCGCGGATGACACAGCATTGGTGGTGGATTCTGAGGAGAAAAAGCAGCGGGTAGTCAAAGAGTTTGGTGTGCTTTGTGGGAGGAGGAAACTGAAGGTGAACGTCAATAAAAGTAAAGTAATGGTGTGTAATAGGGGTGATCATAGGGTGAATCTAGATGTGAGGCTGGATGGGGAAATATTGGAACAAGTAGAGTGTTTTAAATATCTAGGAGGAACGATAAGCAGGAGTGGAGGTATGGAAATGGAGGCAAAACAGAGAGTGTGTGAAGGAAGGAAGTTTTTCGGAACAATGGGAAGTATGTGGAAGACGAGAAATCTCGGAATGAAAGTAAAAAGTGCAATGTATCAAGGAATTGTTGTGCCAACAGTGATGTATGGGGCTGAGAAATGGGCTCTGAAGGAAAAGAAGAGAAGAAAGCTGGATGTGATGGAGATGAGCTGCTTGAGGAGTATGTGTGGAGTTACTCGTAGAGACAGATTGAGGAATGAAGAGATACGTAGGAGAGTGGGGCAACAGGAATATTTTTCAGCCAGAGTGGACATAAGGGTGCTGAGCTGGTATGGTCATGTTGAACGAATGGATGATGAAAGGCTTACAAAGAGAATATGTGAGTCAGATACAAGGAGAGATAGAAGGGCAGGAAGACCCCCATTGAGATGGAAAGACTGAGTAAGACAAGCTTTGGATGATAGAGGAATGACTATAGATCAGGCAAAGGAAGTGGTAATAAACAGGAATGAATGGAGAATGCTTGTGAATAGATGAATGTAAACGCTGTCGTTTGGGAGAGGGGTCATGCGCCAGTTGGACTAGATAGTAGTCCATCAGGCGCCTGGCCCGGGGAGCCGGTGACAATGAAGGGTGCACCTGGAAACATGGTGGGTGGGCTTGTAGTGGTAAAGCCTTGCTGCGGGTCTGCCTGCGGAAATCGACGCCTCTCCGGGGGATCTTGGACATGGGAATCTTTTGCTGGGGACCCCAAATGGCCCTGGGTCTCTGGGTATTTCTCCTGAGCGACCTAGATGTGTGTAAGGTTTTGTGTTTTGTTTTTCTGATGTGTTGTGATGTCCCTGTTTGGGCTCTGTCTCGAGTCGGCCACCCCCATAAAATAAAATAAAACAAAAAAATAGGAAAACTGGGGAAGATGCCAGAGTATATACATACATACATTAAATGAATGTATACAGTTATATTTGTTATGTGAATGAAGGTAATAAAAGGCAAAGCTGCTTGTAACAAGTATCTCCCCCAAAGTTATCGTTCAATCTTGGGTTAGACAGTTGGATACAATAGGGGTGGGAGTGTGTTGAAAGACGGGTGTCAAGTTTATGAACCTGTTGGTCTAGGATGCTTAAGCTATTTTTTGAAGTGACAAGAACAAAATCTTACTCAGAAAAACAAAAATATATATATATATTATACTGTATATATATAGTGTGTGTCTGTCTGTGTGTGTGTGTGTGCGTGTGTGTGTGTCAATATAGCCAGTGCCGCCACCTACGTACCGTTAGTATGGTCTTGGGTAAGTGTCTGTCGTCCTCCTCTGTGATCTGTGTCTCGTGCAGGTCTCGCGGGAAGGCTGGGGCATGGTCGTTCTCGTCTCGCACTCGTACTATCACCTGGGTCTCGCTAACACCTTCCCCAGCTCTCGCTGACACCACCAACTCGTGCTACAACAGGAAGAAACAACTAAAGATGCAACATGTGAAAGAGAAACATTCACTGCATTTTTGGCTATGAGGGATCTTGCATAAACATATGATCACCAAATTTATGTTCAGAATAAAGTAAGGAAGTGCATTTTTTAGTAGCCTATTGACTTCAGATCAAACTACATAAGGAGAAGAAAGACATTAGTGTATAATAAGGAATACAGTTACACAGGTAGGTAAACGAAACTAGCACTACACGAGAAAGCAACAGAAGCTATTGAAGGTTTCATCCCATCACCCGCATCTTGCTAACACCTTCCCTGGTTCGCGATAACTGTCTGACACCCCACACATCATCCTGGGTGGTGACTTCAACGCCAAGACGTCGGCCTGGTTTGTTGACAACCCCGACACAGACAGAGGGCTGGTACTACAAAACCAAACCGATAACCTCATCATCCTTAACGACATCCATCAACATACCCATATTCCTCACCAAGCCCTCTATAACCCATCATCTCCAGACATCACCTTTTGCTCCCCAGAACTCGCCCCCACAACATCCTGGAGGGTGGTCAGAACCTTAGGCTCTGACCACCTCCCGACCATTATCACCACCAAAACCAGACTCACCCCAGCTAGCCACAAACACACATACACCAATTATAAAAGAGCTAACTGGGAAGCATTCACAAATGAGACAGAACAACACTTCACAACTCTAAACAGTACACCCATCACTAACATCAACAATGCTGTACACATACTCAATAAAACTATCCAAAACGCTGACAAGAAACACATTCCAAGAGGTAACAGAAAAAGACACAACCCCAACTTCACACCAGAAATTCAAAACCTCATCAGACAACGCAACATACTGAAACACTCCCCAGCACCCCACACACAAGACATCACACAACAAATTCAAGCACTCAACACCCAAACTAACAACAAAATACAAGAACAACAAAAACTAAATTGGAATAACTTCCTACAAACACGATCACAAAACAAACCCCTAAAAACTCTACAAAACACTAAACAGCATCACACTTTCCAACAGAAACACAACACAATCACATGCTGCAATCACAACAACAG
This sequence comes from Paralithodes platypus, assembly GCA_032716605.1. Classification (NCBI taxonomy): domain Eukaryota; kingdom Metazoa; phylum Arthropoda; class Malacostraca; order Decapoda; family Lithodidae; genus Paralithodes; species Paralithodes platypus. The sequence continues at coordinate 25,483,240 of CM064544.1, read as the reverse complement.
ACTCTACTCCTTCATGTAAACAAGCAAACACTCTCATCAATCACTTCTCACATGTCAGCCACCTAAAACCTCACAAAGACGACCGACGTGTCATCCGACGTAAGAGACAATTCCCCACAGACCCTGACTATACACCCTTCACCAATCACCAGACAAAGCATATCATCAACAATCTCAAGCACTCACCCGCCTGTGGCCTAGACAACATAAGCAACATACACCTCAGACACCTGGGACCACAAGGCATACAAGCACTCACTAACATATCAAACTACAGCTATTCACACAACACAATACCAGACATTTGGAAGCATGGTATCATCATCACATTCCCCAAACCCAACAAAGACCCCACGCTACCCTCCTCGCACCGCCCCATCACACTCCTTTGCTCCCCCTCCAAAGTCATGGAACGCCTAGTATTACAACTAATTACACCTGACCTACCCCTAGCTCCAACACAACATGGCTTTAGGCCACTGCACTCCACAAACACTCTTCTCACAGACCTTACACAAAGAGCTTTCGATGGCATCAACTCAGCTAGACCACCACACAGATCACTATTAGCCACACTCGACATTAGTAAAGCCTTCGATGCCATCCCCCGCCACAACCTAACAAACAAAATCTACAACACAAACATGCACAACAACACAAAAAGGTGGCTGGCCAACTTCCTAGCTGGCAGATGTGCACACGTATCTTTTGCCGGTCAGTCATCTAAAATCAGAAACTTTCCAAACGGAGTCCCACAAGGATCCGTCCTATCGCCCGCACTCTTCAATCTGTACATGCACGATATAACTACACCCAATACGCCCCAAATAAACTTAGCCTCCTATGCAGATGACATAACACTCGCATGCACACACCATGACCCAAAAAGAGCAACAGATCTCCTTCAACCCTATCTCAACACACTACATGGCTGGTGCACTACAAACAGACTTAATCTAGCCCCAGCCAAATCCACCGCAACCCTGCTCACAAGTTGGACAGAACACGAATACATCCCTCAACTCACCATAAACAACACACCCCTAACACATACACACACACCCAAAATCCTAGGAGTAATATAGGATACTCATGACATTCAAACAGCACACCACAAACATTAAAAAGAAACTGACACCCAGACTTAATGCCCTCAGGAGTCTTGCTCACACAAAATTTGGACACAACAAAGAAACTACCACCACAGTATATAAACAATACATAAGATCAGTGATGGAATACGCAAGCCCAGCCTGGGCTTCTAACCTAGCTGAAACACATCATAAGACTTTACAGACTATTCAAAACAAAGCCCTGAAGATCATTACAGGCTGCACAGCTACTGCACCCACAGATCACCTACATCAAGAAACCAAAATCCTCAAAGTCAAAGACCATCTGGACATGAGAGGCACTCAATTCCTGGCAGCAGCCTCCACGAACCAAGACCACCCACTAAACTACATGGCAACACACCCACAGACACCAAGAAATGTCAAAACAACACCCAGCACACGGTATCACACAATTATTGTCCTCTCTCCCTCCCTGCCCACCCCGAACCAACTTCCAGAAGCACATCCATACTCATATCTCTCACCGATCCATCCACTCACTCACAGACAACACGCAGCTGCATGCACGACCTCCCGAAATCCATCCTTCCGAATCCTCCCTTCCTCACGAGGACAGAGTCCACCTGGCCAGGCTGAGATGCGGACACCATCCAGCTCTCCTGAGCTATCAGAAGAGACTGGATGACTCCGTTGTCGACTCCTGCTCGGGATGTAACACAGCACCCCATACCATTAAACACATCATAGAAGACTGCATTTCACACAACCACTTACGCAAACAACACAATCTACACTCAATGAGAGCTCTGTGGGAAAGCCCGATCGTGGCCATGGCCTTCCTCAGGGACTCGGGGCTGTTCGGCCAGGCAGCTTAGGGAACAACAACAACAACTGTCTGACAGATAAACGAAAAGTGTGCTGTAAATCCCTAATGGAATAGAGGTTAATTCTTTAAGGAATTATAAATGCAGTGTTTACAGATTTAGCTTTTTGCCAGTTCTTGTTACAGAAGGGAAATAACTTGTTTAGATAAAGGGGAAAGGAACTCAGGTTGAGGGAGTAAGTCAAGCATTCGTTTTGAAGAGAAACTCGTATTGGCAGAAGGACAAGCAACTCGAGTAGGAGGTATGAAATATGGTCTCGTGAAAATTCGTTCTAGTCTCACATTCATACTATCAGTTGAGTTTCACTAACATTTTCATTAGCTCGTTCAAAATAAAGGAAGTATAAAATAATACAGAATTCCTTGACTACGATACACCTTTCCTTAGCTTAATAATCGCATAGGAACAGCCGTACTCACCAATTTGAATCTATATCAAACCCAACGAAGATAACGTAATGCTTTATTTTCTCCAATGTTTCAGAACTTAGCTTAAAGATTCAAATATTCAAGTATTGTGCTCATAGCAAGACTTCTGCAATAGAAAGGAAAAATCAACTCTTGTAGAAGAAGAAACAATAACTTTAGTACATGAGGAAAAATCGAATTGTGACGAATTAGGAAAAGGATCTGAGATAAGGGAAACAAAGAAAAATTATGGTGGAGGGAAACGGAACTGAGATGAATGAGGGGAAGTATCTGTGATGAATGAGGATACATTAACTGTGGCAAAGGAATAAATATGACCTGTGATGTATGAGGAAAAATGAAATGTGGTGATAAAAGACAAAAAACAAAATTGTAATTAACAATGAAAACAAGGAACTCGTTAAGGAGGAACTGCGATGAAGAAGGACTGTACCGAAAAATATATAAGGAACAGTGGTAAAGGAAGACAAAATAACTTGATGAAGGAGGAAACTCTGGTGATGAAGAAAATCACTGACGAAAAATGAAACGAAAAGTAGGAGAAAGAACATAAATTGTGCTGAAGGAGGACCGGAAACTGTGATAACGAATGAAAGATAAACTTTTCTGAAAAAATAGGAAAATATGAAAAAGGAGAAATAACTGTTCAGGATGAGGATAAAAGGAACCGGAGATATGCGAAGCCCCTCTCCTTCGAAGTAACTTCTTCTAAGCGGAATATAACTGCAGAGTGTTAGCCAAAAATAATGTATTTATATTTCAGTATACTCTTATCTTGCGTAAGAAATGCATGTCTAACCAATTTTGTGACAGAAGTAAAAGGAAACTCGTATTTAAGGAGATAATTCAAACTTGTATTCCAGGAGGTAATAGTAACTTGTGATGAAGACGAGACAATAAACATGTTACAAGAATGAACTTCTGTATGGTGCTTCTATAGGGAAGACTACGCCCCGGCAGCTATTTTCCTGCTAAATTCACTCAATATACGTCGCCCTAGTGCAATATCCGTAGCCTTGAACAAAATTAAGCAAGCTCCGATGTAAAGATTGGGTTAAATGCTCTCTATAGCAATCACTATACCCTCCCTACCTCCTCACAACATCCAGGAAATCGCGATAACTCAATGATATTTAGTGTTTTTATCATGTTTTGTGTTTACAAGACAATTACAATATTACATGGATTTTCAGTTTATGTAACACCTCTTCATTGTACACATACCATCCCTCAACCAATGCACTAAACACACTGATATATATAATGGCGGTAACCCTAGAACCTCTTGAAAGCGTCTGGCAACAAGCGGAGCGGGTTGGTACTGGCAACGCAGCCAGTACTACCAGAACATATATGTACGTCGTCCGCAATATAGCCCTTATATACAAATTACGTATATATATGTCGGCCGCAGTGAAAGGGTTAAGATAAATATTGTACACACACAAGGTACGATCGTCCATCAATTTTCGATCGACAACTGTTTTTCTGACAAGAGGTGAGGTAAAGTTGCATTGTATCGGTAACTGAATAGCGATAATGTTAATAAGATTGGGTTTACATCATAATACTGTATACTATACTACAGTACAGCTGGTCTATCAGAGTGAGAAACAACAACAACAACAACAGCTGGTTTCAGGCAATAGAGGAATTTACTCAAATATACTTGCACTAGTCTGCCTATATTCTTATATATTCATTTTTATTTGTATTATATAATATACGGTATATATACAGTATACAGTATATGCAATATTATAATTGTATATTTATTATTACTATTGTGGTACCAAGTCTCCCAGCCAATCAGCAACAAGATTTATACAGGTAAAATCAACAAGAAACGCTTGCATTTGGGAAGGTAGACAAAAGGCGTGTCCTTGTGTTATGACTGAGTGTGCAGGTGCAACATCAGGTGGACTAAGAGTTCTTCTGAGAGGTGGACTACTCAGAACCTTGCTAGGTGGATGTAAAGATGGAGAATCAGGCGGACTATATTCCCTTTCTATTTGAGGCAGACTATACAATGGAGCAGATGAGCTACCAAATAATTTCTCCATCCTCAACTGTACAAGTTTTTTGCTGCTCCTGCTAGTCTGTGGGGTTCATGTAAGAAGGTCCTGGTCGCTTACCTGTCCCTTCAGTACCTTAGACCCTTTCGGCTCTGAGCTGTCAGATCAAGATGAGATCTTTAGTAAAAAACATAGATACCGAAGGGTGGAGGTTTCAGGTAGGTTGGCTGCTGGTGGGTGAGGGCCGTTTTCTTTGAGGTTGTATGGCCAGGGAAACTTTCTTTGCTCTGCTCACTTGTGTATTCTTTGTAAGTGTACGTTCTATAGGTGCTATGGCAATTGTTGCTATGCATTCTGTTGCGTTTGTCAGTGTCAAATCCGGCATAGCAATCTCTTTAGGTTTAACAAAATTAGGAATCAAAGGAAATGCTTCAAAACCACCAAGTAAATGAACAGATTTATGGCTCTTGTGTGTGTGACTTGGTGTAATTTTGTGTGCATCTCTGAATCATCAGACGTCATCCATAGTTGTTACGATTGAATATATATTTACATACAGTTCATTCATATGTCTATCTGAGCATAGTGACTAAGAACAATGCTTCCACCATATAGGCCGTTTATATTTTTGTATTTTTGTCTGTCTGAAATGTCACCTGACAAAAATTAAGTAGACACACACACACAAAATTATGCAAAGTTACACACACCTAGAATAGTTAATTCAGCAATCTATACATATCCAGGACCGCCTGGGAGATCGGCCCAATATCCTCGACTTATTTCTAACCTCTAATCCTTCTGCTATCACTGTAAATCTTCTCCCTTCTTTGGGCTCCTCCGATTATAACCATATCAATGTTACCTATCCGGTTTCTCCAGTACGACCTTCTGACCACCTCAGCCGGCGGCGCTTGTGACATTTTGGCGCTGCTGACTGGGAGGCTCTTCGGCAATACTTCTTTGATTTTCTCTGGATTGATTTTTGCTTCCGTTGCCAGGGACCCTCTAAAAGTGTCGAGAGCATTACTGAAGTAATACTCTCGGATATGGAAGCATACATCCTATTTTCTTTTTATCAATCTAACTCCCAAAAATCTTGGTTTACTCACGCTTGTTCTACTGTTGTCCGCAACAAGGGGAAAGCATTCAAACGGTAATGTCTTTAAACTCAAGACTCTCATACTTTTTATGTTTCTGCCTGGAATCAAGCAAAATCTATGTTCTAATCTTTCCCTCCTCTTTTCCACTCTGATAGCACCAATCCCACATCTTTCTCTGACAAAGCTGAACTTATCTCTCAAACTTTCGCTAAAAACTCGACCTCGGATGATTCTGGTGCTGTTCCATCCCCTTCAACCCCCTCTCTCTTACTTATGCCTACTATCCTAATCTCTTTTAAGGATGTACTTTCTGCCATCTCTGGGCTTAATACCAAGAAGGTGTACGGACTGGATGCTTTCTTCTGTTGTACTAAAAAACTGTTTTTCCATGTTGACTCCCGGCCTAGGCCAACTTTTTCATCTCTGTCTGTCCTCTAACATCTTTCCTTCTTCCTGGAAGTTTGCTCTCATTCAATCTGTCACAAAGAAGGGTGATCGCTCTCAACCCTCCAACTATCGTGCAACTGCTCTCATGTCTTGCATCTTTAAAGATTTTGAAACTATTCTTAATTTAAAATTTCTTAAGCATTCATCTTACCATTACCTACTTTTAGATCGCCAGTATGGTTTCCTTAAGGGCCACTCTACTGGTGATCTTCTTTCTTATATTACTCTTGGTCATTCTCCTTTCAGGACTTTGGTGAGACCTTCTCTATTGCGCTAAATATATCGAAAGCCTTCGATAGAGTCTAGAACAAATCTCTAATTTCTAAGCAACCCTACTTTGGTTTCTATCCCTCCATCTGTGCTTTTATCTCTAGTTTCCTTTTTTGCTGTTCTATATCTGTGGATGGCCATCGCTCACTTCCTAAACCTATCAACTTTGACGTTCTTCAGGGTTCTGTCCTGTCTCCAGTTCTCTTTCTAATATTTATTAATGATCTCCTCAACTGTACTTATAGTCCTATCCACTCATATACTGATGATTCTACCTTACACTATTTAACTAGTTTTCCACAACAACCCAGCATACAATCCCTTGAAAATTCACGTGATGAGGCCAGAGCACGCTTATCTTTGATAAATCAACTATCACCGATTGGGACAGAGAAAATCTAGTTACTTTCAATGATCTACCACATGATCTACCACACAACTGTCCGTAATTCATCAACAATACACAAATCAACCCTTCATCTTCTCTCAGTATTCCTAGTGTTTCCTTTTCTCCCGACTTCTCTCGGAAAGATTATATTACCATTCTTGCTATAACAGCTCCCCAGAAGTTAAGTGTGCTCAACCGTCTCTTTGGTTCTAAATATACTAAATATACTGGATTGGGTGAAGCAATGTTGCAACTTAAGGGCGTAGTTGAGTTATTCGAGGAACATAGATAATCACAGGCTTCTCCAATTACGTTGACAGATACTTCAAACAGTATACACTAACGTTATGTTTTATCTGACAATGGATTTCTCAGACAATTGAACATTTAATATAGGGTGTGGTAGCAGACTAATTTACGTTGTTCCCCCCATAGACTTTTTATACTTACAGGAAAGGGATTACAATTTTACTTGTGGTTGGAACTCATAGTCTAGTGGATGCATCAGTGAAGTAATTTATAAACTTATAAAGATAATTCTAGATCCTAAATCTCCATTTATCAATATGGTGCTGCAGTGAGGTAATAGAGTGTGTGGTAATACTACAATTAATTTCACAGCCATTAACGACGTGCAATAAAATTATGTCTTAAGGGGCCCTCACACAGTCAGGAGTGCGAGCTAGTCATGAGGAGTAGGGGAAAATTCGGACTCGCGGGCCTATTCGCAGTGAAAATCGATGACTCCTAGTGACTCTACTGTAGGTCTCCTAGCGACTACTGTTAAGACTCCCACTCGCTCACGGTGAAAATCGATGACTCCTAGCGACTCCTGTTAGATTCCCACTAGCTCGCACTCCTGACTGTGTGAGGGCCCCTTTACTGGGCGTTGTAGCTCACAGTCAAGTGGATGTATAATCTACTGTATGTATATTTTATGAAACCTTACAATTAGGTACATTGTCATTTCAAACTCGATACAAAAAAGAAAAAGAGAGATGTCTTGATAAAAAAAAAGTGAAAAATGTAGAAGCGTGATAATTTACGCTCTTTCGCTGATATTTTATAAGACTATATCATATATGCATTAAAGGTAAATAAGGCCTTTTAGGTCATAGCCAAGTGAGTGTATACATGGGAAAATTACTATGTGGTGTAGTTTATGGACATCTACAACAATTTTTACACACATTAAAACAAAAAAATAAATACATAAATAAATATAATCAACTAAAAAAGATAACTAACTTGTCGCTGTAGCTCATAGTCAAGTGGGTGCAGGAGTGAGAGGAGGCCTGTAGAAGGGTCCAGGGAGAAAAGTCCACCCTGGTTACCTTCCTTCATGCTGAACTTCACTGCTTCACCTGTGGGACAAGCATAAATATTTTAATTAATTTTGAGAGGTACATAAATATAACAGTAAATTGTTTAAAACACTCACACACTCACACACATATCTATAATTATCTGTTGACTTATATTGGCGAGATGCGACGGGAAGAAATTATTCTGAGCATTCCCTTCCACCACCAAACAACAACCAGCACCACCTTAGCAACACCTATACGCATTGCTTCCATACATGCGAAATGCAGCGTGGAGCAGCGTCCCCCATCATACCCTCACCATCAAGAAAACCAGGTTCCAGTGAAGACGGCTAACCAGTGACCATAGAAAACCAGAAAACCCCAGTGACCATAGAAAACCACAGTTTAAGGAGGGACTGCCCTCGCCGCCCTAATGCGCACATGGAACACCACGAGTGTATGGACATTCAGTACCAATCCCTTCAGTATGCCCCTGTGCGTTATAATGACTCAAACAGTGATAAAGTGAAAAGCATGCTAACCATTCCTCCCAAATAAGCCACCCCATTAAAAATAAACATAAGTGAAGTAAAGTCATAATTGACTCTCATCACCCATCAGGGCTAACTTCCCCTCCAAGTCACCAACAACCCCAAATGCACACTCAAATACTTCCGACCTCATCCACATGCAATGCAAAATTAAAAACAAACTTAATGCAACCAGCTCTAAGAGAACAAACAAAATCAGGGGCTCCTCGATGTCCCTTTTGCCCCAGAGCCCGGCCCCCCTGGTGCCGACCAAATCAGAGTCACTATGCGCGTTGAGCATAGGAAAAGTAAGCCTTCAGCCCCTAGCTTCATCTACCACTTAGGGTTTGGAATTAAGGAATACCAAAGGCAAAAGTCTTGGTGAGGAACTTCAATCCTTGTCTACTGGTCAGCATCCATTAATAAGGAGCCCAGTAAGCAGTTAGACTACAAGCCCCGTTCTATGCGACCTTGCAATTGAAATCCCAGACTTTGCGCAGACCAGCCACTCTAGTCGTTCTCAGGACTCACTATTGCACTACGGGAATGAGATTGACTTATTGGTTGAGACATCCTTTGATCAGAGCATATTAGGTGACTCTAGTTCTTTCGATGCAGGCTTAGATAACACTATCCAGACTTCGTTTGCATCACTGTACCCATTTACGGTTCCAGATAGTTTGCTTTTGTCTTGTCCGCCTATGCCTGTTAATACCCTCAGTATTCCAAGTGTAGGGGATCCTTTATTATCTTCCGCCAGACTCAACGTGGATTGTGACAAAGTGCGTGGTGTCGAGCCAAGGATAGAGAGAGAGAGAGAGAGACAGCCGTGCCCTGCAGCTATTTGGGCCCGAGCCTACCTAGGATGTGAGAAATCCTAGCCCCTGTAGTCAGAGTGCCGAGACAACTATAGCTACACCTAGTGCTCCCAAGTCGCTCTACCAGTGCCTTCTCTCTCTACATGAATCATTTAAGTGTTCCTTTTGTTTGTAATGGTAACGATAAATTGTTGTGAGGGTCTAGACCAAGGTATGATAAGGTTCACTAGTAATTAACGTAATAATCGAAGATTGTCCATTCTTCCCTCCTTTGTTTTATCCGTTGCTCTGCTTAGGGAGAACATTATACACTTCTATCAGGAGGAAAACGTTTATATAATTCTACGAATACTGGCTCCTGTATTTGTTGATGTAGACATATACAAAAATTATCTGGGGAATAAATACATACATCTTACACGTAAGCTTGAACGCTTACTCAGATCTTAGTTTATACGCTACAATTAATCAGAGTACAAGTCCAATAGTGATTAGTTCAAGTCACAAGTAATTTGCTCATCAGTCACATATTTTCTGACTATTATATTTATTACAAGTTTATGAGTTTCTAATTCATATTTATGACTCTTCGAGTTTATTCCATTTAATTATCTGCTCAAGTCGCTTAGACTAATTGTTCGCTTAGAAATCAAATACTGTCCTATTGTCCATACTTACCAGTTCTACTCTATTGCCCTTGCAGTAACTATTAATTACACTTTTGCCAAGCCATATTTGAGAGCTTGTATATTTATATCAGGACTTTATTTATTGTGATTAGATACTTATCCTCTCTTATGTTATTATTCATTGTTCAGTCGTAATGCTATTATTCTATTTATATGAATGTTATGATTATTGTTTCCAGAGACATTTTGCAATTGTACCCTAGCTATTAAGGAATAAAACCTGTTAAATCCTTTCATTTGTATGTTGTGTCCAGTGCTATATATAGAGCTAAGGCTCATCTTTGCCCAGTAGAGAGGCATTTCAGTTGACGATTAGAGCAGATTCCTAAGGTGGAAATCGCAATCGACTATCTCACGTTCTCTTACAAACGTGGCATTACAATTGGTGTGCAACTAGAAGACTGTAATAGCATCTCGGCACTCACAATATAAAAGTGAGACAATTAAGTCGACTTTGCCATATAAGCTGCACGTCCAAGAATACCATAAAATACATATTGTTGGGAGTAAGCCCAAAAGGAGCAACCCTGCAACTGTGACCACCCCGACCCCTGCGACGCCAGACCCTGCCACACATCTGATCTGATCTCATGGCTGGAGGAAAGTAGGAGAGTAGAGTAATTTGGATAGATGAAGAAAAAGTTAGGAAATACAGTAAAAGATAACAAGTATTTATGCATATGCTCTGGCACTTAACACATTTTTGTTTTGTTTTTTGTTTTTATAAGGGGGTAGCCAACTCAAGACAGAGATCGAATAGGGATATTACAAAATATCAGAAAAACAGAACAAAGCATAAAATCACACACATATAGGTTGTCCAGGAGAAATACCCAGAAAACCAGGATCATTTGTGGTCCCCAGCAAAAGATTCCCAGGTCCCAAATTCCTTGGAGAGGCTCCAACTTCCGCAGACAGACTCGCAGCGGAGCCACTACTAGCCCGCCCATCATATGCTTCCAGGCGTACCCTTCATTACCACCGGCTCCTCGGGCCAGGCGCCCGACGGACCACATCTAGTCCAACTAGCGCATAACCCTCTCTCCCAAACGACTGAGTTTACGTTCATCTATTCACTAGCATTCACCATTCATTCCTATTTATTACCACTTCTCTTGCCTGATCTATAGTCATTCCTCTATCTTCCACCGCTTGTCCTACACATTCTCTCCATCTCAATGGAGGTCTTCCTACCCCTCTACCCCCCCTTGTATCTAACTCACATATTTTCTTTTTAAGCCTTACATCTTCCATTCATACAACATGACCATACCAGCTCAGCACCCTTCTGTCCACTCTGGCCGACAAATGTTCCTACTGCCCCACTCTCCTACGTATCTCTTCATTCCTCAATCTGTCTCTACGGGTCACTCCACATATACACCTCAAGCAGCTCATCTCCATCACATCCAGCTTTCTTCTCTCTTTAGCCTTCAGAGCCCATGTCTCAGCCCCATACATCACTGTTGGTATAACAATCCCTTTTAACTTTCATTCCGAGATTTCTCACCTACCACATACTTCCCATTGCTACGAAAACTTTTCTGCCTTCACATACTCTCTGTTTTACCTCCATTTCCATACCTCCATTCTTGCTTATCGTTCCTCCTATATATTTAAAACATTCTACTTGTTCCAAGATTTCCCCATCCAACCTCACATCTAGATTCACCCTACTTGGGCTCAACCAAGTTGCTCCAATGTTTAAGTGTTTTTGCGAAGGTGCATCTGGTGCAAGGTCTATGTAATTTTTTTTTTCTTCTGAATGGTTGGTGAGGGAGGGTTTCCTGCTGCCACAGTCTTCTGTATCTCTACTGAATAAAATCGTCTAATTGTAGCCTAAATAAAGCTAAAAGGACTGCCTCGGAACAGAAGGGTTTCCTCTATAAACACTCACAGAGATACACAAAATCTTATTAAAAAGTAGTTCAACTAAGATGTACTGTTCAAAAGATAAAATATACATGTTGGATTATTATTGATTTTGTTTTTATATACAAAACAGTTAGCCTACATGTAATGATACATTTTAATGGGTTAATCCTGTCATAGTTGTTGTTCCCCAAGCTGCCTGGCCGAACAGCCCCAAGGCCCTGAGCAAGGCCAAGGCCACAACCGAGCGCCCCCACAGAACCCTCCCCGCCGACCACAATAAAGCCTGGGTGACCGAAGCCACTCCATGGCGGGGAGCTGAGGAGGGTGCGGAAACGCCCGGGAAACCAAAGCCCCACCCAGGGCCCTGTGTCCCTCAGCAATTATGAAGGGAAAGTTGAGGGGCAAGGGAAAAATGTGACGCTTTGGCTTCCAATCTTGGTAGATTGGGAGGTCAATCCACGTTAGAGACGCCGTCACTTGAGATCTAGAAAATATATAAGTAAAAGGAACAGTCAGAGTAAGCTATGGGTATGGCAGAGATTGCTCAGTTCTCACTCTAATAGACCAGCCCATCACCACATGACTAGAACCCAATCCTCTCAGCATCAGCTAGGAAAGGCCCTAGAAAGCCGCCTTTGGCGGGGGGATAGCTCCCCTATTTCAACCCTTTTCGGGGTTGGGCACCCGCCATCCTGTCATAGTAACCTCGCTTTGTAGTGGTCGAACGAAGATCTTGCTCGTTTCTCCTCGTTGAAGGGTCTTTGGATAGACAGAACAAAAAGATATCCTGCCTAATTAATCATTTTATGCTCCATGTCAACATTAAATAAGTATATACATATTTACTGCCACCACCCACTTTTGTGGGAAAATATGGGTTTTTTGTTCCGAAATAGTTTATATAAAATGTTTATAGTAATATAGCACTCTTAGCTGTAGGGTAGGGATGAGGGAAGGAGACAGGCAGGCATCCAACAGGTCCATATATGTCTTGGTTAAAGGTAGGCTACATGAGAACAACACAGCCTTGTTGTCCCCGACTCACACAACTTGACCTTACTCCAAAAGATCACACAACTGGACCACACTGGGTTAACCCAGGACTCGAATCCTGTCAAATTATTTAAACAAATAATATAGATATTCTAACCAATGGAAATAACAAAATTGTGCTAGTGATTACAGCCTAGCCTATGAATAAAACAAAACAAATAATAATTGTATATAATAATGAAAATACCATAGCATTCAAAAGTAGATTATTTAAATTTAACTAATGTGTAACAATAGGCTACATACTATACAGCACATCGAAATAACAGGTGGCTTTGATATAAATTATAGCATAGGCTATACTAAACCTTTATAAATAAGGTATACACACAGGCATGTATGTATAACTATGGCTTAACTCATTCCTTACCTTAACATAAATCATATTAATATTACAGTAGATCGAAACCCAAATAACTCTTACACAAAGCTAACACCATCAGGTTTACTCAAGTTGTAGGCTGCATTCTATTCATGAATTTGGTGATTAATCATTAAGATACGAAACTTTGTGACTCTGAGTATACTCAAATAACCATAATTACCTCATGGAGGGCGAAATTGATCACGTAACCATTAAAACTAGGAGAGGGAAAGGAAATTTAAGGGGAGCGTCATCGTGCACTCCTGCCTTCACTGCCGCTCGTCTCGTTCTGCCGAGTACCATAAGTTTGTAACTAGTATTCCTCCGCCTCGGGCAAGGAGTTGCTAGCCTCGCCAGTAGGAGAAATCTTTATTAATTAAACTTACTACTTTGAGTCAACTTCACTGGTCCAAGTCAAATAAATATATTCATGTTCAAATATTAAAAGATAAAAAAACAATATCAAATGTAAATTCATTGCTCATTAGTGTAGGATCTAGTTTACATGGTGAATTTGAAAAGCAACACGTCAACCCAAGCTACTCCTAGGCATGACAGCAATAACTCTTGGGAAAATGTACAGTTGGATACCAAAGTTCAGTACTCACACAAATATATGACAATTCCTTTCAATATTCTATACGATATCCAGTTGAATGGGGTAAAAATTGGTAAACAAAGGCAAAAGAAAATACATCAAATTATAGTAAACTTTCTCACCATTACAGTTTGACCTCCACCAAGCTTATACAAAAAAAACAAAAAAAAAACAAGAACCCCCTTCAAGACGAATGGGTACATTTTTCAGGCTTGCTATCGCTTGCCAGGAAATAATTGACACCTAAATGGCACGAAAGGTCTTTATATTGACAAATTGCTTACTATCAGAATCTATTTTGCTTACTATCAGAATCTATCAAGACAGGTAAAAAAGGATATTAGGAAAGAAAAAAGAAATTATGAAATTAAGGTTGCCAATGACTCAAAAAATAATCCTAAAGCTTTTTACCAACTATATAAATCCAAGGTTAGAGATGTAATTGGTCCCCTTAAAACTTCGATAGGAGAAATGACAGATAATTATTTAGAAATGTGCAGTACATTAAATAGTCAATTTCTTTCCGTTTTCACTAATGAAAATTTGGCACAGTTTCCAGAAGTCCGTAAGGTATATAGCGATAGTATAGAAAATAGGTTAAGTACGGTTACTATAAGTAGAAATGATGTGCTTAAGGAAATTGACAGACTGAAACCTCAGAAATCGCCTGGTCCTGATGAGGACTAGAGTATTATCCTGATGCTAGAGTATTAAAAGAATGTAGGGATGAGTTAAGTTACCCATTAACATTTCTATTTAACAAATCATTAGAGACAGGTATAGTTCCAGAAGCTTGGAAGCTTGCAAACGTAGTTCCGATCTTCAAAAAAGGTGACAAATCAATAGCATCCAATTACCGTCCCATTAGTCTTACATCAATCATAGGAAAGCTACTAGAGTCAATTATTGCTAGTAAAATTAGAAACCACTTAGATACATTTAATTTAATAAATTCTTCTCAGCATGGATTCACTCAGGGACATTCTTGCCTTACTAATTTGCTTAGTTTTTTCTCAGAGGTATATGAAGCAGTAGATAATGACAAGTCATATGATATAATATATTTAGATTTCAGTAAAGCTTTCGACAGAGTCCCCCATGAGAGATTGCTGAGAAAGGTTGAGGCGCATGGAATAGGTGGGGCGTTGTTGGGATGGATTAGGTCATGGCTAATTGGTAGGAAGCAGAGAGTCAGCATAAATGGTACGAAGTCAGAATGGGGAGCAGTCAAAAGTGGTGTCCCCCAGGGATCTGTATTAGGTCCTCTGTTGTTTGGTATATACATAAATGACCTTGATTTAGGTATAACTAGTAGGATAAGTAAATTTGCAGACGATACCAAAATGAGGAGAACAATTGATTCAGATAGAGATATAGAGTGCCTCCAAAGGGATCTAGATACCTTACACGAATGGTCAGTAAATTGGCAGATGAAGTTTAACATTGACAAATGCAAGGTATTAAAGATAGGGAAGATGCATACAAATGTTAAATATAAACTAGCTAATATGGCATTAGAAAACTGTGAGAAAGATCTAGGTGTGTTTGTTAGCAATGATTTGAAGCCTAGAAAACAGTGTATAAGCGTTCGAAACAAGGCAAACAGGATTCTCGGGTTCATCTCTAGGAGTGTGAGTAACAGAACTGCTGATGTTATCTTAAAACTTTACTTGTCATTAGTGAGACCCCATATGGATTATGCTGTTCAATTTTGGTGTCCTTATTACAGAATGGAGATAGATTCATTGGAGAGAGTACAACTTTAATGACAAAAATGATCCATAATATTAGAAATCTTCCGTATAAAGAAAGGTTGAAGAAATTAGGCTTACATTCGTTAGAGAGACGCAGAGTTAGAGGGGATATGATAGAGGTGTTCAAGTGAGATTAACAAAGGGGACATGACAAATGTACTAAAGCTCAGTGATAGCGAAAGAACTCTACCAATGGTTTCAAATTAGATAAATTTAGTTTCAGAAAAGATACAGGCAAATATTGGTTTGGTAACAGAGTTGTAGATGGGTGGAATGGACTACCAAGTGCTATAGTGGGATTAAAAACGGTAGGGAGCTTTAAGATAAAATTGGATAAGCATATGGACAGAAGGGTTGGGTGTGAAGGGGGATCAGCCGGGTTGGGCCAATCAGCGCTCTGCAGACCCCAGTAATCCTGCGTTAATCTCTAACCGTATTGGTAAGATGATCCTCAGGGTATTAGAGTGTTGAGCCTATAATTGGGGTTGTATGGGACAGGGATCTGTCTTGCTTAGGCCAATCGGCTTTCTGCAGACTCCCATTTTCTTATGTTCTTATGTTCTTAAAGAAATGTGGCGAAAGGTCTTAAAATCTCCAAACTAATGTAACTAACGTCTTAAAATATAAAAGCTAATGGAACTAAACCTGAGGGATAAAAGTCAGCTACCTCCCCCTTAAGATAATGCACAGCTTACTAATAATTAAAAACATTCCTGTACAGTAGCAATTCACGATAAACATAATAGTCAGTCAATCAGTCAGTAGCCAGCCCTTACTCACACAAGGGGTAGGGAGGATCAGCAAAAGACACAAGAAGGAAAACAGAGGAGACAGAAGAACATATATAACAGTTCGCTCATAAAAAGCAAGCACACAAGCTTTCAGAAGCACAAATCACTCATCAGTCCCCGAAATCAATGGCTTCACCTCAGATGTTTTACTTCCGGACAAGGTCTCTTCACATCAACATTCTAGGATAAAAACCTTCCAGGTTTGTCATTGAAAAGGGTCCAGAGACCTTCATGTATTCTTTATAACAAACTTCCTCTATTAATTCCTGTAATTTGCTAATTATTTTGCTTCAACCATTGCCTCATCACGCTTTGACATACATTCTGACACCATATCATACCATCTTCTTTACGGCTTTCCACGCCTCTTTCTTCCTTCCACTTCACTGACATACTGTAGATCCTTTTACCTATTCTTTCTTCAGACATTCTTGTTATGTGACCATACCTTCTGAGAAAACTTTCTTCAACCTTTTGCTCTACCAATTTCTTAACTCCACATGCCTCCCCTATCTTATGCCTCAACTTCTTAACTCCAAATGCCTCCCCTGTCTTATGCCTCAACTTCTTAACTCCACATGCCTCCCCTATCTTATGCCTCAACTTCTTAACTCCAAATGCCTCCCTTATCTTATGCCTCAACTTCTTAACTCCAAATGCCTCCCCTGTCTTATGCCTCAACTTCTTAACTCCACATGCCTCCCCTATCTTATGCCTCAACTTCTTAACTCCAAATGCCTCCCCTATCTTATGCCTCAACTTCTTAACTCCACATTCCTCCCTTTATGACTTACTGACTGCCAGATATGATAATATATTATACACAACAAAGATGTATAATTGCAGAATGCTTATCAATGAAGTATATATTAGAGGCTTCGATGTAGGTGTATTACACAATCAAACTTAACTATGTACACTCTGATGCCATAATCTCTAGCCCACTCATAAATACTCGTGGACTTCACCTATTTTTAATTATGTAATCATATATCGGAAAATGAATTTATGAATATAATTTTTATACAGCTACAAAAATATATATACTATATACTGAGAAGCTAATTTAATCAAAACATCAATCTAAATAATTATAATTGCATAAAGAAAAACACAGGGGGTCCACGAATACTTATGGGTGAGCTGGAGACTATGGCACCCGAGTGTACAAGGAGAGCAGACTGCGTGTGCTGAGGAGATTAGGGGTCTAAGTGTCACTGTATTAGGTTCTAGAAATGAAGACAAAGACTCGAGCTGGGGAAAGCACCATGATGTTCTTAGTTGTCTTCGCCACTCACCACATATATATATATATATATATATATATATATATAGAGAGAGAGAGAGAGAGAGAGAGAGAGAAAAAAAAGAGAGAGAAAGAGAGAAAGAGAAAGAGAGAGATATATATATATAATATGTGTATTTTAGTTTCGTGACTGTACAATCGTTGTCTAAATGCTAGGTGCTGTCCTGAATCACATCGTAATCACTACGTAGCCAAAGCAAAACACGAACAACCATAATTCTTAAGTAACTTACACACACTCTTAAGCAACGTTTAAGTAACCTGCACTTTTAAGTATTTCATAAGAATGCATAATTTAGTAGCTGATTAACAAAAGTACTATCATGATTGATCAATCTACCTGAAATATCAGTCAGGAGCTAGACTTGGTCTCGTACTACAAATAGAGATACAAGGCAGAACCCATTAGAGACTAGACCACATTTTTACAAGATAATATAAATATACCCGTTTCATATACTCTATAATAAATGTATAACCTTGGTTCCTGATTTTTTCCTGCACTACAAGCTACATAGTAATGTAACCTGGTCATCTCTACAAGTCCTTTGTTTTCAATAATACCTATACCTTTACCCCTGGGGGTAAGAGATTAGAATATGCCCCACGTGCCTCCTGCGTGTCATAAAAGGCGACTAAAGAGGTTAAGTCGGTTGGGTTTGCGACCCTCCACTCGTAAACAAATCTACAGCAACATCAAACAAAAAAATGGCCTCGGAATCGGACGGACCTGCAGTAACTGTTGACGAACTTCGACCGAACTTGGACTGCTTAAGGATTTCGACTTGTAATGTAAGAGACATGAATGAAGAGATAAAGGAGAGAATGGTTCTGGAAGTGTTAGTGAAGGCCAGGCTACATGTATGCGGAATGACTGAAACCAAATGGAAGGGTACATGTGTGAGATAATGGGAATGTGGAATAGGTGTGTGTGCTGGAGTGAATGAGAATGAGGGAGCGAAAGAAGGTGCATGTTTGTAGGTAACAAATTTAAGGGGCGTATAAGGGAATATTATTCTGAAGCGAGAGAATTACTAACATAGTGTACGAGAGTGAGGTGGAAGGACAGAGAGGGAGAGGTAGACCGAGTGAAAGGTGGAGTTAAGAAATATATGCGTTAAAGCGGTGCTGGATGGGAGGAGGGTCGTCGACTGACTGGGGACAGAGGTGTATGGGGGTGTTTCGCTCGCGGCCAACTCTTCGGGGATCACGGCGTCGGGCAATAGATAGATAGATAGATAGACATTTTAGGTATTATTCTAGTCATTAGTGGTGGCAGTTTTTAGCTACAACCAACGTAGATAAACTGCTAAAATACGACACAATCCTCAAGGGGTTAATATCCAGTATTCTATTCCAGGTTGATTATGCGAGATCAAACTAACCTAACGCCCCCTCCCCCCCCCCCCCCCCATACACACACAAACAATACAGAAACAAAACAGAAGTTATATTACAATACTAGATAATTAAGGAACAATAACAATATCCACATAAATATATATTAACATTGGTTTTCTTGGGTGTCAGGTAGTTTGCTCACATTCAACCTGTCCCAAAGAAGGGTGAACGCTCTCAACCCTCCAACTATCGTCCAATTGTTCGCGTTTCTTGCATTTCCAAAGTTTTTGAAACTCTTCTTAACGGCCAAAATGTCTTAAGTTTTTCTCTTCTTATAATCTACTCTCAGATCGCCAATATGGCTTCCTTAGGGGTCGCTCTACTGGTGATCTTTTTCTTATCTTACCAACTCTTGGTCATCCTTATTTCAGGACGTCGGTGAGCCTTTTTTATTGTGCTAGACATATTGAAGGCCTTCGATAGAGTCTGGCACAAATCTCTAATTTCTAAACTACCCTCCTTCGGTTTCTATCCCTCCATATGTGCCTTTATCTCTAATTTCCTTTCTGACAGTTCTATAGCTGCGGGTGTGGACGGCTATCGCTTTATTCCTCAACCTATCAACTCAGGTGTTGGTCAGGGGTCTGTCCTTACTCCAGTTTTCTTTCTAGTATTCATTAATGATCCCCTCATCTCTAACTCTATAGTCTCATCCACTCATACGCTGATGATTCTACCTTACTCTATTCAACTAGTTTTTCACATCAACCCCGCATGCAATCACTCCAAAACTCATGTGACATGGCCTTGGCACACCTATGTTCTGTTATTTCTACTATCTCTGGGGAAGAGAAAGCCATATTACTTTAAATGCTTCCAAAACTCAATTTCTCCATCTGTCTACTCGTCAAAACTTTCCAAAAGACTATCACCTACTCATCAACAACATACAAATTAACCTTTTATCTTCTCCTAATATTCTTGGTGTCTCTATTTCTTCTGATCTCTCATGGAAAGACCATATTACCATTCTTGCTAAAAAAGCTTCGCAGAAGCTTTGTGTGCTCAACCGTCTTCGGGGGTTCTTTACCCTTACACAGCTTCTTGCTCTGTAAAGTGCTCAGTAAGTCCATGTATTGAGTATTGTACGCATGTGTGGGGAGGCTCCTCTCACACAGCACTTACAGACAAAATAGAAAAGAAAGCCTTTCATCTCATTAACTCACGTCCACTCACTGATTATCTGCAATCTCTCTCTTTTCGCCGCAATGATGCATCTCTCTAGCTATTCTACCACTATTACAATTATCAGTGTTCCTCAGAGCTCTCGCAGTGTATGACACCTCCTCTACGTAGAACATGTAGCACTCGACTTGCAACACAATCCCATCCCTACTCTGTGCAACTCTCAACCCAACCCAAGAGTGAAACGATATTCCCAATCTTTCTTCTGTTCAACAGCTGAGCTCTAGAACTCTCTCCCGGAATCCGTCTTTCGCTCATCCTATGACTTAAATTGTTTCAAGCTCCGTGTGTCCAGGCATTTTGGCTTGTAGGCTACATTCCTTGATGTTGTCCCTGTCACTCTCTCAACTCTGGGCGAAGCACTCGTTACAGACAATTCACAGGCATTTTGTCTCCCTCATCCACATTGAAAAAAAAAAAACACACCAAAAAAATGGTAATTTTCTACTTTCTCCAAGAAAAGCTATCTATGCCAACAATTCACCTATATTATGTCAAACAGTCATATACAGTATATTGAAAAATATTTGAAAGCATTCCTAACTATTGCAAATTAATCTTTCGTGCTGTCAATATTATTTTCTTATTATCCAAGTCACTATGATACGTATTCCCAAAACTAAATAATATGTACCTGTCAGCCTGAGTATTTGTTACAGCTATTATTCTGCTGACAATGTTATTCGGGATATATGAATAACATCGTCCATTTCTAGGCACGTTGACATACGAGCCGTTGACATCAGATATTCTGGTCATCTGTACTGTCACTCAGAACAGTTCATGGACAACTAATGCCTTTCAAAATGCAAACATATCTTATCAATTTGTGTTATGAATTGAATTCGGTATGCATTAGATGATTCACATTATTAATTATCGATATATATATATATATATATATATATATATATATATATATATATACAGGGTGTTCAGAAAACATGTGTACAAAATGAAATGGGTGATAGGGAACACAGAATTAAACAGTTTGTACTCCATGGAGGTATGTCCTTAAATGCTTCCTTGCGGTGCTACAGGGTAGACAGTTTCAACGTAATTTCCCTAAATTTGTACCCTAACTTCTCTGTGAGTAATCCGTTTACATACAAACATGGTAATTTAATGTACACAACAGTATGAACATTACTTTATTAATGTCAGTACACTGCAAAAACAAAAGAACATTAAATTGAAGAGAAGATTAACAATCATTAATCATCAGTCAGAACTGTTTACTGAACGAAGATGTCTTATGTCATACTGTTGTGTACATTAAATTACCATGTTTGTATGTAAATGGATTACTCACAGAGAAGTTAGGGTACAAATTTAGGGAAATTACGTTGAAACTGTCTACCCTGTAGCACCGCAAGGAAGCATTTAAGGACATACCTCCATGGAGTACAAAATGTTTAATTCTGTGTTCCCTATCACCCATTTCATTTTGTACACATGTTTTCTGAACACCCTGTATATAAATATATATATATATATATATATATACACACACACTGTATATACAGTATATGTGTATGTGTAACTATATTTATTACTCTGCTTCTATATAATCAATACATCTACAGTAGAGGGACACTTTCTATCCCCTGACAACCAACTTCCTACATAATTTATAAGTAAAACCTTAAGTTAGAGTTCCATATTCAAGATTGTGACATGGTATTTTCTCGCCCAATTAGGATGTACAATGCATAGATATATTTGATAATGAAATAGCAATGGAGGTCCTAACAATTTTACAAGCGACGGTGCAGTACGGCAGACTTGGCAGCATATATCTAACGTTTGGGGGAACTCATGCTCTTACAATACTTTTATTTTAATCAGATAAATCACAATAACTTATGTTATGACAGCAAAACATTATTCAAGGCAACCCACCTTAATTTAACGCTATTTCATGTCCAGCTATGATTTGTTAGTTATAGGTTAGGCAAAGTTTTACTAGGCTAGAGTATTACAAGTAACTTCAGTAAGTGGTAGTTAATGCTAACCCAACAAAACCTGACCTAACCTATCTAACTTAATCAAAACGTTAAGGTATGTTAGGTTAGACAGGCAGGTCAAGATAGTGTATAGGTAAACCTGACCTAACTTATCTAACTTAATTCGAAACGTTGAGGTTTTATAGGTCAGATACACAGGTCAAGTTAGGATAGGGTAAGGTACCAGATTAAATATACAGTAGCAAAAAGATAATGAATTTCAACTAAGTTAAGGGGGTCACCGACTTATTTTTGTTTATCTTTCTCTCCTTTTCTCTTTCCCTGGCTTGTATCCATTCGGCCCCATTCAGACAACTGTGTTAAGACGGTTATCCCCATCTATCTATCTCTATCTATTTCCTGACGCCGTGATCCCCAAAGGGGTGGCCACGAACGAACCGCCCCCATGCACCTCTGTCCCCAGTCAGTCGACGCCCCTCCCCCCAACCAGCACCGTCTTCGTTCATATACTTCCTCACTCCATCCTTCCACCTCTCTATCGGTCTACTTCTCCCTCTCTGTCCCTCCACCTCGCTCTCATACACCCTCTTAGTCACTCCCCATCCAGGTGTTAAATTCTTCCTGGCGAGCGATAGCGAGCCAGCATTGTATGGAGAAATCCGGCTTCGCCGGAGATTATTTTTTATTGAAAAATTTACAAATTTAGTTTGCTGCCAAAACAAAAATATATATATGCTGGCTCGCTACCTCTCGCCAGGAAAATATTGACACTTGGATGGGGGTAAACGTCTTAAACAGTAGGCGGAATGGAGCCGAATGGATACAAGCCAAAGAGAGAGGGAGAGAAAGAGAAAAAAAGAGAGGTGGGCTCCCTTAAGGAATTTGTGGCTCGGCAATGACTTATCACCCCCAGCTCAGCTCAACGAGAACATTATTCAAATTTCTATGGGAAATGTGGTCACTGGGATACAAAAGGAAACTATATTTTTTCAGTAGAGTAAGGTCAGTGTCACACGAGCGCTTTTTCCGGCAATTTTCAATGAGCAAGTATTTGTTCGTACTATCTTGAGGCTCTTTCACATTGGCATCGGAAACTAGATCGAAGGTAGATTATGTTAGGTAGATTAATTATTATGGAGCTTAATTTTTGAAGCGGCCAGAAAACAATTGCTCGTAAAAATTGACGGACAAATCACTCGTGTGACACCGCCTTAAGTTGGCCAAAGATTCGCTGCTGATGGTCTCTTTTATTTATTGATGGTCTTTGTGATAATATTTCGCGCTTCTATAATACATGTGCATTACTTCTATCTGTATAGTGTGTTTTCATCCGTAGCCATTTTCAATTTTGTGAATAAGGAGTACAAAGGAAATCAAGCAACAACAGGTCTAGTGACCCTTCTAGGTTGCTTGTCCTCCAAAACACTGGTGATCAAGTGTCCAAACAGTGGTTTAGAGTGGGTAAGGGAACATTGGAAAGGGAATTACTGCCCTGGAACTAATGTCCGTGGCAGGATTAGAAAGTTAGTAGGGTACAGATGGGTTAGTAACTGAGGGGGAGATAAAATAAAGTTATTCATTTACAAACGCAGTCAGTCGCGGGTTTGATGCGAGATATTTGTCTAGGCGGAGTTTAAATGAATCAACGGTGATGCAGTCTATAACGTTTCGGGGAAGCCCATTCCACAAGTTGACAACTCGATTGAAGAAGAAATTCTTAGATTCGTGCGAGTTAAAAGATTTACCAATAATTTTGCAACCGTTTCCCCGCGTGTAATTAGATTAGTCGATAGTGAAGTACTTACTACAGTTCATATTGTCGATGCCTTTGATGACTTTGAACACTTGAATTAAGTCACCTCTTAATCTGCGCTGGGTTAAAGGAAATAGATTTAATTCTCTAAGACGCTCTTCGTATGGTTTGTTCTTTAGGCTAGGTATCATTTTGGTAACTCTACGTTGAACTCGTTCTAGCTTGTTTATATCTTTTTGGTAATAAAGGCACCAGGATTGAACGCAGTATTCCAGAAGAGGGCGGACTAAGGAATTGTAAAGGGTTAGGATAACTTCTTTGGATTTATGCTCAAATGACCTGCCTATAAAGCCAATTATTTTGTTTGCCTTCATAACAACTTCTGAACATTGTTGACTCGGTTTTAGGTTACTCGATATTGTTACTCCCAGATCGGTTTCTCTGTTTACATTCTTAAGCTGAGTGCCATTCATCGAATAGTTTGCTTTCTCATTTAGGTATCAGATATGTAGTACTTTACATTTATCCGCATTGAAACTCATTTGCCAAATTTGGGCCCAACATGACAATTTATCTAGATTGTGTTGCATATCGTCAACTTGTTCTTTTGAGAGTACGCTATTTGCAATTTTTGTATCGTCAGCAAATTTTGAGATTGTACAGGTGAGACCCTCATCTATGTCGTTGATGTAAATTAGAAAGATAATTGGTCCTAGTACCGATCCCTGGGGTACCCCGCTACTTACATTGGTCCATTTAGATGCCTTACCGTTTATGACTACTCTTTGCTTTCTGTTGCGGAGCCAATTTCTATCCATTTCAACACACCGTCTTGTATTCCATGTGCTTTTAGTTTTAGCAGTAAACGTTTGTGGGGAACTATGTCAAATGCCTTTTGAAAATCAAGGTATATAATATCTACAGCTTTACTCTCATCGTAGAGGTTGAGGATATCGTGGAAGAAGTCTAAGAGGTTTGTTAAACAGGAACGTTTTTTACGAAAGCCGTGTTGAGTATCTTTAAGTATGTTATTTTCCTCTAAGTGATTTACGAGTCTGTCTCGTATGACCGTTTCTAGCATTTTACATACAACTGAGGTTAAGCTAATTGGACGATAGTTACTGGGTAGGGATTTGCTGCCTTTTTTTAATATCGGTGTTACGTTGGCTAGCTTCCACTGATCAGGCATAGTTCCAGACTGCAAGGATTCATTGCATAGTAATGTCAGTGGTTTGGACTCCACATAGTTAATAATACTCCACATAGTTAACTCCCTCCGACATATTATGTTCCAATAAGTCCGAGGAGGCGGGAGCCCCAGGATCATTGCCACTGCCTCGCACTACACTCAAAACAACACTGCGGCCGTTAGAATTATCGGAGATGAATGAGGTTGCCACCAACGGTTTTATCGTGAGGTAACTTATCAGACTTACTGAGCTCCATATGACGCTAGTGCGTCATATAACTTATTATAAAGGTATAGAGATAAGTCCATATGACGCGATCGCGTTATATGAGTTTTTGGTGGATTTATTCATATGACGCGATCGCGTCATATATGTCTGGGAGAGTTAATATAATCACTACATTAATAATAATCACTACATTAATAATAATAATACAAATAATAATACAAATAATAATAATAATAATACAAATAATAATAATACAAATAATAATAATACAAATAATAATAATACAAATAATAATAATAATAAATAATAATAATAATAATGTAATAATAATAAAATCAGGTCTTTCAATAAGTGCCATTTCTCTCTAGCCTCTGCTCCGAGCATTGTAATGGCCAACAGAGACCATTATCCATACCCTTGTTCAAGGGATACATTACCAACCAGGATTAGTGAACAAATTTCACGCTTGAGCGTGCGCAAACGCTAGACTCCTGGGTAGAAAGTTAAGACGATCTCCGCTAGACCAGTTGGCTGTGACACAGCTACGAACATCGGGGCGAGCAGCTCTCGCTGAGGCCATCAAAATATTGTAGAAACAACCCAAGGTAGACGCAAGGTAGGTAGACCTAAGACCTATGTATGAACCGCTACGAATAGCTACAAACAGGTAAGACAGGCCAAGAACTTAAATTGTTCATCACTATAAAAAGAACAGAAGAAACCTAATCAAATTAGTGTGACCTGTTCCATAGACCCAACAACATCTAACTCTATATCTGGACAATGGCCATACAACCATAATCGGTCAGGGCCAGGGAACTAGAACGGATGCAGTTGGATATAGACATACAGTTACACTTGGTATAGTTGGACCTAGACCTGTGCTTTGCCCAATCACGTGCAAAAGAGCAAAAACAACAGCGAAATAGGAAGTACTAGAGCAAGACGTGCCTCCTGCGTTAGACCACCATTGGGATATATGAAAACCTTATGCAGGAACTATCCAGGGAGGACAAAACCAGTTTCCATGAGTATATGCAGATGGAGCTGGATATGTTAAAAAAAAAGGTTCCTCAGAGGGTGAGGCTGCGCATCGAAAACAAGGACACATTCTTCCGGAAGGTGGTCGAGCCTGACCTGAGGCTGGCAATAACCCTGCAATATTTGGCAACAGAAGACAGCTACAAGAGTCTTCAGTACAGTTTCCACGTGGCCCATAACACTATTTCAAAGATAAATCCTGAGACCTGTGAAGCAATGATAGAGGAGTTCCTAGGGGAGGTTTTGTCATGCCCGAATAAACCAGAAGAGTCTAAGGAAGAGGTAATCCTTTACTCTTAGCGATGGAAGCTCCACCATGGTGTTAGTGCCTTGGACGGCAAGCATTAGGCAGTCAGATACCCTCCAAAAGGTGGCTCGCTATGCTATAATGACAAGGGCTTCCACTCAATAGTCCTCATGGCCTTGGTCGATGCTGACAAGTTCCTGTACGTTGATATCGGTGCCCAGGGTTGATGTTCAGAAGATGGAGTGTTCTCTACAACTGCACTCAGGGAGGCGTATAGAGGATGACACTTGCGCTGGTTTACCTGAACCAGAACCTCTTCCGAAGGACGACAAACCTATCCCCTACTTCCTGATAGGGGACAATGCATTCCCACTTAGGCCCTCGATGATTAATCCATACCCACACATAAATATGACCATAACTATATGCATATTCAATTAGACTGTCACGAACCAGGAGAGTTGTGGATAATGCACTTGGAATTATGTCAAGCAGGTACATAAATTGTTAGCAACATTGTTACGAGTTTGCCATCTTTGAAGAACCATCTCACCATTTTCTCCAATAACTTGTCAATCAGTCACAGCTTGGCAGGATATAAACATTGTTATTTTATTGAGTGACACACAAGAAAATACACGCTAAAAAATACTCACCAACACAGGTCAACAAAGACACAAACACTCACAAAAACTAAGACAAACCTAAATAAACCTAAAGTAACCAAACCTTAATCAGAGTAACCAATCATAACAAACGAAACATCACCCGACGAAATCACAACCCACAGGCAACACCTACAAACACAAAACAAAAGAGAAATATAATAAAACTACACACAGAAACCCAACGCTTATGTACCAAACCAACCAAACCCACAACAACAAAACACAATGTGACCATTAGCAACAAAAGCAACCAAACATAACCTCAAATGAAAATATATATACCGGTACATAAAAACAAATATTGCCTGCATATAAAATTTTGTTATGCACATATCAGGACATATTCCTGGCTTATTCGTGACACAGGTTCTTAGAACATAAGAACATAAGAAAATGGGAGTCTGCAGAAAGCCGATTGGCCTAAGCAAGGCAGATCCCTGTCCCACACAACCCCAGTTCAATTACAAAGCCCAATTATAGGCTCAACACTCTAATACCCTGAGGATTATCTTACCAAAACGTTTAGAGATTAACGCAGGATTATGGGGGTATGCAGAGTGCTGATTGGCCCAACCCGGCTGATCCCCCTTCACACCCAACCCTTCTCGTCCATATGCTTATCCAATTTTACCTTAAAGCTCTTGCAATTCTTTATGTATTCATATCGATTCCTGCCATGCATTATAGGTTGTTTGTAGCGCATTCTAGCTGATTCGGCAGCTGTTTGTCGAAGGGTGCAGCGTGTTCTTGGAAATCTTCTGATTAGAAGATTTCTGAGAAAAGAGAGGTTGATAGGATGTGTTCCACCTTAGAATTTAGATAGCCAAATCATTTCAGGAAAATCAGTAGAGTTAGGAGAGAGATATACAGCACATAAATATCTTGTTTGACAGTGACAGGAAACTTTGAGTCAGAGAACTGAGAATGCAGACTAGTCTAAATCGGAAACAGGAGAGTAAGTGAGTTTATTGTGTACATGCACGTAACATCCACCTTTGACTTGGAAATTAGAATAGGGAAAGAAATAGCAGACAGAAATGTACTGCTAATAGTTGTGTCAGACATTTGAGTATTGGTGAGGAAAATAAAGTCAGGCTTGCTGGAAGAGAGGTGGTGTTCAACAGAAGGAAATTTAGAATAAAGCTGCAAATATTTCAAGGATAAATAAAAAGAGAAACAGGCCCGTGGTCCAGGACATTTTGAGGGGTCAGTAGCCAACACCGAGAGTCGATTTATGGGGGGTTTATGGTTCCCTCCCCTGGGGACTTGAGTCTGGGTTAAGAGATCCCTCTTAATGATTGTTTTATATATATATTTGTTTTAAATATCGGTGTATGCAAACTATGCTTGTGTGATGTAGTGTTAAGGAGAGGAAGTTTTTTGTGAGAGTTAGCTGGATTACTCTCTTTGCAGGCGAGGCATAAAGAAAATCAGTAAGAACGGCCAGCCATATGAAACAAGAGTTTCAGCAACTCTTTATCACATTCCTGTAAAGCCTCCCGGTGGTAATGCCCGTTCGATTGTAGTCTACAATTTCCCCCCCCCCCCCGATATATATATATATGTATATATATATATATATATATATATATATATATATATATATATATATATATATATATATATATAAATATATAATATATATATATATATATATAGAGTATATATATATACAGTATATATATATATATTCGAAATAATAGTCCCTACCTTGGTTTCATTTCAAACTCTCTATAATATATCTTATTTATGTCCCTATGGAGTCGGAAAATATTCTACTCTTTGCCCTACATCGTCGACCGTTGCCATGGAATTCAGATCTTTATAATAGAGAGAGAGAAGAGAGAAGAGAGAAGAGAGAAGAGAGAGAGAGAGAGAGAGAGAGAGAGAGAGAGAGAGAGAGAGAGAGAGAGAGAACGCACTGTTTATACACAAACACAGTTGTAATTAACATCAACACCACAAAGCAGAAACACGATCATTAACAACCTTGTTAATGACCAGAATATACCTTCGTTCACACATACACGCACACACACTCTCACACACACGCACACTCTCACTCACGCACACTCTCACTCACACACACACACACACACACACACACACACACACACACACACACAAGCTGAGGTAGGCGCGCGGCTAGTTCAATGGTACCGTTGCCGCCTGCTTCCCAGCAGAACCGTGACGCATCTTGCTCAGGGTGGTGAAGGTTTCTCAAGATGTAAGCCGGCCGGTACCATCACCCTTGAGCAAAGAAATGGATAATTGGTACTAGGAAGCGGAACAATACGAGCCAAAAACTTCAATCCTGTATATTTCAATTATGAGCACACACACACACACACACACACACACACACACACACACACACACACACACACTCACATAGAAAAAAACATACACCGAAACACAAGGCATGATACTTAGAAAACACTGACTTAACCCTCTATTAGCGGCGCGCAACATAAGTCGAGTTAAATAAATTTGGACTATGTGGCGGCGCGCGACATAGGTCGTGTGGCAATTTCAGCACGTAATGTTGCTGAGAGAGAGAGACAAGTGGTGGCAGGAGAGTATCGAGCGTATGACTGCTCCAGACCACCGCGGCGGGCCTACTGACACGAATCCCACCCTCCTCCACCCTCTCTACATACTGAAATGTATGGGGAAAGTACCTAATTACATGGTTTTTGCACTCGTGTTGCGCGGTTGTTGCACGAAAACTAGCGGTCATTCAAGGATCGTTGTGGTGTCATTGGAAAGCTCTGTTTATGCCCTTTCAGGGATAGATGCTTGTTTTACGCTCTGGGTCTTATTTAGGCATGAACATGATCACGTAAACAGCCCTATTTTGGCTAAAAACACCCCGCTGGGCGGTACATATAAATAGACCGCCTAGCCCGCCAATAAGGTGTTAAAACAGCTAGACATCTTATACCTTTGCAACAATGTAATGATTATGTGTGATGTTGCAGCACAACATGTATTTTTTGTTTTACATGTTTATTTTGTTTGTTGTATGAAGGAGACTAAAGGCAAAGCTACCTGTAACAAGAGTCCCCCCAAAGTTTTGAAAGAGTGAAAGAGATCCAAATTCCAGATAAGTTATAAGTCAAAACACACGAAGCTTGAAGCAGTTTACGTCACAGGATGAGGGGATGACAGATTGAAGAAGAAAGTTGCAGAGTTTACTTGTTGAGTAGAAGAAAGGCAGATAAATATGGTTAGAGAGTTGTACAGAATAGGAATGGGAACGTGTTGATGTTGAAAGGCTGGTACTCTTTACTCTCCATAAGGGAGGAGGTATACACTGAGAAAGCTTTGAAGAACATAGCCTCTTGTAATAGCGGTAGAAGAGTGAGAAAGATCCAACATTGCGATGTGTTGAGAGAGATTGTAGAAAGGAGGTGACTTGATGAGATGAAAAGCTTCTGACTCTAGATCTACTCTTTCGAGAAGAACAGTATGGATGGAACCTCCCCACACATGCGAACAGCAGTCGGCACATGGGCGCACTGGGCCCCTGTACAGAGCAAGAAGAGGTGTGGGAGTGATGAACTCATGGAGACGGTGGAGCACACCTTACTGTAAACTTACATTTAATTTTAAGTAACCAATGGAAAGCAAACTCATGAAAAATAGGAAAGCTGCCTAGATTTTTGTTTAAAGAAAATCAAAGCCAAGACATAATAAGAGAGCTAAAAATGTCTCTAGGCCAGGCTTAGTGACCCTTTAGATATTTTGTGTAAGAGACTGGCCATGCTTTTAAGGAGCTGCGTTCTGATTGGCTGGCGGATTTGGGATGTCATTTTGTGTCCTGGGAAGACTCGTCTTTTGTTTTAGACTCAATTTAGAGGTTGGCGTAGTCGGCGCGAGACATTCTCGACATTTCACTTAATTAGTGCGAATAATTTGCTAGTAACTTCGAATTACTAGTTAAATAATATTATAAGTTTATTTAAGAGTACATAATTAATCGAAAATTCATATTTAATTATGTACACTAGTAACATGAAGAAATGGGACGAGATGATCCAATCGAGAAAAAAAATCCGTACAATGTTTGTCTCCCGTATTGTTTACTAGTTTGGTTTGTTTTATACCAGTATATGATATACAATGTTTGTCTCTTGTATTGTTTACTAGTTTGGTTTGTTTTATACCAGTATATGATATACAATGTTTGTCTCCCGTATTGTTTACTAGTTTGGTTTGTTTTATACCAGTATATGATATACAATGTTTGTCTCTCGTATTGTTTACTAGTTTGGTTTGTTTTATACCAGTATATGATATACAATGTTTGTCTCTCGTATTGTTTATTAGTTTGGTTTGTTTTATACCAGTATATGATATACAATGTTTGTCTCTCGTATTGTTTACTAGTTTGGTTTGTTTTATACCAGTATATGATATACAATGTTTGTCTCTCGTATTGTTTACTAGTTTGGTTTGTTTTATACCAGTATATGATATACAATGTTTGTCTCCCGTATTGTTTACTAGTTTGGTTTGTTTTATACCAGTATATGATATACAATGTTTGTCTCCCGTATTGTTTATTAGTTTGGTTTGTTTTATACCAGTATATGATATACAATGTTTGTCTCCCGTATTGTTTATTAGTTTGGTTTGTTTTATACCAGTATATGATATACAATGTTTGTCTCCCGTATTGTTTATTAGTTTGGTTTGTTTTATACCAGTATATGATATACATTGTTTGTCTCCCGTATTGTTTATTAGTTTGGTTTGTTTTATACCAGTATATGATATACAATGTTTGTCTCCCGTATTGTATATTAGTTTGGTTTGTTTTATACCAGTATATGATATACAATGTTTGTCTCTCGTATTGTTTATTAGTCTGGTTTGTTTTATACCAGTATATGATATACAATGTTTGTCTCTCGTATTGTTTATTAGTTTGGTTTGTTTTATACCAGTATATGATATACAATGTTTGTCTCTCGTATTGTTTACTAGTCTGGTTTGTTTTATACCAGTATATGATATACAATGTTTGTCTCTCGTATTGTTTACTAGTTTGGTTTGTTTTATACCAGTATATGATATACAATGTTTGTCTCCCGTATTGTTTACTAGTTTGGTTTGTTTTATACCAGTATATGATATACATTTTAAGTAGAATAGAGCATGCTAGGTTACACAATATTAGGCCTACAGTACTATGATAATATTAGGTGAAGCACCATACCTAGGCTTTAATAGACTGCTAGGCTATGGTGTAATAATTGTTATAGAAGAGTTTGGGTCGGAATGTGATATTAGATTGTATATAAATTATGATTAAGGTAACTTAATATATTTAGAATAAGAAATTAGTCATGTTTTGATTGCGAAATGTAGATATATTAAATTTTATTCAGGTGGATAGACAAAGTTTGCCTAGAAAATGGAAGAATGTAGGCTATATCAAATTAGGGTAATGGTAAGATAGGTTAACATCAAGATAGGTGATAAAGAAATGGTAGTTTTCAACTACATTAAATTACTTTAAATACATATTCAAAATTATTGAAGTAAGTAAGACAGGCATAAACTTTCAACAAACAAAACTAGGTTTCTGGTAGCCTACATGAAAATTATGATTAGGCCTACATTTGTATATGTTGTGCACATATTGCGTTTTCATATAGGCTACATTAACATTGAATATAAATATGGTGTGTATATAAATACATACACAACCAGTATGTGTTTCAATGTGTTACAAAAAGGTTCCATGCAAAATTATAACAAGTAGGCCTATGCGAAGGAAATACTGTAAATGGAGGGGCCCTTGTATAGGCATTATCTCCGAATTGTCGGATCACCGACAAACCAAAAAACTATGACGAATCACCATATATACACTATATATTAAATTGTAGGTTTTAGAATAGGTTAATAAAGCAATACTAATTATATTATTATACTAATCAGACACGCACTACAGTATGTCGTATATGCAGTAATTCACACACATAAAGAAGACACTCTTAGTAAGCAATTTTAACACAAATTAATTGATTTGACGTACTTTGGTGAATCTATTAACGACCGAATACCCTTTTACAACACTCACAACCTACTTTGATACATACACGTGGAATGTTTAATCAGTATGATAGCGAAATATAATGAGTCATCATCGTCGCTTTTTTTCGTAGGACACAAAACGTCGGGTAGCCGAGTTGGCCAGTCTCTCCTCACTATAGGATCTCTAGCCAGGCTAAGCGGGCGGAGCGGCAGTGAAGGACCCTCGGGACGGAAACCTTGCTAAGTTGAGGATAAGAAGGAGAAGTTTAGCCGGCTTAGAAAAGTCACTCTTAAAGCCAGAGGGGAAAAACTCGCTTATTTTTGTTTAACTTTTTGTCCCAGAGTGTTGACCTACTGGGCTAGCAAGAACTTGGTGTGAGATAGATTTACAAGTAGTAATCTCCAAGACACAAAAGCCGCCCTTGTCATATCGAAGCCTACATGTACTACATGGAAGCCTCTCATTAGTTCCTTACTTAATATGTGCATTTATGTGGTGTATTTATTTGCAAATTTATATATTGTGTTATCATTATGTTTTAGTTTCATCCCTAGACCTCCATCAAGCATAAGCAAATAACACCCCCAAGACAAAGATAAATTCGTACATTTCTCGATACAAAAAAACAACAACCAGTTTGTACAATCAGAAATGGCCAGAAATATTGTCCCAGATTGTATACTCTTCAACACCAATGCTGTCTCTCTCTGACTCATCGACATGCTTATATTTATTTAGACCTTAACCATATTCTTGAAACATATTAATACCAAACGTATGTTAATTCCTAGATATTTACGAAAAACTCATAGTAGCATTTGGGTTTTACAGTGTACACTCACACACAACTAAAACTACTGTAATCCATGTTGAACCCTTGAGCTGCTTAAGGGGAGGCAGACCGTTTTTCTGGACCCCCTTCTCCCTAATGTTTCGCCCCACTAGTTTTGAGATTATAAGACGTTCGGCCCATTAATTTGGGGATATTAACACCTTTCGCCCCATTTCGTTGTCAATTTTAAGACTTGTCGTGCCATTTAGGTGTCGATTATTTCCTGGCGAGCGATAGCGAGTTTTAAAAGGAAGCGGCCTTCGGCCGGGAAGTTTTTCTACCGAAAAATTTACAAATTTATCTTGAAGGGGGGTCTAGGGGGTGTTTTTCTAAACTTAGTGGAGGTCTAGGGAGGAAACTAAAAGAAAATATATGAATAAATGAATTAATAGACCAAACAAAAGGCTAGCCTCCCCTTAAGGGGAGGTATTTAGTTTGTTCCCTAGACCTCCATCAAGCTTAAAATTACTCCCCCTTGAGTCCCTTTCAAGATAAATTTGTACATTTTTCGGTAGAAAAATGTCCCGGCCGAAGGCCGGTTCCTCTTAAATTACAGGCTCGCTATCGCTCGCCAGGATAAAATCGACACCTGAATTGCACGAAAGGTCTTAATATGGGGTGAAAGTTCTTAAAATCGCTAAACTAATGGGGTAAACGTTTTATAATATCAAAAGCCATGGGGCTAAACATTAGGGAGAAAGGGGTCAAGAAAAAAATCCCTCAAGTGGAGATCTCCCCTTAAGGAGGTGTTATGTTATATGTTGGTCTATATAATTATTCAATCATTAATTGTTTAGGTCTCTATCAAGCTTTAAAAAAACACCCCCAAGAAGACCCTTCAGGATAAATGTATACATTTTTCGGTAGAAAAACGTCCAGGCCGAAAGTCGGTCCTCCAAAAATATAGGAACAAATCGACACCGAATGGCACGAAAGGTCTTGATATTGATAAACTAATGAGGTGAACGTCTTAAAATCGCACAACAAATGGGGCTAATGATGAGGGAGAAGGGGGTTCAGAAAAACCTAATACCTCCCCTTAAATATATCGTCAATATGCAAAAACAAGGTAGAGACTTAATTTTATGAACCATTTCAATGTGTGACAGTTAACGAGGTATAGTGAGTTTCAGTGAGAGCTTTAATTACCTTAGTTATAAAGTACACGGTCAGTCATAAAATGTGTTTATAGTTTATTCTTTTCAGTATCTTTCTTTTGCAGGAAAGCTACTACTATAAATATGAATTGGTCCATATTGTCGCTAAAATATTTAAATCATCAAACGATAAAAAGTCTTTCATAAGATCTGGATATTCATTGCATTAAAGTTTTCAATTCAATACTATATATAATACTATATTTTAGGAAAATGGACTGTGCGCCAGTTTTGATCGACAGCAAAACATTGCGAAGATAGAGAAATATTATAATTGGTTATACAATCAGTAATGTAAGCTTAAAAAAATCATCAGACCTAAAAACCCTATAATGTCATTAGTAAAATATCTAATGCCTTGTGTCCTCATTACCAACGATTTTAAGAATCTCATCATAGCTACATAATCACCGTATCATGTCCACCGCAGAGACTGAATAATACATTATACAGATATATTTAAATGATACTCCAAGATGAGTTTATTAGCGTGTGAGTTTATTTAGTTTACAGTAAGGGTAGGTCTTCTGTCTATGCGTATGAAGAAGACAACAGGCAAAGCTGCCTGTAACAAGTGTCACCCTCAAAGGTTGAAAGAGCGATAGAGAGTCAAAATCAAGGTGCATTAGAGGTAATTTAGGTGTATGGGAAAAAAATGGTGATGTGCATGTAAATTGTAGTGAAATTAATAGGAGGAGGAAGTGTTTGTGAAAGATGGCTGGATTACTATCTGTGTAGGTGGGGCACAACAGAAACTCCGGTGTTAGCCAGACAAATCAAACAAGAGTTCCAGCAACTCCTTATCATATGCCTATGTGGCGTCCCCTGGGTACTACCCTGCTCGATTGGTGCATACAATCTCCCGACAATATTATGACTGAACAATCAAAACACTATACATATAGCCTAGTCCTATTGGCATGGTTTCTATTTACGGTATAATAATTAGAGGGATATATTATTAGGAGTCAAGCCATAATATACGTTATTTCACGAAACGTAATTCCTCACAAACCCATCGACATGCTGTTAATGTATCCTTGTTGTTGCCAATTAACTGTAATGTATGGGTACCCAACAAAATTAAACAAATCAATGTACTATCATACAAAAAAGTATCCTTACTCTCGTGAACGCTGAGTTTCATAAAGTGGGGTACGATTCGAGCAGTTTCGGTATAGTTGGCAAGCCTGGCTGTCTGAAATGTCACAAAACATCTGTTCCTTATCATATTGTATCAATCAATGCTATACATCGTAATATCAGGAATAATTCCATCAGTGGTATTCTCGTATTTATTTTCACAAAGGCATCACGTGTCACCATTTGATAATACACTTATATCTAGAGCACCGCT
This sequence comes from Paralithodes platypus, assembly GCA_032716605.1. NCBI lineage: Eukaryota > Metazoa > Arthropoda > Malacostraca > Decapoda > Lithodidae > Paralithodes > Paralithodes platypus. The sequence goes on along the minus strand of CM064544.1, from coordinate 25,446,469 downwards.
TAGCCCTATAATCCAGGGGGCGGAGCCACAAAACTTTACGACGTCGGTAAGATTTCGTTCGGAAAAGTTTCTTCATGGCAAGGAATAAGACTTGGCACTGCTGCGAAATCTCAATACAGGTTCATATTTCAGGAGGAAGAAAATGTTCCACTGCGCTCGAAATGAGCCTGATACACTTCGGCGAGGTCAGTAATGCAAAGATACGAACAAGGTCGAAATCGTTAAATGCTTTGTGGATCCGCCCCCTGGGCTACCAACCCATCCTACGCTCAAACAATATTTTCCATATTACTTCGTCCATTGAGTCTAAATGGTGCGTGTTATTTTAGTAAGGATACTTTTTTGTATGATACTACATCAGTATTTGACTTGGCTGGTGGTGTATGTAGTATGACTACAGACAGACTGGCACCGAATGTGTCGTTGCGCGCCATCTGTAGGAGGCTATGGTGGTGACGGGTGGCCTCCCTCTGTGCTATCTGTTGGTCACTTTCCAGACTTTTTTCTTTGTCTGGATTTGAGGCCACAGACTAAAGAAACCCTGTCAGTAGGGTTGAATAAGCAAAGAAAGTAAACATAAATTTATTGATAACATTCATTCCCTCCAGCATAATGACTTAAAAATGGGAGAACGTGTTCTCATGTACATACTGTAGTATGTAAGTAACGCAATATTTATTTTAAGTTCAGTACTACCTGCTTTTGCATGGATATTAGACAAATAATGGGTAATACTCGATAATCTGGACCCCACCGTCTGCCATTATATAAAGCTAGGTTAATCGGCCTGAAGAGAAACTAAAGAGGGACTAGACCATTTAAATCCTGGTGGCCTTGCGAGAACGACCCATTAGAGGAAATTGAAGATCTGCCTCATTGTCGGAATTCATTGGTATTAGCTGACAAAGAAATGTCAGAAAGGTTGCTTCATTTTGTGTACGTATCAATTTTAATGGAGAACCTGCAGATAACCGTGCTCGGGCAGCATGATGTGAGGGGTTTACACTAACGATTATGATAGTCAATAATATGACTAGAATATCTTTACCATTATTTTTCCAGAATGATATTATAGATTATTTATATTAGCGAGAATATACCACACAATATTATATTTATCCTAACAATGTTTAAGTAGCAGGTATTTAATCTAACTACTGCATGTATTTATCATAGCTATAATATTGATACAATACTCTAATACTGCACATACATAAATAAATAGATCTCGCTAATTAACCATAATAATATCTGTAATACTTCCTAAAAAGATGTACAGTGCAAAATACAAAACTAGAAGTTTGGTTTGCTATCAAAATGTCCCCTTTCTCTTACAAAATTTATTATTCCCTATAGCAGTGTAAATCAATACTGTTAATAGGTTAACAATCGACCACTGGGTTAACCCAAGAACACCGACACTGTTTCTGGAAAGTTTTACTGGACGAATGCGACATTGTAAAAGCTCCAGGGCCGGTGAAATGGAAGCAATATGTGATTAGGTGGTATGTCTCCTTACCACCACTGCCATTACATTTGTCTTACCTCCCTCCCCTTCCTTCTCCTTCCCCCCCTTTCTCCCTGCACTTCCCCCCCTCCTCATTTACCCAATATTTTCCCTCCCCTACTCCCTATAAATCGTGTCTCCCACCTCAAATACATTTAGTCACCCTTCTGTACATTCCCCCTCCCCCCTGTTCCCTCATACGGGCACGAAACCAGCCTGGACCCACCAGTACCTTCCAAAATGGCTGAGAGAGCACACCTATGTCGCACTCCCTCCCGTCTTCCTCCCCACCACGCCCAAATATATGGTTTCACTTTGGATATTTCCTCCTTACACCTATTTTCTTGTTCTTCATTGTTATCATGTATATTATACAAGTAAAATATGTGCATATAAAGCAGTAATATTGCTTTATAAGGTAAATATAATTCTGGTTTGTCTAAATTTATCGGCGCTTTAAACAACATGTCTGTCGCAGCTGCCGAGTTAGGTCATGAGTGGTTGAAAAAAACAAGAAAAACAAAATAGTTCTCCAGTCATATGATGGTCGCCGCGAGTTGAGGGTTAATTTCAGGTAAATCGTACTCGTATTATAATTGTCAATAATTAAGACTAAGTACAGCCGGAGACCAAGAGAAACATGTGTACCTACTTATGCATTATATATTTTCTTTTTCAGGCACCCATATATGTCATAGTGAATATACCTAACGTTTCCCTGTGTCCATTTTTCAGGAAAATTATATTTTTCAAGTCACTAAAGTCTCCCTTGAGTCTTGACCCTGTTTCAGCAACATGACAAACCAACGTACTTGTGGATCTTGTAGTGTCCGTTTTCGTACAACTATTTTTGCAAATAACGACTCAGTTCATTGCAGATTCTATGACCAGCGCACTGAGCTTGAGAGTAAACTCTGCGAAGCAACCCAACTAATTGATGCACTAACTCGGAGAGTCAACACTCTCGTGGAGTTTGTGAATCAAGACTCCACAATTGTACCTCTATTCTCATCATTGTCCTCTCCTAACATGTCCAATCATAACCTCAACCAAAATCACGCATTCAACCACATATCGAACCACTACTCCAACCATGGCCCCAATTAAACCTTAAACTACTACTCCAACCACACCTCAAACCATTACTCTAACCACGGCCCTAATAACACCTGAAACCACTACTGTAACCACAGATATACCCATGTTTCAAACCTTCATATAAAATTCGCCTCCAACCACGCCTACAATCACAATTCCAACGACGACCAAACCCCACCTCCATGCACGGACCCCAACCACGCCTCCATGCACGGCCCCAACCACGCCCCCACCCACAACCCCAACGACGACCAAACCCCACCTCCAACCACGCCTCCATGCACGGCTCCAACCACGCCCCCCCACCCACGTCCGCCGCCACTCAGCACCGGACCTTCAACACATAATTACCACAAACTGTGCCACTTAAGCACATGAACCTACGTGACCAAAAGCCGGTTTTATATTCTCGCCGGGAGTATTTGCTTTTGTGGTCGAGGAGGCACTGCACCAACTATTCTGAAGAGTCTTCATTAGTTACGTATTTTTTAATTTCGTAAGCGATTTTTTTCGATACATTCCTGGTCCCCATTATTTTGCATACATTTGCATTTCACATGAAAAAAATGGTTCATATCAGAACATGGTTGTGCGTGTATAATTAGATTCATTGCTTCTCTCCAAATTTATGCATGTTTTTGTTTTACTTTTAAAAGAATGGTGTTTTATTAGAACACGGGTATTTTTTGTATATAAATATACTTGTACATTGCTTGTCTCCATAGCTAACAATTGTTATCTCTGCCAAACGAAGTTTGCGGAAATTATGTGACCGTTCTTGCCTGTCTGTCTGTTTGTGTTTTTGTCTGTCTTATTGAAAGCAGGCTCTATTCAGAAACTAATGGATTTAAATTAAACTTCGTCACTATCTTTCTTTGGTACTAACATTGAAACGATTAACTGTTGAATACAATTGTGATGGATCCCTGCCGAAAGAACCTCCTAAAATTGACAACGAAAGTGTTTTGGTTGATTTTCACAATAATCACAATGAGATATACCGGTAACCCAAGGAATACAATGAGACACACTGGTAACCCAAGGAATACAATGAGATATACTGGTAACCCAAGGAATAAAATGAGATATACCGGTAACCCAAGGAATACAGTAAGATATACCAGTAACCCAAGGAATACAGTGAGATCTACCGGTAACCCAAGGAATATAGTGATATATACTGGTAACCCAAGGAATACAGTGAGATATACTGGTAACCCAAGGAATACAGTGAGATCTACCGGTAACCCAAGGAATATAGTGATATATACTGGTAACCCAAGGAATACAGTGATATATACCAGTAACCCAAGGAATACAGTGAGATATACCGGTAACCCAAGGAATATAGTGATATATACTGGTAACCCAAGGAATATAGTGATATATACTGGTAACCCAAGGAATACAGCGAGATATACCAGTAACCCAAGGAATACAGCGAGATATACTGGTAACCCAAGGAATACAGTGAGATCTACCGGTAACCCAAGGAATATAGTGATATATACTGGTAACCCAAGGAATACAGTGATATATACTGGTAACCCAAGGAATACAGTGAGATATACTGGTAACCCAAGGAATACAGTGAGATCTACCGGTAACCCAAGGAATATAGTGATATATACTGGTAACCCAAGGAATACAGTGATATATACCAGTAACCCAAGGAATACAGTGAGATCTACCGGTAACCCAAGGAATATAGTGATATATACTGGTAACCCAAGGAATACAGCGAGATATACTGGTAACCCAAGGAATACAGCGAGATACACCAGTAACCCAAGGAATACAGTGATATATACCAGTAACCCAAGGAATACAGTGAGATATACCGGTAACCCAAGGAATATAGTGATATATACTGGTAACCCAAGGAATATAGTGATATATACTGGTAACCCAAGGAATACAGCAAGATATACCAGTAACCCAAGGAATACAGCGAGATATACTGGTAACCCAAGGAATACAGCGAGATATACTGGTAACCCAAGGAATACAGTGAGATATACCGGTAACCCAAGGAATACAGCGAGATATACTGGTAACCCAAGGAATACAGCGAGATATACTGGTAACCCAAGGAATACAGTGAGATATACCGGTAACCCAAGGAATACAGCGAGATATACCAGTAACCCAAGGAATACAGCGAGATATACTGGTAACCCAAGGAATATAGTGATATATACCAGTAACCCAAGGAATACAGCGAGATATACTGGTAACCCAAGGAATACAGTGAGATATACCAGTAACCCAAGGAATACAGTGAGATATACCGGTAACCCAAGGAATACAATGAGATATACCGGTAACCCAAGGAATACAGTGAGATATACCGGTAATCCAAGGAATACAGTGAGATATACCGGTAACCCAAGGAATACAGTGAGATATACCGGTAACCCAAGGAATACAGTGATATATACCGGTAACCCAAGGAATACAATGAGATATACCAGTAACCCAAGGAATACAGTGATATATACTGGTAACCCAAGGAATACAGGGAGATATACTGGTAACCCAAGGAATACAGTGAGATATACCGGTAACCCAAGGAATACAGTGATATATACCGGTAACCCAAGGAATACAGTGATATATACTGGTAACCCAAGGAATACAGTGATATATACTGGTAACCCAAGGAATACAGTGAGATATACCGGTAACCCAAGGAATATAGTGATATATACTGGTAACCCAAGGAATACAGTGATATATACCAGTAACCCAAGGAATACAGTGATATATACTAGTAACCCAAGGAATACAATGAGATATACCGGTAACCCAAGGAATACAGTGATATATACTGGTAACCCAAGGAATACAGTGAGATATACCGGTAACCCAAGGAATACAGTGATATATACCAGTAACCCAAGGAATACAGTGATATATACTGGTAACCCAAGGAATACAGTGATATATACTGGTAACCCAAGGAATACAGTGAGATATACCAGTAACCCAAGGAATACAGTGATATATACCAGTAACCCAAGGAATACAGTGATATATACTGGTAACCCAAGGAATACAGTGAGATATACCGGTAACCCAAGGAATACAGTGAGATATACCGGTAACCCAAGGAATACAGTGATATATACTGGTAACCCAAGGAATACAGTGAGATATACTGGTAACCCAAGGAATACAGTGATATATACCGGTAACCCAAGGAATACAGTGATATATACTGGTAACCCAAGGAATACAGTGAGATATACCGGTAACCCAAGGAATACAGTGATATATACTGGTAACCCAAGGAATACAGTGAGATATACTGGTAACCCAAGGAATACAGTGAGATATACCGGTAACCCAAGGAATACAGTGAGATATACTGGTAACCCAAGGAATACAGTGAGATATACCGGTAACCCAAGGAATACAGTGAGATATACCAGTAACCCAAGGAATACAGTGAGATATACCAGTAACCCAAGGAATACAGTGAGATATACTGGTAACCCAAGGAATACAGTGAGATATACCGGTAACCCAAGGAATATAGTGATATATACTGGTAACCCAAGGAATACAGTGATATATACCAGTAACCCAAGGAATACAGTGAGATATACCGGTAACCCAAGGAATATAGTGATATATACTGGTAACCCAAGGAATATAGTGATATATACTGGTAACCCAAGGAATACAGCGAGATATACCAGTAACCCAAGGAATACAGCGAGATATACTGGTAACCCAAGGAATACAGTGAGATCTACCGGTAACCCAAGGAATATAGTGATATATACTGGTAACCCAAGGAATACAGTGATATATACTGGTAACCCAAGGAATACAGTGAGATATACTGGTAACCCAAGGAATACAGTGAGATCTACCGGTAACCCAAGGAATATAGTGATATATACTGGTAACCCAAGGAATACAGTGATATACCAGTAACCCAAGGAATACAGTGAGATCTACCGGTAACCCAAGGAATATAGTGATATATACTGGTAACCCAAGGAATACAGCGAGATATACTGGTAACCCAAGGAATACAGCGAGATACACCAGTAACCCAAGGAATACAGTGATATACCAGTAACCCAAGGAATACAGTGAGATATACCGGTAACCCAAGGAATATAGTGATATATACTGGTAACCCAAGGAATATAGTGATATATACTGGTAACCCAAGGAATACAGCGAGATATACCAGTAACCCAAGGAATACAGCGAGATATACTGGTAACCCAAGGAATACAGCGAGATATACTGGTAACCCAAGGAATACAGTGAGATATACCGGTAACCCAAGGAATACAGCGAGATATACCAGTAACCCAAGGAATACAGCGAGATATACTGGTAACCCAAGGAATACAGTGAGATATACTGGTAACCCAAGGAATACAGTGAGATATACCGGTAACCCAAGGAATACAGCGAGATATACCAGTAACCCAAGGAATACAGCGAGATATACTGGTAACCCAAGGAATATAGTGATATATACCAGTAACCCAAGGAATACAGCGAGATATACTGGTAACCCAAGGAATACAGTGAGATATACCAGTAACCCAAGGAATACAGTGAGATATACCGGTAACCCAAGGAATACAATGAGATATACCGGTAACCCAAGGAATACAGTGAGATATACCGGTAATCCAAGGAATACAGTGAGATATACCGGTAACCCAAGGAATACAGTGAGATATACCGGTAACCCAAGGAATACAGTGATATATACCGGTAACCCAAGGAATACAATGAGATATACCAGTAACCCAAGGAATACAGTGATATATACTGGTAACCCAAGGAATACAGGGAGATATACTGGTAACCCAAGGAATACAGTGAGATATACCGGTAACCCAAGGAATACAGTGATATATACCGGTAACCCAAGGAATACAGTGATATATACTGGTAACCCAAGGAATACAGTGATATATACTGGTAACCCAAGGAATACAGTGAGATATACCGGTAACCCAAGGAATACAGTGAGATATACCGGTAACCCAAGGAATACAGTGATATATACTAGTAACCCAAGGAATACAGTGATATATACTAGTAACCCAAGGAATACAATGAGATATACCGGTAACCCAAGGAATACAGTGATATATACTGGTAACCCAAGGAATACAGTGAGATATACCGGTAACCCAAGGAATACAGTGATATATACCAGTAACCCAAGGAATACAGTGATATATACTGGTAACCCAAGGAATACAGTGATATATACTGGTAACCCAAGGAATACAGTGAGATATACCAGTAACCCAAGGAATACAGTGATATATACCAGTAACCCAAGGAATACAGTGATATACCGGTAACCCAAGGAATACAGTGAGATATACCGGTAACCCAAGGAATACAGTGAGATATACCGGTAACCCAAGGAATACAGTGAGATATACTGGTAACCCAAGGAATACAGTGAGATATACTGGTAACCCAAGGTATACAATGAGATATACCGGTAACCCAAGGAATACAATGAGATATACCGGTAACCCAAGGAATACAGTGAGATATACCGGTAACCCAAGGAATACAGTGATATATACTGGTAACCCAAGGAATACAGTGAGATATACTGGTAACCCAAGGAATACAGTGAGATATACCGGTAACCCAAGGAATACAGTGAGATATACTGGTAACCCAAGGAATACAGTGAGATATACCGGTAACCCAAGGAATACAGTGAGATATACCAGTAACCCAAGGAATACAGTGAGATATACCAGTAACCCAAGGAATACAGTGAGATATACCGGTAACCCAAGGAATACAGTGAGATATACCCCTACCCAAAAAAATAAATAAATAGGGAAAGCGGGGATTGGGCCTGAGTTTATACTGTTGATAGATAGATAAAATAGCTATTTCATGCATTGTCTTAACCGAATACGGGTTTGTTTGTTTATATATATATATATATATATTTATATATATATATATATATATATATATATATATATATATATATATATATATATATATATATATATATATATATATATATATATATATATATATATATATATATAGATGAATCGATTCTTTCTTTTAGTTACTCAATGCTTTCGTACTTTTTTAATGTTAAGATTTATTGCTTCTCTCATTAGTTACGCATTTTTTATTTCGAAAGCAGCGTTATTTTTTTTTATGTTGTACACATACTTTGCCTCTCTCATTAATTATGCATTTTTGTTTTTCAATTTGAAAGCAGGGTGGTTTGGATCAGATACCCGTTGCAAATTATGTGGTTAGATATACTGCTGGCCTTGCACCGAGATTTCTTTCCTTGTGGATTTGTTCCAAGGGAGCCCACCTCGCTTTTTTTCGGTTTCTCTCCCTCTCTCTTTGGCTTGTATCCATTCTGCCCCATTCAGCCTACTGTTTTAAGATGTTTACCCCCATCCAGGTGTCAATATTTTCCTGGCGAGCGGTAGCGAGCCAGCATATATATATATTTTTTTTGACAGCAAGCTAAGTTTGTACATTTTTCGATAGAAAAATTTCTCCGGCGAAGCCGGAGAAGCCGGATTCTCCATAAATTGCCGGCTCGCTTGCGCTCGCCAGGAAGAAATCGACACCTGAATGGGGATAAACGTCTTAAAACAGTTGGCTGAATGGGGCCGAATGGATACAAGCCAGGGAAAGAGAGAAGCGGAGAGAAAGATAAAACAAAGCAGGTGTCTCCCCTTAATTATGTCATGGTTGGCTGTGTTCTCGTCCACCTAGCCTCTCCTGCATATCAAATAACTGGATATTATAACCCTTTCATCACGATAGATATATTTTAAGTCTATTCAATCGCCAACAATATGCGCTTTTAGTCAGCTAAATAAGGCTCTATGGAAATTAACCCCTTCTGTACCGGCGACGTCTTCTTAATTTAATTCAAGATATATTTAGACGAATTTGCGTAGTAAAAGAAGGATGTGTGGTAGTAAAAAGGGTTAATTAAGGTAGTTCGAAGCCTGTTAATTGCTGGAGGTCACTATTAAACTGAATCAAGTCGTCTAATAGTAGCAAGAATTTAAGAAACAAGACGTTACCGGTACAGAGAGGGTTAATGAGATAAACAGTGTTTTAGTGTACTCTTTGACTTCTACAGCACCTTCCTAAATTATTGAATAACATGGTTTTACGATAGTCTTAACCCTCTCCGACATACGACGCGATTTTGAGCCTATTGGGGATACTTTTATGCCTCTGTTACCATCAGGGGTATTTAGAAACCTTTAGTTTAGTTACTTCAACGTCTGCAGTTGTCTTTGAGTTAGCTGTGGGCAGACAACTAATTTTGGAGAGATGATTATAAGAGTGAGAGAACTCTATTTCTTATTGCTAATCTGGTAACCTCTGCGTCATATGTGCGTGAAAGGGTTAATAATACAATAAACGAAAGTCGTACAGGGAAGGCTAAACATGTCGTTATTGGACTATATATTCACACATTAAGCTATTCCCTACGTCTCCTAAATCAATACATTTCTTGGACGTACTAATGAACCCCCCCCCCCCTCCCCCCCTCCACATACACAGTTATCACGTTTGGCATGCTTCTCCAACCCTTAAAGGGGCCCCACCTCGCTTTTTTGTTTTCTCTTGCTCTCCCTCTCTCTTTGGCTTGTATCCATTCGGCCCCATGCACCCTACTGTTTTAAGACTTTTACCCCCAACCAGGTGTCAATATTTTCCTGGCGAGCGGTAGCGAGCCAGCATATAAATATGTTTGTTTTGACAGCAAGCTAAATTTGTACATTTTTCGATAGAAAAATGTCTCCGGCGAAGCCGGATTTCTCCATACCAATGCTGGCTCGCTATCGCTCGCCAGGAAGAAATCGACACCTGGATGGGTATAAACGTCTTAAAACAGTTGGCTGAATGAGGCCGAATGGATACAAGCCAGGGAAAGAGAGAAAAGGAGAACAAAATCAAACAAAAGCCGATGACCCCCCTTAAACATCTATGCCTCATATTTTCAGGTATTTCTTAGTTCGTTATAACATCACAACTTTGAGTGTCTCAAAATATTACGATTAGTTTTTCGTTTTTAATAGAATAATTACAAATATCCTTACCAGATCTTCTTGTGAATACACACAATAACTATAGCATAATATATTCAAATTGACTACGCAGATAAAGGGAATTATTTGGTTTGAAACGCGTATTTATTATTACAAAAACAAAAATATGATTGAAAAAAGGCCCAAGCCAACGAAAAACCCGAGAACCCATCCAAGCACCGAGAAGTTTTATATGTAGAATAAGAAACTGAGTCAGGAATTCCCACCGGGGCCAAAATATCAGGGAGAGAAAGTTGTGATGGTGCCAGACTTTAAGGGAGCCCACCTCGCTTTTTTGTTATCTTTCCCTCCCTCTCTCTTTGGCTTGTATCCATTCGGCCCCATTCAGCCTACTGTTTTAAGACTTTTACCCCCTTCCAGGTGTCAATATTTTCCTGGTGAGCGGTAGCGAGCCAGCATATATATATATTTTTGACAGCAAGATTAATGTGTACATTTTTCGATGGAAATATGTCTCCGGCGAAGCCTGATTTCTCCATACAATGCTGGCTCGCTATCGCTCGATAGCAAGAAATCGACACCTGGATGGGGATAAACGTCTTAAAGCAGTTTTTTGAATTGGGCCGAATGGATACAAGCCAGGGAAAGAGAGAACAGGTGAGAAAGATGAAACAAAAACCGGTGGGTTCCCTTAAAAGGATATCACAGCCCAGATCCCCGCCTGTTTACCTCGGGGGAGACTTTACTGTATTCCAGGCACCTCAGTTCTCACATTTAGTACACTCAAAAACCTTAATAATTATGCGCACGTTTAAAAATATTTGAAATCTCTATAGCTGAACTGTGAAGCGATATTATTTAATGTTGTATTATCTCGTTTGGGTTTGATACATATTGCAGTAAGCCAGAATGCTATTTCCCACTTTTTGTTATTTTTTGTTTTTGCCTAACATATGAAAATGTTATTGATATCTGGATGGATTTCAAGGAATATATGGAATAAAAGCTCCATTCCTGTCAACCCTATAATATTATCTCCCACAGGCCATCCCTTGCCTGGATACACTCGTGTAATGATAACCAGACCTTGTCGTACTGAAAGGGTTACGCAAATATTGGAGTGGAGATACCCGGTGCTTCAACATGTACAGTACAGTTGGCAACACAAGAACCGGCCTTTTTTTTTTATCTTTCACTTCTTTTATCTCTTTCTCTGGCTTGTATCCATTCGGCCCCATTCAGCCAACTGTTTTAAAACGTTTATCCCCAACCAGGTGTCAATTTCTTCCTAGCGAGCGATAGCGAGCCAGCATTGTATAGAGAAATCCGGCTTCGCCGGAGAAATTTTTCTATCGAAAAATGTACAAATTTAGCTTGCTGTAAAAAAAATAAAACAAAATTATATGCTGGCTCGCTACCGCTCACCAGAAAAATATTGACACCTGGATGGGGCAAACGTCTTAAAACAGTAGGCTGAATGGGACCGAATGGATACAAGACAAAGAGAGAGGGAGAGAAAGAGAAAAAAAAGCAAGGTGGGCTCCCTTAATTAACCTGAACCAAATGATGCGGAGAGCTAGTTGTTTTATACCACCGTATCGGGGTTACGAGATAACACAGGGTACTTAGAGGAATGAAAGGTATTACTATATTTCTTATGATGATGATGATGATGATGATGATGATGATGATGATGATGATGCAGTTTGTAACGCCATGTACTCCCTTGAATGACAGGGCTAGGGCGTGGCCTTGATAAGGGACTTAACGGGACATTTGCCATTTATATATATATTGTATACCTGTTATGTTATATATATATATATATATATATATATATATATAATACCTGTTATCTGTTATATAATTCGCCATCTGTAAGTGGCACTAATTAGCCCATAGGTAATTTGCTTAGGGTGTAATTATTCCCCTAGATATAAAATATACATACGTGGCAAATGTCCAGTAAGTCTGTTTATCAAGGGCACGCCTTTGATAAAGGGTGTGTGTATGAAGGAGACAAAACGCTAAGCTTCCTGTAACAAGTGTATCCCCCCAAAAAAAATGAAAGAGTGACAGAGAGCCAAAATCGGAGAGCCGTCGGACTAAAATAGCAGGAAAAACGTTACGGGAAAATCGCTCGTGTGACACCGACTTGAACTAAGAACATCACACAAAACAAAATGCGATTATTGCATTATTATTATTATTATTAATATTTTTTTTTTTTTTTTTTTTTTTTCGTGGGGGGGGGGGGGGAGTTAATTCTTATATTTAACATACCGTTAAGTCTTAAATAATAATGACATGGAATTTGTTCGTTACATTCAGTAGATACCAACACATCTCTCACAACTCGTTCTCTCGGCACCAATTCTATTGTTTGGCCCAATACTACCAGTTTAACGGCGACCAATTCAGCCAACTCAGACCAAATCGAATGGTTGAAACCAATTTAATCACCTCATACCATTATAAGCGCCTCAGACCAATTCGACCAGATTGTTCGCCCCAATTCGTCTGTTCAGCTCATTACAACCACTCGACCCAATTCAAACCCTGATAAGACATAAACAATAACGAGCTAATTAAAATAAACAATTGGATTAAAAGCAACAGACTTACCCTAAGCGTTGGCAAAACAATATATATGTGTCTTCACAGAAACAAGTTATTACTTCCAAATATACTTCCAAATTCGATCACTCATGATTTATTTCTTAACGTGAAAATCTTGATGCTTGACGATATAAACATTCATTGTTGTCCAATTTTCGTTTATATATCTGTAAAAACATTATACATAATAATCTGTTTCAAAATAGAGCAAACAACCGTAATAACCTAAGAAACAGTTCACCACTATAAATCCCATTCATGGCATCAATCCAATCCCAAAATTCAATCAAATATCATGGTGTGAAGATCTGGAATAGGTTGCCTCACGAAATAAGAGACACGAATAACATAATAGGGTTTAAAAGATCACTAAAAAAAAAACATCTCTCGGATCAATACAAATAATAACTGAGAAAACAAAGCACAATCAATGTAAAATATGTAGTACCAACTTGTTGGCAACGACAAACTAACGATTGTATATTGGTGTTTATGTAATTGTATATGGGTGTTTATGTAATTGTTCATGAAATGGTGACAGTGTATCAATTAGGTATTGAATTTATATATTTATGGATGCATAGATACTTTTGTATGTGTATGAATCTATATATATTCTACAGTACATGCGAAAACGTGCATGTAAATGTACCGGTATGTGATTATGTAAATGTACCGGTATGTGATTATGTAAATGTACCGATAAGTGATTATGTAAACATGCTTGAGTGAACAGGTAAGCAAATGCTTATGTCTTTGAATTGTGTGTAAGCATGGTAGTAAATATACGGTATGTATACACGTGTAACTATATGTTATGTGTGTGAATTTGTGGGCAAAATTATATGTTAATATGAATGAAGAGCAACTGCTATATGTGTATAAGTGCATCATTGTGTTTGAATCTATGTACAGGCTTCGTGTGTGTGTACGTCACGGTATGTGGATGAGTGTGCATAATTGTGTATTTATGTGTACATTCTTGTATATCTCTGAATGTATATGCAGTGCATGTATATGTGGGTGTGTGTATGGCTATATATATGTGAAATATGTTTATGTACCGTATTAGCAATATATGAGTGCAATTTTTGTGTGAAATTCAACTTGAGGCAAAAACATGTATGTGCCTTTTTAAGGTCGTTCCACACTGGCACGAAAGCCCCTCCAGGCGAGTTCCCAACTCGAAATTTCAGCCTGATACGGCGAATCGGCAACATAATCGAGGATATCGGAAATTAGCCTTGGGTGACTCACGGTCCAATCGACGTATCGGGGGTCGATACGAGATTTTGAGCTGTTCAGAAGTTCGTGGGAATCCCCCGGCAACTGTACAAAATCGTCTGAGTCTGGTCTCCATCACGAACTCGCCGAATCACAATCGTGTGGTCCGTATCAAAGACGTATGGTCCGTATCAAGCTGTATGGCCCGTATCAACGTCGTCTGGTGTGTATGCCTGCCGTGCGGACCGTATCTCTTCTGTGCGGAAAATTGCCAACGGTCGAGTTGGTAACCGCGCATCTAGCCTCAATCCGGTTGCACGTCTCACGGCGTCGATACGATTCTTCTGAGTTGTACCAGTCTTTTGGGTCGTATCTTTTCCGTGGACTACTCGTGTACCCTTCGCACGACTTTTCCTATCTTCTTCGTAGCATTCGTTTCCACACCGTATCAGCATCCCTAGAGTCTTATCAAGTCATGCGGAAGAGATACGGTAGAGATACGACTCTAACGATGCCAGCCATTTTCGCCGTGATCGGTAGTAAATTCGGCAAGACACAGGATTTGTATGTGTCGTGGGTGTTCGTGCCAGTCTTAAAGGGGCTGTCGTGTCAGTGTGCAACGACCTATAAGAGAGTTTACTCTCATAAGGCTCAGCCTTTTAACAATATGAAATATGTACTTTTTTTACAATGTATAAATATTTGTTTTGGCTAAATATAAGTATAGCTATTCTATTCTATTCTATTATCGACTACGTCCAATCAGGCGCAATCGGCGGCTCGGAACAGTTAACGAATTTTAATGACAGGCTCAGATTGGCAACCATGGTGGAGATAGTAGTGTTCAACTGAGCGCTCTCGTATAATGATGTGCATATACAGATTTCGTTATTTGTGTTTCTCTGTGGAGCCGGCGTGGCTGAATATTAACGTGCCTGACTGCTGCGTGGGAAGTACAGTTGCGCTAATAAGTCATGTTCGGCACCAAGTATGTTTTGATTAATAATTGGTATCAGCAATATCTAAGCTTCATTTCTTCATATCGAGTGAAATATAAAAACATGTTCCTACACTTACCCACCCTATTCAACTTTTGGTAGACATTAATACAGCACAGAGCAAGCCAAACGTAATGACAGCAGGGACATGACTTATTAGCGCCACCGTACATGTTCACCATTTCTCACTGCCAAGAAGGTTTATTTGACCAGAGAGCATGGACTTCTACATCACTCGCTGTAATGGTGGACTTTAGAGATGTGTTACACCAATGTCACATGTGCAAAAATATATGTTAGTACTTGATCAGCATGGGCGAGCTGATTACACTGGTTACAGACTACATTCACATCCACAGCCATTCTAACAGTACAATAGTATACTACATGAATCCCTGCACACTAATGGGCAGTCGGGCTTAAGGGGGGTCAACGGTTTTTTTTTCTTCTCCTTTTTCATTTTCCCTGGCTTGTATCCATTCGGCCCCATTCAACCAACTGTTTTAAGACGTTTATCCTCATCCGTAGGGCGTACGGTCCGGACGGTGTTCCTCCTGTTGTTCTCAAAAACTGTGCTTCCGTGCTGACTCCCTGCCTAGGCAAACTCTTTCGTCTCTGTCTATCCTCTAACGTCTTCCCTTCATGCTGGAAGTTTGCTCACATTCAACCTGTCCCAAAGAAGGGTGACCGCTCTCAACCCTCCAACTATCGTCCAATTGCTCTTATCTCTTGTCTTTCTAAAGTTTTTGAAACTATTCTTGCTTCCAAATTTCTTAAGCATTTCTCTTCTCATAATCTGCTCTCAGATCGCCAGTATGGCTTCCTTAAGGGTCGCTCTACTGGTGATCTTCTTTCATATCTTACTAACTCTTGGTCATCCTCCTTTCGGGACTTCGGTGAGACTTTTTCTATTGCACTAGACATATCGAAAGCCTTCGATAGAGTCTGGCATAAATCTTTAATTTCTAAACTACCCTCCTTCGGTTTCTATCCCTCCATCTGTGCCTTTGTCTCTAATTTCCTTTCCGGCCATTCCATAGCCGCGGTTGTGGACGGCCATTGTTCACTTCCTCACCCTATAAACTCCGGTGTTCCTCAGGGCTCTGTCCTATCTCCTATTCTCTTTCTAATTTTTATAAATGATCTCCTTAACTGTACCTTAATTCCCATCCATTCATACGCAGACGACTCAACCTTACACTACTCCATTAGTTTTTCAGAACGCCCCAGCCAGCAATCCCTCAACGACAAACGTAATGAAGCCATAGAACTCTTAAATTCTGATCTAAATACTATTTCCAATTGGGGCAGAGAAAACCTTGTTAACTTTAATGCTTCCAAAACCCAATTTCTCCATCTATCTACCCGTCAGGATCTCCCAGCGGACTATCCCTTATTCTTCAACAATTCAAAAATCAACCCTTCATCTTCTCTCAATATTCTTGGTGTCTCTTTTTCTTCTGCTCTCATTTGGAAGGACCATATTACCAGTCTTGCTAAGGCAGCCTCCCAGAAGCTGGCTGTGCTCAACCGCCTTAGGGGGTTCTTTTCCCCTGCACAGCTTCTTGCTCTGTACAGGGGCATAGTGCACCCTTGTATTGAGTATTGTTCACATGTGTGGGGAGGTTCCTCTCACACCGCTCTCCTAGACAAAGTTGAAAGGAAGGCCTTTCGTATCATTAACTCCCGTCCACTCACCAACTCTCTGCAATCTCTCTCTCTCTCCGCCGCAATGTTGCATCTCTCTCGCTATTCTATCGCTATAATAATCAGTGTTCCTCAGAGCTATCCCAGTGCATACCACCTCCTTTACGTAGGGCACGTGGTACCCGTCTTGCAACTCAATCCCACCCCTACTCTGTGCAACTCTCCAACCCAAGAGTGAAACGTTACTCTCAAACTTTCTTCTACTCAACAGCTGAGCTCTGGAACTCTCTCCCAGAATCAGTCTTTCCCTCTTCCTATGACTTAAATTGCTTCAAACTCCGTGTGTCCAGGCATTTTGGCTCGAACGTCCCTTGATTTTGGCCCTGTCACTCTTTCAACTATGGGGGAGGCACTCGCTATAGGCAGTTATGCCTTTTGCCTCCCTCAATCACATAGAAAAAAAAAATCCAGGTGTCGATTTATTCCTGACGAGCGATAGCGAGCCAGCATTATATGAAAAAATCCGGCTTCACCAGAGACATTTTTCTATCGAAAAAATTACAAATTTAGCTTGCTGTCAAAAAAAAAAAAAAAAATATATATATATATGCTGGCTTGCTACCGCTCGCCAGGAAAATATTGACACCTGGATGGGGTAAACATCTTAAAACCGTAGGCTGAATGGGGCTGAATGGGGCCGAATGGATACAAGGCAAAGAGAGAGGGAGAGAAAGAGAAAAAAGCGAGGTGGCCTCCCTTAAGCGACCCTCTCCCTAGAACAGAAACAAGCTAGATAACCGATTGAGGTGCCAGGCATAGGGAAGCACATGAATGCGGTTAATTTGTGGCCACCCCCCTGTGTATTGAAGCGTCTGGCAATAGATATATAGTAGATTGACGTTCTTTAATATATAACTATAAATCACAAGGTAAACAACTGAAGAGTCGTATTCTCGTATTTTGTGACCTTGAACTATGCTGTATTATATAATTGATGTTCCTGCATATATCCGAATCTATCTTATCTTTGGGACCTTTAGTTATATATGGTGTCAAAATCAACGCAGTAATGGTTCTGACTCCTGTACATCCTTCCTAAGCTGAATAAGATCATCTAATGATAGCCAAAGAAATATGTTAAAACTGTCTCTATATTAACTGAACTGTGATTTACTTTTATTAACATTTCCAATCAGATGACGCCAGCGTTTGTTGTATTGTAGCCATCTTCAGACAATCTACAGTACACATCTGAGGAAAGTGTGTAATATATATATATATATATATATACGGAGAGTGAGGACGAAAGTCAATACTTTAATCAACTATACCACGGCGTGATAAGGAATAGTTAACCTTTTCCTATGTGTAGTAAGGAGTCTGCTTTACAATTGGACAGCCACCACGCATGTACAGTCGCGCTAATAAGTGATGTCTTAGCACCAATTATATTTTGATCCACAATTAATTGGTATCAGCAACATTTACACACGATTTTTTCTTTTTGAGTGAGATAATTATACAACCACGTTCCTACACTTACCCACCTTATTCAACATCTGATAGACATTAATACAGCACAGAGAGAGCCAAACGTAATGACAGCTGAGCCATGACTTATCAGCGCGACTGTACAACGAGGGACATACAATATATAATTCATGTCACACCCAGAAGTATTATATTACAGACATATGACAAATTGTCTCATTAACGTCTAGAGAACTCTTTCTCATAACAAGAAATCATCAACATATTTGTAATCTTTAACTCTTTCTGTACCAGCGACGTCTGTTATGCTGTATTAAAGCAATGTTTAGACGACTTTAAGGGGAGGTCTCCACTTGAGGGATTTTTTTCTTGACCCCTTTCTCCCTCATGTTTAGCCCCATTGCTTTTGATATTATAAAACGTTTGCCCCATTAGTTTAGCGATTTTAAAAACTTTCACCCCATATTAAGACCTTTTGTGCAATTCAGGTGTCTATTTTATCCTGGCGAGCGATAGCGAGCCTGTAATTTAAGAGGAACCGGCCTTCGGCCGGGACATTTTTCTACCGAAAAATTTACAAATTTATCTTGAAAGGGACTCGAGGGGGTGTAATTTTAAGGTTGATGGAGGTCTAGGGAACAAACTAAATACCTCCCCTTAAGCAGCTTAGGTATGACCTGTGGTAGTTAAAAGGGTTGATTGAGATAGTTTCGGCGAATTGTAATGGCTAGAGATCCTTCCTAAACTGAATAAAATCAATTAGTACTAGCTAGAATATAATATAAAGGATGTTAAGTGTACAGCATAATTATATTGAAATATTTAACATTATTGAGCATGAATAAGGATACATTGTTCCAGTCTCTCTCTCTTCGCCGCAATGTTGCATCTCTCTCACTATCCTACCGCTATTACAATAATCAGTGTTCCTTAGAGCTCTCTCAGTGTATACCACCCCCTCATCGTAGGTCACGTAGCACCCTTCTTGCAACACAATCCCATCCCTACTCTTTGCAACTCGCCAACCCAGGAGTGCAACGTTATTCTCAATCATTCTTCTATTCAACAGCTAAGCTCTGGAACTCTCCCAGAATCAGTCTTTCCCTCATCCTTTGACTTTAATTGCTTCAAACTCCGTGTGGCTAGGCATTTTGGTTCGAACGTCCCTTAATTGTTTCCCTGTCACTCTTTTAGCTCTGAGAGAGGCACTCTGCCTTTTGTCTCTCACTCATATATAATTTTATATATATATACCGGTATATATAAATATATATATATACCCCTTCCCATTCCTCCAACCCCACACAACTATCATTCCCCACATAACTATCATTCCCCCTCTCATTTCTCCACCCCCACACAACTATATCCACCTCCCATTCCACTACCCCCACACAGCTTTACCCCCTCCCATTCCTCCACCCCCACACAACTATATCCCCCTCCCATTCCTCCACCCCCACACAACTATATCCCCCTCCCATTCCTCCACCCCCACACAACTATATCCACCTCCCATTCCTCCTCCCCCACACAACTATATCCACCTCCCATTCCACCACCCCCACACAACTATATCCACCTCCCATTCCACCACACCCACACAGCTATATCCCCTCCATGTCCTCCACCCCCACACAACTATATCCCCCTCCCATTCCACCACCCCTACACAACTATATCCACCTCCCATTCCACCACCCCTACACAACTATATCCACCTCCCATTCCTCCACCCCTACACAACTATATCCCCCTCCCATTCCACCACCCCTACACAACTATATCCACCTCCCATTCCACCACCCCTACACAACTATATCCCCCTCCCATTCCTCCACCCCAACACAGCTATATCCCCTCCATGTCCTCCACCCCTACACAACTATATCCCCCTCCCATTCCACCACCCCTACACAACTATATCCACCTCCCATTCCACCACCCCTACACAACTATATCCCCCTCCCATTCCACCACCCCTACACAACTATATCCCCTCCCAACTATATCCCCCTCCCATTCCACCACCCCTACCCAACTATATCCATCTCCCATTCCACCACCCCTACACAAGTATATCCCGCTCCCATTCCACCACGCCTACACAACTATATCCTCCCTCCTCCACCCCTACACAACTATATCCCCCTCCATTCCTCCACCCCTACACAACTATATCCCCCTCCCCTTCCTCCCCCCCCACACAGCTATATCCCCTCCATGTCCTCCACCCCCACACAACTATATCCCCCTCCCATTCCTCCACCCCAACACAGCTATATCCCCTCCATGTCCTCCACCCCTACACAACTATATCCCCCTCCCATTCCACCACCCCAACACAGCTATATCCCCTCCATGTCCTCCACCCCTACACAACTATATCCCCCTCCCATTCCTCCACCCCTACACAACTATATCCCCCTCCCATTCCTCCACCCCAACACAGCTATATCCCCTCCATGTCCTCCACCCCCACACAACTATATCCCCCTCCCATTCCACCACCCCTACACAACTATATCCACCTCCCATTCCACCACCCCTACACAACTATATCCCCCTCCCATTCCACCACCCCAACACAGCTATATCCCCTCCATGTCCTCCACCCCTACACAACTATATCCCCCTCCCATTCCTCCACCCCAACACAGCTATATCCCCTCCATGTCCTCCACCCCTACACAACTATATCCCCCTCCCATTCCTCCACCCCAACACAGCTATATCCCCTCCATGTCCTCCCCCCCCACACAACTATATCCCCCTCCCATTCCACCACCCCAACACAGCTATATCCCCTCCATGTCCTCCACCCCTACACAACTATATCCCCCTCCCATTCCTCCACCCCAACACAGCTATATCCCCTCCATGTCCTCCACCCCTACACAACTATATCCCCCTCCCATTCCTCCACCCCACCACAGCTATATCCCCTCCATGTCCTCCACCCCTACACAACTATATCCCCCTCCCATTCCACCACCCCTACACAACTATATCCCCCTCCCATTCCTCCACCCCTACACAACTATATCCCCCTCCCATTCCTCCACCCCTACACAACTATATCCCCCTCCCATTCCTCCACCCCTACACAACTATATACCCCCCCCCTGTCCTCCACCCCTACACAACTATATCCCCCTCCCATTCCTCCCCCCCAACACAGCTATATCCCCTCCATTTTCTCCACCCCCACACAACTATATCCCCCTCCCATTCCACCACCCCTACACAACTATATCCACCTCCCATTCCACCACCCCTACACAACTATATCCCCCTCCCATTCCTCCACCCCAACACAGCTATATCCCCTCCATGTCCTCCACCCCTACACAACTATATCCCCCTCCCATTCCTCCACCCCAACACAGCTATATCCCCTCCATGTCCTCCACCCCCACACAACTATATCCCCCTCCCATTCCTCCACCCCTACACAACTATATCCCCCTCCCATTCCTCCACCCCAACACAGCTATATCCCCTCCATGTCCTCCACCCTACACAACTATATCCCCTCCATTCCTCCACCCCCACACAACTATATCCCCCTCCCATTCCTCCACCCACACAACTATATCCCCCTCCCATTCCTCCACCCCAACACAGCTATATCCCCCTCCCATTCCTCCACCCCCACACAACTATATCCCCCTCCCATTCCTCCACCCCCACACAACTATATCCCCCTCCCATTCCACCACAACCACACAGCTATATCCCCTCCATGTCCTCCACCCCCACACAACTATATCCCCTCCATGTCCTCCACCCCTACACAACTACATCACCCCCCCATTCCTCCACCCCCACACAGCTATATCCCCTCCATGTCCTCCCCCCCCCCACAACCATATCCCCCCATTCCTCCACCCCACACAGCTATATCCCCTCCATGTCCTCCACCCCCACACAACTATATCCCCCTCCCATTCCTCCACCCCCACACAACTATATCCCCCTCCCATTCCTCCACCCCCACACAACTATATCCACCTCCCATTCCACCACCCCCACACAGCTATATCCCCTCCATGTCCTCCACCCCCACACAACTATCATCCACCCCCAAATCCGTACACTATTACCCTTTCCTCCCACGTACCACTCCCCCTCCCCCACAACCCCACACCAGCCAGATACTTCCCCTGCAGTTATATTCAATACCCTCAATAATGTCCCTCTTGCAGCTCGTCTCAACCCTCTCACTCTAATTCCATTTTGCTCCAAAATTCAATTTCATCTCATCCAATCTTCTTTTTCTGTGTTGTCCTTCAGAATCCTACTTACTTTTATTACAGTTTTTGTTATTGAGATAACGTTCTTGTGAGAATGGGTGATGGAGGGAACTTAAATAAATAGTTTTAAAATATATTAAAGAAATAGCTTTAAAATATACACCGAAACAGTTAAACTTATTACGTGTAGCACTTATTTACATTCCTTTTGTCCCTTCCACCAGGAACTGACGAGAGGTTGATTACCGTTCGTTTCACTCTTGTTAAGAACATAAACCAAACAAAATGGAAATCTGTAAAAAGCCTACTGGCTCACACGAGGCAGATCCCTTCTTCCTTTGTTGTTACTGTTGTCGTTGTTTTTTCTGGTTAGATTGGATCATCCCAAAGAATTGTCAGGTTGAGAGAGACTAAGCAGATAAGTGTTTGGGGCCGCTTGGTGATGGATAGCGTTCAACGGAGGCCTTTGAAGCTTTGCAACGCTTGTTTCATAATATGATTTGTGGAATTCCATGTCGGGATTAACAAATTTCAGTTATATGTGAAAGAGAGCATCATACTGCTACATGTCTGATGAAACTTAGGTATCATTGACATTGAAAAATGTTACCAATACATTGACATTATGGCGTATGTACTGTATGTAATGCACTGGTCGTACATTATGGCGTATGTACTGTATATAATGCACTGGTCGTACATGATGGCGTATGTACTGTATATAATGCACTGGTCGTACATTATGGCGTATGTACTGTATATAATGCACTGGTCGTACATGATGGCGTATGTACTGTATGTAATGCACTGGTCGTACATTATGGCGTATGTACTGTATATAATGCACTGGTCGTACATTATGGCGTATGTACTGTATATAATGCACTGGTCGTACATTATGGCGTATGTACTGTATATAATGCACTGGTCGTACATTATGGCGTATGTACTGTATATAATGCACTGGTCGTACATTATGGCGTATGTACTGTATATAATGCACTGGTCGTACATTATGGCGTATGTACTGTATATAATGCACTGGTCGTACATTTCTCTATATTTTAACATTATGGTTTCATTCACGTCGCAGATACTCGAAAAAAATATGTTATATATATATATACCGGTATATATAATATATATATATATATATATATATATATATATATATATATATATATATATATATATATATATATATATTATACAGTATATATGCAGTATATAACACTTAGCAAACATAAAATTTAATAACTGTTACTGATTTTGTACCGAGTCCAACATCATCAATGTTGAACTAAGAAAAGGATATAAACGTCTAACTTATTGAACGCGACCGGTAAAAATGGGACCATCGACAGCAATCCATTTTGTATATTTAATTTTTGGATTTATTAAACCTATATCCATTAACCATCAGACTCACAAAAGTCGTTATTAAACTTTAACAAATGTCTAAATGTAAACAAAATAAACAGATGTACAGTAGGGCATTTGATTGGACGAATGGCGTTATTAGCGAGGCAGGATTGTCATAAGTATTGCAGTGAGCCAGGAATCTATAAACGAAATTCAATTAGATCAGGGAAGCTACTATGCAGTAAATATAAATGTCCAAGTGTTGTCATAATATACTTCGGACGGAACCTCCTCACATCGTGTCATGTTGTCCATTGCGTGTCGAACAAAATGCTGCTTTAGTGACGCAAACTCATTCACATAATATTGTCGGCAACATGAGTTTCCCAATTATCCATGAACCCAGTGATATTCTAATGCACTACTGAGTACCCGTACGTAGAAGTTAATTAATCGATGAGTAACACACAAATGTGTGATTAATCTTGATTACAATAATAAATATTATGTATGATAAACATGACGTCTGTGCCTTGGCATTAGTGAAATTGAATTGAGGTCGTCATACGTATTCTAGATGGCAGATTTTTGAAACTTGGTCTAAAGTGACACACACACACACACACACAGACAGACACACAGTACACAACACATGTAAGCACTCGCAAAAAAATGGACTACATTTTTTTTTATGAGCCTTGGAAATGCTAGATTTGTTATGATTTAACCATTAAAGCACGATTATAATCGGTACGTGTATTGCTGAGCAACATCTAGCTTAATTTTGTTTCTTCCTCTTCATAAACATATGATAATCAATAATTACTGACATGTAAGATAGACAACTTGACATTTGTAGAGGTAGGCGCAAATACGAATAGTGGTGTGTTAATATTGTCTTAAACCCACAATTGTTATATAATTGTTACGGTTATGACCTTGGCCTTGCTCGGTGCCTTGGGGCTGTTCGGCCAGGCAGCTTGGGGAACAACAACAACAACAACCCACAATTGTACCAACATACTGTATATCCACTAAATCAACCTCTTCTGAGCTACGTAAGGAAAGGGACTTGTCACCAGATTGGAACAAATACGGCAATCGTACCAACCATGCTGATCGTACCAACCATGCTGATCGTACCAACCATGCTGATCGTACCAACCATGCTGATCGAAATATTTGTTCAACTGTATCTTCCCAATACGGTCATAAGAAAGTAACTATTCTCCATTTAGTAACTTAGTGAGAGTAATGCATCAGTGTCCATCTACAATACCAATCGTGGTTTGACACCAGTTCTCTAACATTAACAAATTTGTACCAATAACTTATTAACTATAAACAAATTAATAACTTCCCAATAAAAACTTGATCTGCTAACAGTAAATATGCAGCATTGACCTATATGCAGCATTGACCTATATGCAGCATTGACCTATATGCAGCATTGACCTATATGCAGCATTGACCTATATGCAGCATTAACCTCTATGCAGCATTAACCTATATGCAGCATTGACCTATATGCAGCATTGACCTATATGCAGCATTGACCTATATGCAGCATTGACCTATATGCAGCATTGACCTATATGCAGCATTGACCTATATGCAGCATTGACCTATATGCAGCATTGACCTATATGCAGCATTGACCTATATGCAGCATTGACCTATATGCAGCATTGACCTATATGCAGCATTGACCTATATGCAGCATTGACCTATATGCAGCATTGACCTATATGCAGCATTGACCTATATGCAGCATTGACCTATTAGAAACTAATTAGCAACAACAACCGATCAATATTTATCCAAAATATTAACAGTAACTAATTAACAGCAATAATATAACAATTTCCCCCTATCAACAGAAACTAATCAATCACCTGTGACATATTAAGAATATTTATGATTGTAATACACTACCAGGTTACTATCAGACGTAAACATATACTGTATACAGTATATATATTTAGGGGAGGTGTGGTGGAGTGGTCTTGCCACTGGACTGGTATTCCAATGGATCCGGGTTTGAATCCCGATATGTCAATGGGAAGATATTATTGGGATGGACTTTGTGCTGTACCTAGGTATCAGTGCATTACCACAAAGCCCACCGAAACGCCAAATAAATACCCTCATTGTTACCTGATTAAAATGCACTGTATGCATATTCCCATATTAAATATATGCTACAGGGGTGCAATGCCTAGTGAGTTAATTGCTCAATAGGTGGCGTTCTGAGAGTTAGGGTCCGAGTCAAGGAGATGAGACAGTGAAGCACTGGAGTGAGGCATCTTCAGAGAGATGGGGCTGCTTCGAGATGTGAGTGGGCAACTAAGCCCCATGCATCCTGTGAAGGCAAGATGGCAGGGGCTCATTGCAGCTAAAAGTGCTTCACATGTCTCACCCCCTAGACTGGAACGAGACCTCATGGGCTTCACCTTCAATGTGTAACGATTGAATGTACAGGCTCTCAGCCTATGCCCGAGAGGGAGTAGTTAGAATATATAATAACAATAACAAAAATAAAAATAAAATATATACTGTATATATATATATACCCGGTATATATATATATATATATATATATATATATATATATATATATATATATATATATATATATATATATATATATATATATACGGTATATATACATGTTGAACATTTACTTTAGTATATTCCATACGTTGTCAGATCAGAATTGGCAAGCAAAAAAATTGCTAGCGCAAAGAGTGTATCCCCCCCCCCCCCCCCACACACACACACACAGGAATGTTGGACCCTCAGCCAGGGATGAACGCCCCCGGGAGCAGGTCGGTCATTGTAATTATTCCAAACACGTATCTTGGTCGTCCCCTGACCATTGAGACGATTAAAAGGAAATAAAATGGAGCAATAAAGCCGGAGGTGGAAGCTGAATATCTATTTTTGCGAGTGAGTCAGCTGGCCACTCGGGTTAAAAGATGAAATATAAGATTATTGGGTTGGCAGAGACGGGGGCAGGGTACGGAATACCATTTGCACAGATGACACTCTCATGATAGTTGTCAGAGGGTCGGCCTGTATCATACTATTGAGACTATGCTTGACTATAAATTATGGATTAGTAGTGTACAGTAGACAGGTGCAATTCAACTATATGTTTGTTAAAACATCCGAAAAATAAGTATAATAATAGTTTTTCTTCGCCCATTCTGAATAAAAAGAACACTAATGTTCACTGCAAGTGTGTATATTGTTTTATTATGGCTAGACATTGTACATTACACTATATATATATGAAATGGATAATTATTTAAAGTCAGCATTAATACATGTGAATGGTAGGAACACGTATATTATCTTTTCTTTTACCAAATATATTTGAAAGGCTTGTATTTCTCCATTTATATAATCATTTAAGATATTTCTACCACAATATTGTCATACCTTCTAATTCAACCCCTCCGCTAGATTATCCTTCATATTCCCGCTCACCTTAACGCTGCCCTTTTCTCATCTGTTGAACAAATTCAAAGTTGTGAAATAACTCATATTTAAACTTATCAAATATTAAT
This sequence comes from Paralithodes platypus, assembly GCA_032716605.1. Lineage (NCBI taxonomy): Eukaryota > Metazoa > Arthropoda > Malacostraca > Decapoda > Lithodidae > Paralithodes > Paralithodes platypus. Next base: position 25,418,632 of record CM064544.1, on the reverse strand, counting down.
TCCCAGGGTTAATCAATTTACATACTACTTCCAAACCTAACATCTTTACCCTCAGTTTATTCTGCAGTGAGTTATCATACTGAGGATCGAGAGATAGCCACAAATATAAATACTTGCTTGTACGTAGAAGCTAAACTCATAGCTGTTGATTAACCTCTTCTCAACCGGTGATGTATTTATATTTTCTTGTAGCTACTATTTAAAAATACTGTTTAAAAAGGGCCTCCAGCAATTAACAGGCTCTGAACTATCTCAATTAACCCTTTATACTACCACAGATCCTTCTTAATCTGCTCAAAATCGTCCAAATATAGCTAGAATAAACGGAAAAAGACGTCACGGTACAGAAGGGGTTGACGGCAATGTTTCCCATGTTCCCTCCTTCCCACTTCGTCAACATCTACTACAACTTTCCACCCAACCTAACCCAAGTCTATCCTTAACCTTTCCAGGGCATATGACGTATTTTGTTTATTGTTTTCTGGTTAACAGCAAGGGACTGGGGTTCTCGAATGAGACTCCAGCCTTGAATTTATTCCGGACTTATGCTGGCTTAATAATACTGAAGGGTTGATAGCCTATTAAGTCCTATCTTAATATACAAAATAGATAATCTTCGACTACTTGGTCCATACTAAAAAAACGTGTCATTGTCAAGAGTTGACACACAATGTTGAATATTTCCTTCGGTACAATGATCACCTTCCTTGCAGTCTTATATTCCAGCTAATACTGGACGGTACAATGATCACCTTCCTTGCAGTCTTATATTCCAGTTAATACAGGACGGTTTGATCACGCTTAGGAAGGCCCTCGCCCAGTCAGGGTTAAGTGTGAACGCAAATACGTCACTTGTGAACTGACTTATCGGAGCTGAACTGAATTGTGGGTTAAGGGGGGTCACCTGCTTTGGTTTATCTTTATCTCCTAATCTCTCTTTCTCTGGCTTGTATCCATTCGGCCCCATTCAGCCAACTGTTTTAAGACGTTTATCTTCATCCAGGTGTCGATTTCTTCCTGGCGAGCGATAGCGAGCCAGCATTGTATGGAGAAATCCGGCTACGCCAGAGACATTTTTTCTATCAAAAAATGTACACATTTAGCTTGCTGTCAAAACAAAAATATATACTGTATATGGTTGTGAGTGAATTGAATTATGGCTAACTATCCCTGAGGGTGATATAACCAAAGTATATACACTATATCTATATATATACTTTGGGAATAACTAGCTGCCGAAGTTACCTGTGGGCGAACTGACAACTCTACGAATCCCTCCAGGAAGATCTGAATGTATAAAGTTTCGCTTTACCAATATCTCCTTCAAAAATCGACAAGAAAAATGTTGGATATCGTTCCAAAGCCAATACAGATCGTGTTCCCTCTTTGCTGTCCATTTTTATATAATATTGTGACCGTTTTGAAATAGCGTTGATGGTAAGATTAATATGATTTTTCAACACTAACTAAAGCAATATAAATTAATATTTTTCAACACTAACTAAAGCAATATAAATTAATATTTTTCAACACTAACTAAAGCAATATAAATTAATATTTTTCAACACTAACTAAAGCAATAAATTAATATTTTTCAACACTAACTAAAGCAATATAAATTAATATTTTTCAACACTAACTAAAGCAATATAAATTAATATTTTGTGTTTTGATGATCTTTCCAAAATCTGCATATATTGAGAAGTGAAAATGTAATGCTTAATATTGACTTTGTGGCGGTACTCCCTGTTAGTATTGTATTATCCTGACAATTAGTACGTGAACAAATATTAGCTGGTATTAACACTACAGGTACCGTATTTGAGTCTCAGGTAATTATATTATACTTAACATTATTTTGTATTTAGAATGAATGACTGCATTAAGCATAATATGAACTTTTTAGCACTTTTGACAGTAGCATCAAATACAAAAACGAATAAAGCGAAATAATTACGCGCTATATTGCAAGAGGGTACAAACTGTAAACTGTACAGTTGGCTAAAAGAACTTCGCTTACCCGACTGCTTATCAGACACCTTGTGAAGCTTAAGGGGAGGTTTTTAGTGTGTTTCTTAGACTTCCATCAAGCTTGAAATTACACCCCCTTGACCCCCTTTCAAGATAAATGTGTACATTTTTCGGTAGAAAATGTCCCGGCCGAAGGCCGATTCCTCTTAAATTACAGGATCGCTATCGCTCGCCAGGAAAAATCGACACCTAAATGGCACGAAAGGTCTTAAAAGTTACATAAATGGGGCGAAAGTTCTTAAAATCGCCAAACTAATGGGGCAAACGTCTTACAAACTCAAAAGCAATGGGGCTAAACATAACAGAGAAAGGGGTAAAGAAAATAATCCCTCAAGTGGAAATCTCCCCTTAAAGGTGACTACTAGAACATCGTCTATGTATTTGCATCAATATACTGTATATGAGTATATATACATTAATGTATAAGTACATTTTGGCTCGAACGTCCCTTGATTTTGGCCCTGTCACTCTTTCAACTATGGGTAAAACAAAAATATGTATGGCTGTATCATCAGCAAACAGCGGTACAGGCAACTTCCACTTGTTTCCTTCCCTTATCAGAGGTGCACAAACATCCACTGCTCTTCCTTGTATTCTTTCATGACTCCATCCATATACTGTATATATTGAACAACCATGGGGACATCACAAACCCTTGCTTTAACCCAACATTCAGATCAAAGAACTCACTCTGTTCATTCTCTACACGCACTGATGCCTTTGCACCCTCATACATGCTCTTCACTGCTTTCAGCATCTTGCTGTCTACTCCGTATATTCTCAATACTTTCCACATACCTTCTCTATCAACTCTGGCATAGGCCTTCTCCAAGTCCATAAAGGCAGCATACAACTTACGTCGCTTTTCCAGATATTTCTCCACAACACATTTCGGGGGAAACATCTGATCTACGCATCCTCTTCCCTTCCTAAACCCGCCCTGCTCCTCACCTATCCATGTATCCGATCTCGCTCTGACTCTCTCAATCACTACCCTACTGTACACCTTCCCTACTACGCTTAGAACGCATATTCCTCGGTGGTTACCACACACTCCTCTTTCCCCTTTACCCTATTATTATGCCTGTCTTCCAGTCATCAGGTGCACAACACCTTCTCCCATGCTAGTTTACACATTTTCCATACCAATTCGATCACTATCTCACTACCATACCTCAGTATTTTCCCACACACTCCATCTATTCCTGATGATTTCCCCATCCTCCCTCTACTCATGGCTTCACACACTTCTAACCTGATCCCCACCTCCTCCTCTCCTACTTCTCTTCTACATAATTTAATAATTGAATTAAACATTGCTTAAGCCTGACAATGAGTGGATGGATATCATGGTACGGTTACTAATTCAATTATGTCGATATTGAAATGTGTACCTGAGATATGAACCCAAACGTTATGATACCTTATTAGACCATTAGTGTGGTCCTCTTCATAGGCAATTTCATTAGTGACATCACCCACCCTTTTATAAACCCTTTCAGTAACATGGAGTCTTATTTCAAATGTGTTCTTCCTAACATTACACGAATATAAGGAACTGAGGAACGATATCTGAGGATAAACAGACCTAGACATTATCTTAATTAACCCTTTGACCACCTTGGGTCCTTCCAAAATCGATTAATGGTAGCCAAAACAATATACGGATAAACGCCATGCTAGAGCGGCCTACTTGGTTATTTACCATTTCACTTTAAGGGGGCTTGAGCCGCTTTTCTGGTCCCCTTCTCCCCATTGCTGTTTACATTTTATGATGTTCGGTCCATTAGTTTGGCGATTTTAAGACTTTACACCCTATTTCTTTGTCAATATTTTAAGACTTTACACCCTATTTCTTTGTCAATATTTGGACCTTTCGTGCCATTTAGGTGTCGATTTTTTCCTGGTGAGCGGTAGCGAGCCTGTAATTTTAAGAGTAATCGGCCTTTGGCCGGGACAGTTTTCTACCGAAAAATGTACAAATTTATCTTGAAGGGGGATCTAGGAGGTGTTTTTTACAGCTCGATGGAAGTCAATTTAGGGAGGAAACTAAACAAATAATAAGATAAAAAAATAAAAAAAATACGCCCATCTCCCCTTAAAGGAGTACAAAGGAAATCAAGCAACAACAGATCTAGTGACCCTTCTAGGTTGCTTGTCCTCCAAAACACTGAGGATCAAGTGTCCAAACAGTGGTTTAGAGTGGGTAAGGGAACATTGGAAAGGGAACTACTGCCCTGGAACTAATGTCCGTGGCAGGATTAGGAAGTTAGTAGGGGACAGATGGGTTAGTAACTGAGGGGGGGCTAAAATAAAGTTATTCATTTACAAACGCAGTCAGTCGCGGGTTTGAAGCGAGATATTTGTCTAGGCGGAGTTTAAATGAATCAACGGTGATGCAGTCTATAAAGGAGTATGTTATTATAAACGCTGACTTTTGTTTGATGTCTTTTGTTTGATGTCTTTTGTTTGATGTCTTTTGTTTGATGTCTGTTTGTAATCCCAGTCAGCGTAAACTACTGATCTAATAATAGACATTATTTATCTCTATATGTACTGTAGGTCTGTATTAAGTTGCATGGTCACTATTTCCTTGTTGCTGATGACATAAAAACTTGAACATCAATTACGTTACTGTTCCCATTGCTTTACATACTGTCAGGCTATTATTATTCAAGGATCTCACTTAACAAGATACAAAACAAAACACAAAAACACGTATATATATATATATATATATATATATATATATATTTTTTTTCTTTCTATGTGATTGAGGGAGGCAAAAGGCATAACTGCCTATAGCGAGTGCCTCCCCCATAGTTGAAAGAGTGACAGGGCCAAAATCAAGGGACGTTCGAGCCAAAATGCCTGGACACACGGAGTTTGAAGCAATTTAAGTCATAGGAAGAGGGAAAGACCGATTCTGGGAGAGAGTTCCAGAGCTCAGATGTTGAGTAGAAGAAAGTTTGAGAGTAACATTTCACTCTTGGGTTGGAGAGTTGCACAGAGTAGGGGTGGGATTGAGTTGCAAGACATATATATATATATATATATATATATATATATATATATATATATATATATATATATATATATATATATATATATATATAGGTTATACTAATATAAATGTTATTAAGTGAACCGTCTATTACAACCTTGAGATTGGCTTCAATATTTCTATATGGACATTGATTTATATACTCGTAGTTTCAATTTTAACTATTATTGAAACTTTATACATTACATATTTACTATGATATACAATAAATGCCATACCGTACAATAGATTTACCTGTAAATGGACACAATAAATGCCATACCGTACAATAGATTTACCTGTAAATGGACACAATAAATGCCATACCGTACAATAGATTTACCTGTAAATGGACACAATAAATTCGTAGTAATTTTTCAGTAATGTAAAAAGATAAATATAACATTATTCATTCCTTTTAAATTAATATCTTTAAGGGGAGGTATTTACTTTGTTCCCTAGACCTCCATTAACCTTAAAATTACACCCCCTTGAGTCCCTTTCAAGATAAATTTGTACATTTTTCAGTAGAAAAATGTCCCGGCTGAAGGCCGGTTCCTCTTAAATTACAGGCTCGCTATCGCTCGCCAGGATAAAATCGACACCGAAATGGCACGAAAGGTCTTAATATGGGGTGAAAGTTCTTAAAATCGCTAAACTAATGGGGCAAACATTTTATAATATCAAAAGCAATGGGGCTAAACATGAGGGAGAAAGGGGTCAAGAAAAAAAATCCCTCAAGTGGAGATCTCCCCTTAATGGCATAGGTAGACTAAATCGTGTATTTCCATGATAGCAAATTAATACTATACTGTACTTCCATTCTGTCTTGATGGCGTAATGCATAAATGCGCGGAACTTCGGTGTGAACATCCTAGGTTCGAGTCCTTGGAGTGCCACATGTATTTGTCGATTTCATTAATTGAGTTTAGAAGCAAAGTTGGGTGGTGATAAAATATTAATAAATGTAATATTTCGAGTATATATCAACATTCTCCTTGAAAGTAAACTAGTGAATAGCACCGTAACACGCTCTAGATCTAGAATACTTGGACTAGTGAATAGCACCATAACACGCTCTAGATCTAAAATACTTGGACTATTTACCACAAGCGCGACTGAACCCGCCCTTCCGAACGGTAAGCAATTAGTGGCATCATTAGGCTGGGTCCTCATTAGGCTGGAGTGTCACAGGTTATACTCTGCACCTACAGCACATACTATCATTATTCAAGCCGAGGTTAAAAAGTAAAGTGGGTAGGGCTTTCAATAGTGTTCGTACGTAATTGAGTGTGTTGATATTGTATATTTTTATGTTTTTTTTGTTTGTCCATGTGCATAAAGGAGACAAAAGGCAAAGCTACTCGTGGTGTAGAGTAAGCATCTATATAATGTGTGTGTGTGTGTGTGTGTGTGTGTGTGTGTGTGTGTGTGTGTGTGTGTGTGTGTGTGTGTGTGTGTGTGTGTGTGTGTGTGTGTGTGTGTGTATTATTAAAGTCGAGCGTAATCATAACCTTTAGTTGTAGTTTTCTGTCTGAGAATATTACAAACTATTTGGTTCATAACAAAGTTTTGCAAGGTTTTATAGGCGGTGTTTCATACAATGGTGTCAAAGGTAACAATGTATCCAAGGTTTGGGTATCGTAGATTTCTTACGATATTAGTATATCACTGACTGTCATTGTTACTACAATTTGAACTATAACGTTGGAGGCTCATTGAAGGGTCCAAGCACACACACAAGGGACTGTAATTCTCGAAAGGGGGCTTGAGTCCTGGTCGCGATTAAGGAAGACGTCTGGGGTTCCCGAGCAGGACAACCTCTGGGTTTGTTTTCCCAGTGTACCTGAGGGTTTACACTTGGAGGTCTCGGGGACTCTTGTCACGTTCTTCCTGATTTTAAGGTGGGCTTAATAATCCTCATGGGTCGATAGCCTCTAAAGTCCTATTTTAACTAACTAACTAACTAAGGGGCCAAGTATTGTATCACAGATCCATGGAGTCAAGGCACACGTTTCCCTCAGAGTGTCGGTGTACTCGTGGCCTTTAAGGGGGGTGACCTGCTTTTGTTACCTTTCTCTCCTTTTCTCTCTTTCTCTGGCTTGTATCCATTCGGCCCCATACAGCCAACTGTTTTAAGACGTTTATCCCCATCCAGGTGTCGATTTCTTCCTGGCGAGCGACTGCGAGCCAGCATTGTATGGAGAAATCCGGCTTCGCCGGAGAAATTTTTCTATCGAAAAATTTATAAATTTAGCTTGCTGTCAAAACAAAAATATATATATACTGGCTCGCTACCGCTCGCCAGGAAAATATTGACACCTGGATGGGGGTAAACGTCATAAAACAGTAGGCTGAATGGTGCCGAATGGATACAAGCCAAAGAGAGAGGGAGAGAAAGAGACAACATGCGAGGTGGGGCCCCCTTAAGGTGGTGGTGAGGGCCTCCACCAGGCAGTGTTCAGACGGCCACCATAACACACCAACAGGGGGAACCACAAAGGACCGAGAGGGAGAGAAAAAAAAAGCGGTAAAAACGCTGTGTATTATGCCCTTTGTTGGTCCCCCTCCAGGCCGCCGCGCCACCCCTGTGCCAACTCCAGCTTTGTTGGTCCCCCTCCAGGCCGCCGCGCCACCCCTGTGCCAACTCCAGCTTTGTTGGTCCCCCTCCAGGCCGCCGCGCCACCCCTGTGCCAACTCCAGCTTTGTTGGTCCCCCTCTAGGCCGCCGCGCCGTCCCTGTGCCAACTCCAGCTTTGTTGGTCCCCCTCCAGGCCGCCGCGCCGTCCCTGTGCCAACTCCAGCTTTGTTGGTCCCCCTCCAGGCCGCCGCGCCACCCCTGTGCCAACTCCAGCTTTGTTGGTCCCCCTCCAGGCCGCCGCGCCGTCCCTGTGCCAACTCCAGCTTTGTTGGTCCCCCTCCAGGCCGCCGCGCCGTCCCTGTGCCAACTCCAGCTTTGTTGGTCCCCCTCCAGGCCGCCGCGCCGTCCCTGTGCCAACTCCAGCTTTGTTGTTCCCCTCCAGGCCGCCGCGCCGTCCCTGTGCCAACTCCAGCTTTGTTGTTCCCCTCCAGGCCGCCGCGCCGTCCCTGTGCCAACTCCAGCTTTGTTGGTCCCCCTCCAGGCCGCCGCGCCGTCCCTGTGCCAACTCCAGCTTTGTTGGTCCCCCTCCAGGCCGCCGTGCCGTCCCTGTGCCAACTCCAGCTTTGTTGGTCCCCCTCCAGGCCGCCACGCCATCCCTGTGCCAACTCCAGCTTTTTGTTGCGAGGAACCAGGGATAGGATGTCTGTTTGTTCACTTGGGTTACTTGATACTTTACCAGGACAATAACCTCATTCACGATTCAACCCACATAACTAACCGCTTAACCCAAACCCTATTTATTGGACCTTAGCCCTAACCTAACATAGCCGCACCTAACCTATCTTTAGGAAACTTAACCAAACCCAAAGAGTAAAGTGTCATCTTAACAAATGTAACTTACCGGTTAGGTTAGAACAATTTTTCGTTATCGTCCTGATAAAAAACCGAGCTACGCATGTGTGCAAATACTTACAAACTTGGGAAATATGCGGTCTGGATATTCAAAGGGTAGCTAGCAACTACTTTATGCCAGGCGGAAGGGCATAAGCAGTGAAGCAGATAGGTGGAAGAATTGTGCGTTTCTTGATATAAGTGTCAAAATTGGCACAGACAATAATAAACGCAGTATAATCAAAATTAGTTATAGGGGCATGACAGGTTTAGCCTATGTTGGCTTTGGCAGCCCCTTTTCAATTAATCTCCATAAGAGTACTGAAACAAAGATATTTACCCCAAACTGTATACTGTGATAGAGAAAAGGAGAGAAAGATGAAAAGAAGCCTGTGACCCCCCTTAACAAGGAGTACCTGTATCGCTACAATTATAGCAGTGATGCATTAATTCTGCATTAATTCTGCATTAATTCTGCATTAATTCTCTTCAAATAAGCTCAAATACGGTTCTTCAGTAAATTGATTCTTTCTGACCATACCATATGGCACATGTTATGTCAATTTAAATCTTGGGTGGATGGGACTCGTTAGCCTTGGTCGGCAACCCATCTAGTGGATGGATTAGCCAAACACCACTATAGAAAAATAGTGCTAACAAGATACACAGAGGGCCACGGAGTCGGACGGATCCTAAATTGAGTGGTCAATCCTGTAAGTCCTTCAGTAAACTGGCTCGGGTTGTCCCTCTTACAGGGAATAGGTCCACTTGGGGGCATTCTGTGTATGGCCACCCTCGTAAGGGGAGTAAGGCATCCGGCAATAGATAAATAGATAGATAGAAATCTTAAATAAATTAGAATATAGAAAACACCGAGATAATGTGAATCGCACACTAAAAAATATATATGTAACGATCAAATTGAAATTCTAAAGGCTCATCAAATAGTATTTGACATATCTGTTCCGTTCTATTGGAAGTCATATCAAAGTGAAAAGGATATTTACAATGACGGACTGCTCAAACGACATTCGGCAGCTATGAGACTGTTAGACATACAGTATAAAGGGTTGGGGGAAGGAGAGAATATTGAATCCATCATTGGAAAGGTAGAGTACAAAGAGTCGGTGATTGGATGGGGGCCAATAAATCTATGATAGGAGAGGAAAAGGAAATTACAGAATGTAGTGATTGCGAATATAAAGATAAAATAATTCATATCTGGGAAGTTGCACTATGAAGAATCAGTTACATCTATCTATCTATCTATTGCCTGACGCCGTGATCCCCGAAGGTGTGGCCACGAACGAACCGCCCCCATGCTCCTCTGTTCCCAGTCAGTCGACGCCCCTCCCCCCAACCAGCACCGCCTTCGTTCATAGCCTATACTTCCTCACTCCATCCTTCCACCTCTCTATCGGTCTACCTCTCCCTCTCTGTCCCTCCACCTCGCTCTCATACACCCTCTTAGTCATTATCTCGCTTTCCATACGTTCCATATGGCCGAACCATTTCAAGTTGTTCCTTTTCACACTTTCCAGCACATCTACCTCCACACCACACCTCCTTCTTACTTCCTCATTAGTCTGTCTATCCCTCCATGTAACTCCGCACGAACTTCTTAAGTAATTCATTTCCACTGCTCTCACTCTTGGTCTGAGTCTCTCAACCAATGTCCATGCTTCGCTTCCGTAAGTCAGTGTCGGGATTACCACACTGTCATGCAAGGACTTCTTCACTTCCATACTGACCACCCTATTTCTTGTTACTGCTTTCAGCGTTCCCACAACCCTCTTCCCCTGTTGTACCCTCTCCCGCACTTCTTCATCCCTAGTCCCATCTTTACTCAACACACTGCCCAGATACTGAAAAGAGTTGACGATCTCCATAGCCTGACCGTGCAGCTTCACCTCACACTCTGTGACTTCACCCCTTTCGAAGACCATAACCTTGCTCTTCCCCGCATTTACCTTCAAATTCCGTTTTTCGCACAAACTGTTTTACTTAAAATACATAATTAATAAATTTAGGTCTTGTAAAGATGGGGTTAAAAGATTAAGTGATTGGAAAGGTATATCACACTAACTGTCTGTTCAAGTGACATTCGAAGGTTATTTGACTGTCAATGATTGAAAAAGTGCAGTACAAACAGAGGGTGGGTTAAGAAATTCAGTGATTGGGGAAGTGGGATGCAAAGAATTGTTGATTGAAAGGTAAATTGAGGAAGTGATTGGAAGAATGGACTGCAATTAATTAGTGATTGTGAAGGTAAAGTGTTAAGAGTCGGTGATTGGGGAAAGGTAAATTGAGGAAGTGATTGGAAGAATGGACTGCAATTAATTAGTGATTGTGAAGGTAAAGTGTTAAGAGTCGGTGATTGGAAAGGTAGAATACAAAGCTTCAGCTGTGGGAATATGGAGTACAAGTAGTCATTGTTTTATAATATATAGCACATGGAATACAAAGGATATAGATATATGAAGTTAAATGATAGAGAACAAAAACACTGTCAACATAGGAAGGGTTGAGAGGAATTGTTCATTTATTGGAAAGGTAGAGCAGAGTGGCTGACTTATCTAGCGACATTTGGCAGGTATAAGTTTGTTGAACACATAAAGGGTAGCAGGCGGGAGGGAATATTGAGTCGATGATTGTAAACGTACAGCACAAAGAACCCATGATTGAGAAGCTGAGTGCCGGTAATGATGATTGGAAATTACGATGATATGTTAGTGATCGCAAAATAGGAATCTGTGATTCGAAAGATCGAATATATTTGAGTCAATGATTGGGAAGGTTGTGCTTGCAAAGACATAACATTGGATGATTGTGTATAAAGAATCGATGATTGGGAAGGTGGAATTTGAAAATACTATGAATGTAAAACTATAATGGCTAGTAAGACTGGCGCCATAGCAAAGAGCGAGTGTTTGGAAAGGTACATGACAATAACTGACTGGACAAGCGACATTCGGGGTTATGAGACTCTTGAGCATACAAAGGATGGCGGGAGGGGGGGAATATCGAGTCTTTGATTGGAAAGCTACATCACAAAGAGTCGATGATTGGAAATGTAATGTAATAATAACAACAAGAGATTAAGAAAATAGAGTAGCAAGAGTTATTGATTGGGAAGATGGGGTGAAAAGACTCAGTGGTTGGGATAGTGAAGTGCTAATAGGCAGTTAGTAGGACAATTTAATCCTATCTGGTATGAGTGACTGATAATGAAGATTGTAGCGATTCATTAATTAGAAAAGCGAGAGGCAAAGTTTCGGAAATTCAGTAAATGGAAAAGTAATGGCACTACACAAGGCAGAGTAGAACACAATGGCGTCCATAGAATCAAAGGTGTCAGACAGCTCCCCATAGACAATAAATGAAGTAGGGTGGTTGGATGTTGACTATTCAGGTGACCATTGGGAAATTACCTGTCATCACACCACGGAGGCAAGATTGTTAGATTAAATTAAGGAGACATGGGCCGGTTTTCTGGACCACTTTCTCCCTCATGTTTAGCCCCATTAGTTTTCAGATGTTAAGATGTTTGCCCCATTAGTTAGTCGATTATAAGACCTTTCGCCCCATTTTTTCGTCAATATTTAGACCTTTCGTGCTATTTACTGTAGGTGTCGATTTTTTCCCTGGCGAACGATAGTGAGCCTGTAATGTTGGAAGAACTGGCCTTCGGCCGGGACATTTTTTACCGAAACCTATACAAATTAATCTAGAAAGGGGATCTAATGGATGTGTTTTTAAATTTGATGGGAGGTCTAGGGAGGAAACTAGAAAAATAATGAATACATGCAAAAATCGCCCAAAAAGTGAATCATCTCCCCTTAACTGGCTGGAGATGTACAAGTAGATTGAAGCAAACTGTCGTGTAAATGGTGTGTGTGTGTGTGTGTGTGTGTGTGTGTGTGTGTGTGTGTGTGTGTGTGTGTATGGTTGCCCAGCAAGGTTTTCAACTGGTCCAGCGCTATTCGTATTTATGCTATTTTTGTTCTATTTCAAGTAAATTAATGTCAAACAAAGTCAATACATTTCCTCTGCCCATTGCTTTGTTAATTTCTGTTGTTTGTGATTTTCCCTAATGTATTGATATATAGTTTAAGGGGAGGTATTTAGTGTGTTCCCTAGACCTCCATCAAGCTTAAAATTACACCCCCTTGAGTCCCTTTCAAGATAAATTTGTACATTTTTCGGTAGAAAAATGTCCCGGCCGAAGGCCGGGTCCTCTTAAATTACAGGCTCGCTATCGCTCGCCAGGATAAAATTGACACCTGAATTGCACGAAAGGTCTTAATATGGGGTGAAAGTTCTGAAAATCGCTAAACTAATGGGGCAAACGTTTTATAATATCAAAAGCAATGGGGCTAAACATGAGGGAGAAAGGGGTCAAGAAAAAATCCCTCAAGTGGAGATCTCCCCTTAAATAGTAAAAAGAACAACAAACAGACAACCCTGAGCCAGCTGCAGATCTTGCGGGCCGGTTATACGCGTGTGTGTGTATGTGTAATTGTAGACTTAATAGATGTAGTTGGGATCTATTGGTAAACGTAAGTCAAAATAGAACGAGTATTTTTTATCAGACCTATTTAAATACTATCAAACACGCTTTCATTGGAATTGTTCATATTAACGTAAGCTTTAATGAAAAACAAAATACGGAATCCTAGTCGGCAATTGGTCGTACTAATTCATATTTGTTTTCACCAACCCAACAATTAATTTACAAATAAACCTAACTAATGAAATATGGTTTCCCCAATTATGTCACTCAAGAATGCACGAAGAGCTTTCCAACGATGAATATAATCATTTTGAAGCCGACAATATAGTACCGTATGTTATTATATGATTGAAAATAGTTTTCCATTTCAGCAACACGACAGGCTTAATATTTGATTCTTGCTAAGACTAGACGATTGTATATATCTGAGTGAGGGTCCGTGTCTCGGGCGTGAGACAGTGAAACACAAAGGCGAAGCAGCTCCAGAGACGGGGCTGCTTCGAGCCGTGGGTGGGCAACCAAGCTCCAAGTGCTTCACATGTCTCACTCCCAAGACTAGAGCAAAAACCTCACAGGCTTCACCGTGTTGAACGGTTGAATGTACAGGCTCTCAGCCTATGTCCGAGAGGGAAAAAATTGGAATATAGATAAAAAAAATAAAAATATAATTGTATAGCTTAGGATGGTACTGTGTATGCATTTGAACTGGATATTTTGATTGTGTTACTTCTGCAAACTTATGATAAAGCATAATTATTGAAGAGTCTTAATTTACAGGGAGTCAGTTGTTCTATTGTATAGAAAAGAACACTCAGATTTGTTCACCTACTCTGACAAATAAATTATTATCCCTATTGTTCATAATGTATATTGCGCAATTTGATATGCTGCTAATTATGATACTCGGATTCGTCAATGACCACCACCATCGCAATATGACTTTCCTTTATTATGTGTGTTTCAGAAATTGGCTGCAATTTATTTGACACTCGAACTTGTGTTCATGTGTAATTGTAGTTGTTATATATCTATCAATTACAACCATGAAGCTGAATATATTCAGAAATATACTGTATATATATCAATAATGTAATTTACCAACAGGACATTTTCAGATTTATTATAATTTTATTTAACGTATGATATTACAAATTCATATTTATCTGTATATACTCTAATCTCAGAGAGATATACAGTATATATATATTATGATGTTAAGACAGAGGGTAGCATTCTAAATTTATTTTAATTTCTAAACCCTCGAGCTTGCTGGGGTGAGTATTAATCTTGGCTTCTGTGCACTAGTGCATCCGGGATTCAGTGCAAAATATTCTGTATAGCAATGAATAGATTGCAATATATTTTGGTTAACATGAGAAATTCCCTGTTTGCTATAATGGAACTCTGGGTCACTGATTCTTTTAGGATATTTTGGATACATTAATGGAGCTTACCTTATCGACAATCTTAGAATAGTGACATGGAATGTGAGAGGCGTGAATAATGACTCAAAAGAGAGAGAGGTCCTGGAAGTGAATGCCAGGCTGGATGTATGTGGAATGACTGAGACCAAATGGAGGGGTACAGATGTGAGAGAGTGGGAGTGTGGAATGGGTGGGTGTGCTGGAGTGAGTGAGGGAGCAGCGAGAGAAGGTGCGTGTTTGTTTGTAACAAATGGAAGGAGCGTGTAAGAGACTATGGGTCTGTGGGTTCAAGGATTGTGTGGGTGAGAATGAAAGTAGGAATACAAACGTGGGTGATAGTGTGTGTGTATGCTCCGACAGAGGATAAACCTGTAAGAGAGAAAGAGAAGTTCTGGGTGAATGTGGAGGCATGCCTGGATAAGTTTGGCAAGAACGAAAGAATATTCCTGATTGGGGATATGAATGGGAAGGTGGGTGATAAGAAAGTTGATGGAGTGGTGGGAGGGTGATGGGGGGTATCGTCAGAGGTGAATGGGAATGGTAGTGCACTTGTGGACGTATGTGTGGGAAGGAGGCTGTGGATAGCCAACACCTTCTTCCGACACAGAATGATACACAGGTACACATGGAAAGTGGTGTGGAGGAAGAAAGGTAAGGATAAGACAGTGGTGGAACGAAAGGCACTGATTGATTATATATGTGTAGATGAACGAATGAAGAAATCTGTGCTGGATGCTAGGGTGTTTAGGGGTATTGAAAGGGGTCTGTCTGACCATTATGTAGTAGTACCGTAGCTAAAATTAGGATACAAAAGAAGTGGGTAAGGAGAGCTGGAGGGTGGCGAGAGGAAGGTGAAATGGTGAGGAGGGTGGAGAAGTTGCAGGAGGAGGAGATCGGGGAAGAGTTCAAGAGAGCAGTAGAAAGACGGCTAGGTACAAAGGAGTACAAAGGAGTACAAAGGAAATCAAGCAACAGCAGGTATAGTGACCCTTCTAGGCTGCTTGTCCTCCAAAACACTGAGGATCAAGTGTCCAAACAGTGGTTTAGAGTGGGTAAGGGAACATTGGAAAGGGAACTAATGTCCGTGGCAGGATTAGGAAGTTAGTAGGGGACAGATGAGTTAGTAATTGAGGGGAGGATAAAATAAAGTTATTCATTTACAAACGCAGTCAGTCGCGGGTTTGATGCGAGATATTTGTCTAGGCGGAGTTTAAATGAATCAACGGTGCTGCAGTCTATAACGTCTCGGGGAAGCCCATTCCACAAGTTGACAACTCGATTGAAGAAGAAATTCTTAGATTCGTGTGAGTTAAAAGATTTACCAATAATTTTGCAACCGTTTCCCCACGTGTAATTAGATTGGTCGACAGTGAAGTACTTACTACAGTTCATATTGTCGATGCCTTTGATGATTTTGAACACTTTAATTAAGTCACCTCTTAATCTGCGCTGGGTTAAAGGAAATAGATTTAATTCTCTAAGACGCTCTTCGTATGGTTTGTTCTTTAGGCTAGGTATCATTTTGGTAACTCTACGTTGAACTCGTTCTAGCTTGTTTATATCTTTTTGGTAATAAGGGCACCAGCATTGAACGCAGTATTCCAGAAGAGGGTGGACTAAGGAATTGTAAAGGGTTAGGATAATTTCTTTGGATTTATGCTCAAATGACCTGCATATAATGCCAATTATTTTGTTTGTCTTCTTAACAACTTCTGAACATTGTTGACTCGGTTTTAGGTTACTCGATATTGTTACTCCCAGATCGGTTTCTCTGTTTACATTCTTAAGCTGAGTGCCATTCATCGAATAGTTTGCATTCTCATTTAGGTATCCGATATGTAGTACTTTACATTTATCCGCATTGAAACTCATTTGCCAAATTTGGGCCCAACATGACAATTTATCTAGATTGTGTTGCATATCGTCAACTTGTTCTTTTGAGAGTACGCTATTTGCAATTTTTGTATCGTCAGCAAATTTTGAGATTGTACAGGTGAGACCCTCATCTATGTCGTTGATGTAAATTAGAAAGAGAATTGGTCCTAGTACCGATCCCTGGGGTACCCCGCTACTTACATTGGTCCATTTAGATGCCTTATCGTTTATGACTACTCTTTGCTTTCTGTTGCTGAGCCAATTTTTTATCCATTTCAACACAGTCTTGTATTCCATGCGCTTTTAGTTTTAGCAGTAAACGTTTGTGGGGAACTATGTCAAAGGCCTTTTGAAAATCAAGGTATATAATATCTACAGCTTTACTCTCATCGTAGAGGTTGAGGATATCGTGGAAGAAGTCTAAGAGGTTTGTTAAACAGGAACGTTTTTTACGAAAGCCGTGTTGAGTATCTTTAAGTATGTTATTTTCCTCTAAGTGATTTACGAGTCTGTCTCTTATGACCGTTTCTAGCATTTTACATACAACTGAGGTTAAGCTAATTGGACGATAGTTACTGGGTAGGGATTTGCTGCCTTTTTTTTTTAATATCGGTGTTACGTTGGCTAGCTACCACTGATCAGGCATAGTTCCAGACTGCAAGGATTTATTGACCTGGAGGGTATGGAGGAAGTGGAGTAGGTGAGCAAAGTATTTAAGGAAGATTTATGTGCAGCATGTGAAGAGGTGTGTGGAGTAAGGAGAAGAGGGAGGGGAGTGAAGGGTAAAACATGGTGGACTGAAGAGGTAAAAATAGCTGTTGCAGACAAGAAGAAAGCGTATAGTGTGTGGTTGGGTAGTAGAGGGAATGAAGATTTGGAGATACAGAAAAGAGCAAGCTACTTGGAGAAAACGAGAGTGGAGGAGGAGGTGGGTATCAGGAGGTCAGAAGTGTGCGAAGCTATGAAAATAGTGAAGATGGGGAAAGCATCAGGAATAGATGGAGTGTGTGGGGAAATGCTGAGGTATGGTGGTGAGATAGTGATCGAATGGGTATGGAAAATGTGTAAACTAGCATGGGAGAAGGAGAGTGCACCTGATGACTGGAAGCCAGGTATAATAGTCCCCCTATATAAGGGTAAAGGGGAAAGAGGAGTGTGTGGTAACCACTGGGGAATATGTCTTCTAAGCGTAGTAGGGAAGATGTACAGTAGGGTAGTGATTGAGAGTGTGAAAGCGAGAACGGAGAAATGGATAGGTGACGAGCAGGGTGGGTTTAGGAAGGGAAGAGGATGTGTATATCAGATTTTTGCCCTGAAATGTGTTGTGGAGAAATATCTGGAGAAACAACAAAAGTTGTATGTTGCCTTTATGGACTTGGAGAAGGCCTATGACAGAGTGGATAAAGAAGGTATGTGGAAAGTACTGAGAGTATATGGAGTAGATGGCAAATTGTTGAAAGCAGTGAAGAGCATGAATGAGGGTGCAAAGGCATCAGTACGTCTGGAGAATAAGCAGAGCGAGTTCTTCGAGCTAAATGTTGGGTTGAAACAGGGGTGTGTGATGTCCCCATTGTTGTTCAATATACTGTACTGTATATATGGATAGAGTCATGACAAATACAAGGAAGAGCAGTGGATGTTGGTGTACCGCTGATAAGGGAGGGAAACGAGTGGAATCTACCTGTACTGCTGTTTGCCGATGATATAGTTCTGATGAGCGATAGTGAATGGGAGTTGCAGGGTCTGGTAAATATCTTTGGAACAGTGTGTGAAAAACGGAATCTGAAGGTAAATGCGAATGGGGTGTAGCCAAGTGAGGTTGAACGGTCAGGATATGGAGAATGTCAGCTCATATAAGTATTTGGGCAGTGTGTTGAGTAAAGATGGGATTATGGATGAAGAAGTGTGGGAGAGGGTGCAACAGGGGAAGAGGGTTGTAGGAATGCTGAAAGCAGTAACAAGAAATAGGGTGGTCAGTATGGAAGTAAAGAAGTCCTTGCAAGACAGTGTGGTAATCCCAACATTGACTTATGGGAGCGAAGCATGGACGTTGGTGGAGATACTCACACCAAGAGTGAGAGGGGTGGAAATGAGTTACTTGAGAGGTGCATGCGGAGTTACATGGAGGGATAGACAGATAAATGAGGAAGTAAGAGAGAGGTGTGGTGTGGATGTAGATGTGCTGGAAAATGCGAAAAGAAACACTGAGATAGTTCGGCCATATGGAGCGTATGGGAAGCGAGAGAATGACTAAGAGAGTGTACGAGAGCAAGGTGGAAGGACAGAGAGGGAGAGGTAGACCGAATGAGAGGTGGAAGGGTGAAGTGAAGAAGTATGTAAGTGAAGGCGGTGCTGGATGGGAGGAGGGGCGTTGACCGACTGGGGACAGAGGTGCGTGGGGGCGTTTCGTTCGTGGCCACCCCTTAGAGAATCACGGAGTCCGGCAATAGATAGATAGATAGAATAATTATGCATCAATTATATTGAGAGTACCTTGCGGGTATACTCCTATATAATTTTATTCCTATACAATCAACTATTGACGATAAACAAATACTGATTGGATTATTACATTGTACACTCGGATACCATAGTCTCTAACCCACTCATAAGAATTTGTGGACCCCATAAGTGTTTCGGTATGCAAATATAGCTATATGGATTTATGTTTGGGTAGTATTTGTTTTTCAATAAGTAGTATAAATAGATTTGTAGTTAATATAAAGATAATTGCGCTCATAATTTTGTTTCCTGAGATATATTTCCATAAATAGAAATAGATGATGTGCACGAATATCTATGAGTGGGCTAGATACTATGGTATCCGACTGTACATGAACAATACTTATTATTGCACATATAAAATCGTATTGTCATCACTCCATATTTGTATATACAGCCGTGCGAATTCGGATGGTGTTGGAAAATCAAAAACAGAATTAGTCGGCATAAATGCTTATTGGATGTTTGTAGGCTTAACTATTGAAATATTGTATATCAACCTCTCCTCTTTCTATTGCATTGCAGTTAAAGTAGTTTTCGGTGTTCAAATTCAATGTAGAATTAATATTTTGGTTACGCATGAATAATTTGTAATCGACATTTACTAAGTTTTGTATTCATTATAACACAACTATAAATGATAATTATATTGTCATGACACATTTGGAATGAGCGTTAATAATGCTCCATATTTCATGGATGAGTTTTTTTTTTATTGCTAAGCATATAACGAAATTATGGTGGTGTAAAGTAGGAAAAACGATTGAATAGTTCTTATAAACTCATTTTCAATTTGATAATTTGATCTTATGGTATTTTTTCCTTGTTCTGTTTAATAGCATAAGTGTTGCTTTATATTTAGATGTAGAATAGATTGAATGTAGGGGCGATTATTATGGGTTATAACTGAGCGTGCACCGTCTCGCGGTCGTGCAAATAGTGTGAGAGAGTGAACATTAGTGGTAATTACTTACTCTAAACCTTGAGAGAGAGTGATAGCGTTAGCATATTTAATTATCTTATATATATATATACAGTAGGTGCGTTCTTGTATACTAGCATACACTTTACCCATGTATGATAGTTATGATGCTACAGTATAATAATAAGCTCTCTCTCTCTCTCTCTCTCTCTCTCTCTCTCTCTCTCTCTCTCTCTCTCTCTCTCTCCTCTCTCTCTCTCTTTCTCTCTCTCTTCTCCTCTCTTTCTCTCTCTCTCTCTCTTATCTCTCTCTCTCTTCTCTCTCTCCTCTCTCTCTTACTCTCCCCTCTCTCCTCTCTCTCTCTCTCTCTCTCTCTCTCAGTTACAAGACATGATAGAATATTCAATGAGGCTTCCAGGTTGGGCCTATTGATCTTCAATCAATCTTGCTCAACACAATAAGTCTACTTGTGCTTAATTAAAAATAAGTTTAATTGAATGTACAAAGTGAATATACACAGACATATGAAACACAATTTAAATTAGCCCTTTCAAGCAACTCGGTTTAAGGTAAACAGAAATGCAGCACACAGATACATATTATGTGCATGGCGCACATATCTAACTATGATATGACTTAGCTGAATAATTAGCTCCAAGGATATAACACTTTAATTGAGGACTGAAATTAGTCTGAAGAGATTATTTTGTGTGGCTGAAGTATTATACACTTTATTTCAGAGGTCAGGAGAGCTTAATTGTCGAATAATGTTGGTGAAACAAAGGCGTATGTGAGTGTCTGATGTAACATGACCACTCTAGCAGGCTTATGAAAAAGCTTAGTAGAGTCCATCTTTACATTATTACTGAATACAGTATGTAGCGGTGAAATATAACTGAATACAGTATGTAGCGGTGAAATATAACTGAATACAGTATGTAGCGGTGAAATATAACTTGGTCCCAAAACACAAGACACGTAATATTATTTTGTTCTGTCTCTTTCTGTAGCCTATTTATATATATATTTTCCCTATGTGAATGAAGGGGACAAAAGGCAAAGCTGCCTGTAACAAGTGTCTCTCCGAAATTTGAAAGAGTGACAGAGAACCAAGACCAAAGTACGTTGGAGTCAAAATGCCTGGACACACTGAAATAGAAGCAGTTTAAGTCATAGGATAAGGGAAAGACATATTGAGGGAGAAAGATCCGAAGCTTGCTTATTGAGTAGGAAGAAAAACTAAGAAAATGTGTGTTTGAGAGTTGGACATATTAAGGGTGGGAGTGTGTTGAAAGGCGGGTGACCCCCACTCTCTGTAAGGAAGGGGCATTTTTGTTGTTCTATGAATCTATGTGGATGAGGGGATCCAAAAGGCAGAACTGCCTGTGACGAGTGCCTCACCCAGAGTTGAACGAGTGACAGGGCCAGAATCAAGGAACGTTCGAGCCAAGATGCCTGAACACACAGAGTTTGAAGCAATTTAAGTCATAGGATGAGGGGAAGATGGATTTAGGGAGCGAGTTCCAGAGTTCAGCTATTGAATAGAAGAAAAACTGGGAATATAATTTCACTCTTGGGTTGTAGAGTAGGGGTGGGATTGTGTTGCAAGACGGGTGCTACGTGCTCTACGTAGAGGAGGTGGTATGCACGGAGAGAGCTCTGAGGAACACTGATTAGATGGAATAGTGATAGAATAGCGAGAGATATGCAACATTGCGGCAAAGAGAGAGAGAGAGAGATTGCAAAGAGTGGATGAGTGAACGTGAGTTAATGAGACGGAAGGTTTTCTTTTCTACTTTGTCAAGAAGTGCTGTGTGAGAGGATCCTCCCCACACATGCGAACAATACTCAATACATGGACACAATGTGCCCCTGTACAAAGCAAGAAGCTGTGCAGGGGTAAAGAATCCCCGGAGGCGGTTGAGCACACCCAGCTTTTGGGAAGCTGTTTTAGCAAGGGTGGTATAATATAATTTTTCCAAGTGAGATCAGAAAAAAAAGATACCAAGAATACTGAGAGAACATGAAGGGTTGATTTGTGTATTGTTGAAATATACGGGATAGACCTAAGGGAGTTCTTGATATATATATTATATCCTTACGGGTTGAGCTTTAGATTGCTCTCTGATAAAACAATGTATGCTTAGAATGTCCCCGTGGTTGTTGACTCTATATATGGATGGAGTCATGAAAGCAATACTAGGAAGAGCAGTGGATGTTGGTGTATCGCTGAAAAGGGAGGGAAATGAGTGGAAGCTGCCTATACTGCCGTTTGCAGATGATACAGTTCTGATGAGCGATAATGAATGAGAATTGCAGGGTCTGGTTAATGAGTTTGGAACAGTGTGCGAAAAACGGAATTTGAAGGTAAATGCGGGGAAGAGCAAGGGTATGGTCTTCGAAAGGGGTGAAGTCACAGAGTGTGAGGTGAAGTTGAACGGTCAGGCTATGGAGATCGTCAGCTCTTTTAAGTATCTGGGCAGTGTGTTGAGTAAAGATGGGACTA
Source organism: Paralithodes platypus (assembly GCA_032716605.1). Lineage (NCBI taxonomy): Eukaryota > Metazoa > Arthropoda > Malacostraca > Decapoda > Lithodidae > Paralithodes > Paralithodes platypus. The sequence goes on along the minus strand of CM064544.1, from coordinate 25,396,345 downwards.
TGGATGAAGAAGTGCGGGAGAGGGTGCAACGGGAAGAGGGTTGTAGGAACGTTGAAAGCAGTAACAAGAAATAGGGTGGTCAGTATGGAAGTGAAGAAGTCCTTGCATGACAGTGTGGTAATCCCGACACTAACTTACAGAAGCGAAGTATGGACGTTCGGGAAGAGACAGACCAAGAGTGAGAGGGGTGGAAATGAATTACTCGAGAAGTGCGTGCGGAGTTACATGGAGGGATAGACAGACGAATGAGGAAGTAAGAAGGAGGTGTGGTGTGGAGGTAGATGTGCTGGAAAGTGTGAAAAGGAACAACTTGAGATGGTTCGGCCATATGGAACGTATGGAAAGCGAGAGAATCACTAAGAGGGAGTACGAGAACGAGGTGGAAGGACAGAGAGGGAGAGGTGTACCGAAGGAGAGGTGGAAAGATGGATTGAGGAAGTATATGGATGAAGGCGGTGCTGGTTGGGAGGAGGGGCGTTGACTGACTGGGGACAGAGGTACTATTAGAATGATACTTGTCAACAGTATATGCAATTATAAAGAACCAGTAACAGTTTGATTTGACAGACTATGTAAGCCTGTAATACCATTGAACAATGTATGTACGTGTGTGTGTGTGTGTGTGTGTGTGTGTGTGTGTGATTATCTCGAAATTTGTAATATACTGTATATGGTTTATTTATTCATAATTTCGTCGAAAATTTGATATCCTAATTTGAACATTAAACCTTCGTTGTACAGCATTCTATAAAGAGTAAACGGAAGTGCATTCACTGTATCCCATAGCATATTTTACCAGCAGCTGTTTTAGGCTCCCGCTTTATGCTCTCCAAACACGTATAATCACCCTAATACCTATAGCTCATCGGTAATGCCACTTGACTATTTGAAATATTCTAATTTTCATATTTGTTGAATTACGCCGCATTGATGTGTCGGAGCGAGGATTTTATATAATGTCCATATGCAAATATCCCCGTATAATGACGAATCCATTTACTCCGTTACCAATGTTAAGAAAGCTATCGTATCGTCATCGTCTGTTGTTGTTCCATATTTGGTTGTAATATGGCTAATATATCAAAATGGCTGCCACTGCATGCTAATTTAAAGTTGATGTTCTTCTTCACTCCCCAAAATACAGATTCACCAACATAAGCCATAATAATGCACAATTCATAGTACGCAGGAAAATTATAATGAGTAAAATGTTCACACTTAGATAACAAATGCTATTAAAGGAATACACAGTGACATATAATATAGTTACTCAATTGGTTTCCAAACCATTTTGGAAATTAGCTCATGTTTCTCCTTGACAAAGGGAGACCAACAACGGAGATCTGTGCTTGACAAAATAACGTTTTTCAAAGGCAAACCTAACTGTGAAAGATAGAACTATGTACACAAAAAGAGAGAGAGAGAGAGAGAGAGAGAGAGAGAGAGAGAGAGAGAGAGAGAGAGAGAGAGAGAGAGAGAGAGAGAGAGAGAGAGAGAGAGAGAGAGAGCGAGAGCGAGAGAGAGAGACTAGGCTGAGGGCAATTCGTTGAGTTTCAGCCTCAATCTGAAGTTGATATTAACAGTCACACTTCTAAGCGTCCACAATTCTAAGTTTCTACACTTCTGATACTTCAAAATGACCACACTTATAAACGTCCACAATTCTAAACGTCCACACTCAATATTTCTTGGACAACACCAGGTCGTTGGTAAGATCACATACTGTATATCCACATTGAAAGTAAGTGTGTAGTGTGGGTGCTGTTTGTGTGCATGTATGGAGTTTTTATGTATATGTGTGGTGTGTGGTGTGTAGATGTGTGTTGTGTGTGAGCGTATGTGTGGTGTGTGTGGATTACGTTTGTGTGGTGTATGTTTGCATGTGCACATACGTGTATGTGTTGGTATGTGCTCCTAGTCTACTTCTCATTTATGAGTCTAACCATTTCCCTTTGACTCTCCCTTGCCTTACCATTCCAACATTTTTCAGACACGGGGAGAAACCTTAAAGGACAACATTTCCTAAAGTCTGTGCCGAGCCGGAGGGAGAGATTACCCAGCCAAAACATATCCTAGTTATTTTACTACTACTATTACTACTACTACAATGATAGTAATAATATTAATACCGGGTGGATGAGACTCGTTAGCCTTGGTCGATAACCCATCTAGGGGAGACAACCTTATCAAAATCTGGTTGGATGGGACTAATCAGCCTTGGTCGGCAACCTGTCTAGGGGAGTAAACCTTATACAAATCTGTACTGCTTACCTAAGGGTGAAGCAGGTTAGTGGATGGACTATCTGCACACCATTGTAGAAAAATAGTGCTAAAAAGATACATCAAGGCCTCGGTGTCGAACGGACCCTATATTGAGTGGTAAATCCTGTAAGTCCTTCAGTAAACTGGCACGGGTTGTCCTTCTCATAAGGGATAGGTCTGCTTGGGGGTATTTTGTGTATGGCCACCCTCATAAAGGGGAGTAAGGCGTCCGGCAATAAATAGATAAATAGATTATGGTTATTATTACTGTACTACTATTATTATCGTTGTTATCATTTGTTTTATTATTTATTTGTTTATTTGTATTAGATATATGTGTATATACAGTATATATATATATATATATATATATATATATATAACAGAGATATACAGAGAGAAAGAGAGGAGAGGAGAGAGGGAGAGAGAGAGAGAGAGAGAGAGAGAGAGAGAGAGAGAGAGAGAGAGAGAGAGAGAGAGAGAGAGAGAGAGAGAGAGAGAGTAGAGGATACGGTACCATTTGATCATTTATAAATGTTTTATGTGTGTATTTTCTGAATAGGTGCCTAAAATATATAAATTATACTTGTTGCATAAACCATGTGCATACAGTACATACATACATAGACACACGTAACATGGAAACGGAAGAGTACGGATGCATATATTTCTGTCTTCATATATTTCTGTGAAATAAGTCAGCGTCCATTAGTAAAACAGTGTTTTAAGGGGGCCCACCTCGCTTTGTGTTCTCTTTCTCTCCCCCTCTCTCTGGCTTGTATCCATTCGGCCCCATTCAGCCTATTGTTTTAAGACGCTTACCCCCATCCAGGTGTCAATATTTTCTTGGCGAGCGGTAGCGAGCCACCATATATATATATTTTTGTTTTGACAGCAAGCTAAATTTGTACATTTTTGATAGAAAATGTCTCCGGCGAAGCCGGATTTCTCCATACAATGCTGGCTCGCTATCGCTCGCCAGGAAGAAATTGACACCGGAATGGGGATAAACGTCTTAAAACAGTAGGCTGAATGGGGCCGAATGGATACAAGCCAAGGAAAGGGAGAAAAGGAGAGAAATATACAAAAAGCCGGTGACCCCCCTTGAGCGCTCCCCTCTCTCACCCTCTGCCTCTGGACAATAATTGTATACACAATAACTAGATCAAAGGAACGTTAGACATTTTTTCTTGTGTCCATATCTGTCCGCCAATTATAACACCTGCATTGTATACACTTAATATTTACCTCTAGCATGTTTATATACTTTTATGATCATAGATTATTCTGAATGTTGTTTATTATCTGTACTCACTGGCACGTAGAAGAGAACGTTACCTACTAATATACACGTGGAAAATCGCAGAGGGTTTAGTACCAAACCTACATACTCCGATAGTCATGAAATTCAGTGATAGGAGAGGCTGGGAATGCGAAATCCCCCGGATGAATAACAGGGGTGCTATGGGCTCTCTGCGAGAGGGCTGGTTATCACACAGAGGCCCACGTCTCTTCAACAAACTCCCACGGCGAGTAAGAGACATGAGGGACATCTCGTTAGACAACTTCAAGAGAGCCCTAGATGTCTAACTGCAAAAAGTGCCAGACGAGCCCATCCTCGCAAGGGAACGAGCTGTCGCTTCAAACAGTCTACTGCACCAAATCACCACCCATAACGAGGGGCGTCGCGCTCCTTGGTGCCGCTAGAAGAGCGGCGAACACATTCAAAGGTATCCAAAGGTAAGGTATCATTAATTCACACACCCCCAACCCCACACACCTCACCTCCCACGCCACCCGCCCCCCTTACCTCCCGCACCACTCCACTCATATCCAACCCCACACACCCCACCCTAATACGGGATACAATAACTTTGTAAGACAATCAAATAAGACAATAGGATGTTTTAACTGTGGAGAATATAACCAGAGGCAACTAAACTGTAGGTACGACTACAAAGTGAGATGCGAGACCTGTCAGTCTCTTGGACATAAAAACCGTCTCTGTAATTAATATTATAGCAACTAGGGGCGTAGCGAAGAAGACAAGGCCGCTGAGTTAAGGCAAACGGAAAAAGACTACATTACTATTGAACACATCAATGCACAGTCACTCCAGGCAAACTTTGATGATATTAATATGTTAATCACGAATAGGAATGTTGACATACTCTGTATAAGCGAAACTTGGCTGCTTCCCCACACCCCTGACAAATATATTCACATAGCAGACTATAACATATTTCGCTGTTGCAAGGGTCGTGGTGGGGGTGTTTGTATATACAGTATGTCAGGAGTAATTTACAATGTAAAGTATTGACCAACGAGACTAATAAACCCAACGACATAGAAGAGGTGTGGCTAGGTGTACAGTGCAGAATATTACCGTCAATTATAGTAGGATGCATGTATCGCCACCCTAAAGGTTCCATTGAGACTTTTAACTACCTTAACGAAGTATTAAAGCTAATGAATTTACGTAATAGACCACTGTATGTTTTGGGGTATTTAAACGATGGCCTACTATCTGCTGGAAATAAACTGAGCAAAATAATAAACACAAATAAACTAAACCAAATCATAGATAAACCAACTATAGAAAAACCAACTATAATAGAGATCAAACCTGCTACTCTACTGGACGTTATATTAGTACATATGTTCTACTGGACGTTAATTATAGTACATAAACCTATAATAGAGTAACACCAAACTCTGCTACTCTACTGGACGTTATATTAGTACATAAACCAACTATAATAGAGTAACACCAAACTCTGCTACTCTACTCGACGTTCTATTAGTACATAAACCAACTATAATAGAGTAACATCAAACTCTGCTACTCTACTGGACGTTATATTAGTACATAAACCAACTATAATAGAGTAACATCAAACTCTGCTACTCTACTGGACGTTATATTAGTACATAAACCAGAAAGTATCATTCACTCAGTTGTTGTTCCTAAGATAGTGGGTGATCATGAACTAATCTCTGTTAAAATCGATATGGAAAAACCTAAACGAGTGCCTGTATGTACAACCTAAACGAGTGCCTGTATGTAAAACCTAAATGAGTGCCTGTATGTAAAACCTAAACGAGTGCCTGTATGTAAAACCTAAACGAGTGCCTGTATGTAAAACCTAAACGACTGCCTGTATGTAAAACCTAAACGAGTGCCTGTATGTAAAACCTAAATGAGTGCCTGTATGTAAAACTTAAACGAGTGCCTGTATCTGTATGTAAAACCTAAACAAGTGCCTGTATGTAAAACCTAAAATAGTGCCTGCATGTAAAACCTAAACGAGTGCCTGTATGTAAAACCTAAACGAGTGCCTGTATGTAAAACATAAAAGAGTGCCTGTATGTAAAACCTAAACGAGTGCCTGTATGTAAAACCTAAACGAGTGCCTGTACGTAAAAGCTAAACGAGTGCCTGTATGTAAAAGCTAAACAAGTGCCTGTATGTAAAACCTAAATGAGTGCCTGTATGTAAAACCTAAACGAGTGCCTGTATGTAAAACCTAAAAGAGTGCCTGCATGTAAAACCTAAACGAGTGCCTGTATGTAAAACCTAAAAGAGTGCCTGCATGTAAAACCTAAACGAGTGCCTGTATGTAAAACCTAAACGAGTGCCTGTATGTAAAACCTAAAAGAGTGCCTGTATGTAAAACCTAAAAGAGTGCCTGTATGTAAAACCTAAACGAGTGCCTGTATGTAAAACCTAAACGAGTGCCTGTATGTAAAACCTAAACGAGTGCCTGTATGTAAAACCTAAGAGTGCCTGCATGTAAAACTTAAACGAGTGCCTGTATGTAAAACCTAAACGAGTGCCTGTATGTAAAACCTAAAAGAGTGCCTGCATGTAAAACTTAAACGAGTGCCTGTATGTAAAACCTAAACGAGTGCCTGTATGTAAAACTTTTCGCCAAATGAGTAACTAAGACGCTAACACGTTGTGCAACCTTTTGCTTAATAAAGATTATGTATTAAATCAAATAATGGCATAACATAACACTGAAGTACGTTGCAAGGGTTGGATTTTCGATCTATTTCTCGCACCACGGTGGGCTGTTAAAATCAAGATTGTGCAGTTGCTAGGTTAGCCTTCCACCTCCCACAAAGTCATTCCCAAACTGAATAAAATTGGCTTTGATAACTAGAATACAAATAAGAAAGGCATCATCGTATACTGAGAGGGTTAGGTTATGGGCATTCTAGTAAAAGGTATTTTTTCATATGGACAAGATCAAATGTCAAGCAAACTTACGAAGCATGTAGCTAAATATAATACCGTAATGATAAGAAAACTCCGCTAAGAGCTTTTAATGTAACTTAAACAATATCACGTTTCCGACATGGTAATAAAATGTAATTAAAACTCTATTTTGTAGTTGGTACCTATCACACACTCTCCTAAAATTAAAGAGAGGAAGTAAACTCATTATACCCGTCCGCGCAGGTTTGCCATCGAGTTATGGGTTCCGTTTATGCAAATTGACTCGGGTTTGCAAATAGTTTCCATTGAACGGGTGCGGATGACCAGAGGTGAAGTGCATTAAGGGGAGTGACCTGTTTTTCTTCTGTCCTTTTCTATCTTTCTCTGGCTTGTATCTATTTGGCCCCATTCAGCCAACTATTTTAAGACGTTTATCCCCATCCAGGTGTCAATTTCTTACTGGTGAGCGGTAGCGAGCCAGCATAGTTCTTATTTTTGTTAGACAGCAGGCTAATTTTTTACATTTTTCGATAGAAAAATTTCTCCGGCGAAGCCGGATTTCTTCATATAATGCTGGCTCGCTATCACTCGCCAGGAAGAAATCGACACCTAGATGGGGATAAACGTCTTAATATAGTTGGCTGAATGGGGCCGAATGGATACAAGCTAGAGAAAGAGAGAAAAGGACAGAAATAACAAAAATCAGGTCACCCCCCTTAATCAACATTAGTGTGCTGCTGGGGTAATACAATAGTTGCTCTTTAATTTCAACCTTTGCTTGTTTTCATTCATCACTGCGTGATAAGGGAACCTAGGCTATGAATAAAACACTAATATTTTACAAAATAAAGCAACAAAAGCAGCTAATTGAATTGATATATATATATATATATATATATATATATATATGAAAATATTTAGTTATGGATTATGGCGAGTGTACATTACAAATACTTTTATATAAGTTAATTGGTGGAAATTTGCATCAGTGCAATGAATATTCAGTAAATTGCGAAAAGTTAAATATATATTTCACTGCATTATGTTGCCAACAAAGTATAAACGTCTGATTTAATACGCATTATTTTTTCATCTATGGTTTAGGTTCGTCAACTGGAAGGACTTGAGGGATTTTTTTCTTGACTCCTTTCTCCCTCATGTTTAGCCCCACTGTTTTTCTAATTTTAAGACGTTCGCCCCATTATTTTGACGATTTTAAGAACTTTCAACCCATTTCTCTCAATTATAAGACCTTTCGTGCCATTTAGGTGTCGATTTTTTCCTGGCGAGCGAAAGCGAGCCCGTAATTTAAGAGGAACCGGCTTTCAGCCGGGAAATTTTTCTGCCGAAAAATGTACAAATTTATCTTGAAAGGGGCTCAAGGGGGTGTAATCTTAAGCTTGAAGGATATCTAGGGACCAAACTAAAAACCTCCCCTTAACTATACAACGGATAGGCTACACCAGTACAGGTTACATAAGCTTACTAATACAAGAAGACGTATGGGCATCTAAAATGGAAATATAATAATGTGAATGGAAAAGTAGTAGATATCAGACAAGAATACAATATTATGTATGTATGTACCGGTATGTGTGTGTGTATGTACCGGTATGTGTGTGTGTATGTATGTATGTACCGGTATGTGTGTGTGTATGTATGTATGTACCTGTATGCATGTATGAATGTATGTATGTATGTATATACTCGGGCGCATACTCCATAGCTGGGGATGGCCGACTCGAGACAGAACCCGAAGTGAAACGATATTTAATACTCCAATTCTTAGGGTCCGGGACCACTTTCGCTATCGCTCGCCAGGAAGAAATCGACACCTGGATGGGGATAAACATCTTAAAACAGTTGGCTGAATGGGGCCGAATGGATACAAGCCAGGGAAAGAGAGAAAAGGAGAGAAAGATAAAAACAAAAACGGTGACCCCCCTTAACGCATGCAACATCTATGCATACAATTATCTCTTGGCATGAGTTCATAGATTGAATCAAACTTCTATTATACTTTGAGGTGCATAGGTCGGACTTACACAAATGGAAATAGTGAATTATGGTGTTTAATTAATTAAGTTATAATAAGTAAGTTTAGCATAGTTATCCTGCCTTAATAATACGAAAAACACGTTTTCTTTAATCGTTCGGTTATGGTTTAACTATATAATAAATGAAACTTAAATAATTACCTAATAGAAAATTACTAGACATAAGTTACTTAGTGTGCAATCTGGTGTAGTGGGGTTTCGGAAATATAAATATATTATTTAATACCCTTCGGGCGCTGCCCTGGGGAAAATCAGAGTATGGGTTGTCTATCTTGGGGAAGGGGGGGGGGGGGGGGATTAGGAGGGGGGAGCCCCCCCTCACTTAAAACCTATTCTGGCACACCCTTAGTATGCATGCTATGTATGGGATCTCTATCTTGAAAACTGATGGAGTTGGGCCTACCCCCATCCCCCATCCGCTTAAAACATATACTGGCACCCCCTTACTATGCATGTCAAGTATGGGCTCTCCATCTTCAGAACTGAGGGAGTAGTTCGTGAACAAACAGACATAATTTTCACGGAAAGTGCCCTTTATATAGTACATTAAAGCAAGCGTGACAGTGCCACTATCGCCAAGTGGCAGTGCACAGCCTTTCACGATAGCTGAAGTTGACGTTAATTGTAAATAAAACAGCCGTACAGGTTCTACAACAAGGTCAGTGCTCAGAGACACGCTTATAGGATAATGATGTGCAATATGAGTAGGCTCAGATAATTACTAACGGAATACATTTGAGAAGGGGAGGACAAAGCAAACAGAGATGTTTTAAGTGGGAGAAAAAGGAGTGGAAAGGAGGCAACCATGGCCATCCTTTAGCGGGAGTTTTCAAGGAGAAAACAAGGCGTCGAAGATTATATTAATGATAATTAATACATACTTAACAACTGCAATAATCAAACGCCTGAAACACTTAACATGAAATATAATGAATGTACCAGTTGAGCGATATACTGTGGAGTGGATCCGGAATAACAAGTCAGTCACACGATAAGCGGATTTAAAAAGAAAAGAAAGAGGAGGAGATTTATTTGTTTCAGAGAGAGAGAGTATTAGCAAGACAGAAACTAGATTTTATAAATATGACCGACTGACCTTTCATTTAATTAATGTCGACAGGTGAGATACTATATGACGATTAACAACATACAAGTTTGGGCAGTACCTGAGGAATTATGAATTTAAGGTTACAGGGAGAAAGGGTTACACATCACAGGTAGTGTTCAGATATTCCCGTATCCCATAAACACGGCACCTTACGTAATTATGATCTGTTTTACTGCAAATTAAAATTCTTAAATATCATTATACGTGTGTATATATATATATATATATATATATATATATATATATATATATATATATATATGTATACTGTATATATGTATATATTTATATATATACTGTATATACTGGTATATATATATATCGATGTATCAATGGGAAGATATTATTGGTATGAAATTTGTGCTATACTTGGTATCAGTGCATTACCACAAAGCCCACCGACACGCCATATAAAATACCCTCGCTGTCTCCAATAAATTAGCATTGTATGAATATTCCCACGAGCCGTGACATTGTCAGTGAAGCGTCAGCTGCTGATCAAAGGGTCGGGAGGTCAAACCCGCTCTGTCAAAATGTTATTGGTAAATGTCAAGCCCGGGCAACTTGACTTAGCAATTTGTGACAAACGCCTATTTTTCATGGCCACTCCTTCACGGGAATTACGGCGTCTAGCACAAAAAAAATAAAAACAAAAAATATTCCCGTATTCAAAATTTGCTGTTGCCTCAGGGCCAGGCGTCGCGGTATACGATGGTAAGGCCACGAACAAACCTGTTGAAGCGCTCAAACTATCTCAATGTCTCATTCGCTGTCTGGAATACGACCTCCTGGCCTTCACCGTGTTGAACGGTTGAATATACAGGCTATAAGCATATGTATTTACACTTTCTCCTCCACAATGCAGAACTTCTGCTTATCAAAATTCATTTATCCCTAGAACTACTACTCTTTGGAATTCACTTCCCTCGAATTGCTTTCCACAAACTTACAATCTACAAATGTTTAAATCCAGTTGTTACAAACATTTTATGAATGGAGGATGCTTTTAGGCACATGGACCTTTTTGTTTTATCTGTGTTTTTCCTTCCTCAGTTCATTGTCTCTTATACAAAAAAAAAAAAAAAAAAAAAAAAAAAAAAAAATGAAGAAAAAACTCTCTCTCTCTATATATATATATATATATATATATATATATATATATATATATATATATATATATATATATATATATATATATATATATTTATATTAAATATATATATATATATACGAATTTAGTATGAAATGTAAGTGGGGATAGCTTTGAAGTTCAGGGAATATGATGGATTAAACAATCATTAACGAGTTAATGGGGCCTAATTTTTTTTTTTTTTTTTTTAAGAGACAATGAACGGAGGAAGGAAAAACACAGATAAAACAAAAAGGTCCATGTGCCTAAAGGCATCCTCCATTCATAAAATGTTTGTAACAACTGGATTTAAACATTTGTATATTTGTATATATATTTTACATCATAAAAAGCCGATGAATGAGAAAATCCGAGCTAAATAATGAACTTACAATATATAATATTGCATTAATTCAGTAACTGCAATACGGACCTGTGAGACGTTGTTGCTTTCATAAGTGCGACTATTTTGAGACCATACAGTATAGAGCCAAAACCAGCAAAGCTACTCTTAACTTGCTTAACCCGTACAATCCCAGCAACGGCAGAGAGCCATCAGTAGATAAATCACTCCCCAGTCCCAGCGACGGCTGCAAGCCGCCAGTAATATACTATCCTTGTAACTGCCAGTATCAGGCAGTGCCTGGTACCACAACATTTGAACACTGCTCAAAGACCTTGGCAACACTTCTCAGATTATATCCAAGCGGCAATCCCCTGGGAGAGGCAGAGCGGCTGGGAGAGGCAGTATTCCTCCATCTTTTGGGGTGGGAGGTTGTTATATCTTGCCTCTGAAGCCACTTTGGCCACATTGCTTGGGACTGGGGGGTACATTTATGGTAGTACCCTATGGTAAATTAGGTGTTACAAATGTGTCTTACATTAGTAGAAAAAACGCTAACCTTAGCGAAAACTGTTACTTATGAGTTAACCTAATTAACCAAAGTAAATTTACCAAACCAAATAACCTAACCTAACCTAGTATCTTAGGTGGGGGCTGCCGACCCCACACCTCTGCAAACATAAAAACGCAAACCAAACCTTACTATAGCAACTAATTGGTAACACTGATAGCGTAATATGACTTCATTGTGCAAGACCCTTAGCAGTTGACGGCGGAGAACCAATCTTCATCGTTTATACTTACAGAAGATGTAATGTAAATACAAAACATTTTACACATGGTAGGTGATAGGCCAATGCCACTGCAGTAAATTGACTTTCATACGTGTTAGTAGCGGAAATAGAGAGTTCAACGGATTTTTTTTATCATCATTGCGTATCTATAAACCAAAAAATTATAACACATTATATGTATCTTTGTATCACATTTTGATATACAGAGGTGCAACTTTTGCCCCTCCACACTGATACGCAACTATGATAGATATGCACATACATAACGATGATACGGATATGCAGCGATGATAAGATACGTGGATATGCAACGATGATACGATACGTGGATATGCAACGATGATACGATACGTGGATATGCAACGATGATACGATACGTGGATATGCAACGATGATACAATACGCGGATATGCAACAATAATACAATATGCAGATATCCAACAATGATACGATACGCGGATATGCAACGATGATACAATATGCGGATATGTAACGATGATACGATATGCGGATATGCAACGATGATACAATACGCCGATATGTAACGATGATACAATACATAGATATGTAACAATGATATGTTATGCGGATGTGCAACAATGATATGTTATGCGGATGTGCAACAATGATTCGATATAATCTAAACAAAAAGACACACAAATGCAGAACTGCCACTGACCATTTGGCTGTACTCTGGGTGTGAGGTGTAGCAGTGGTCCCGGGGCAGCATTCTCCGCAACTTCCACTACATACTGGGGCTCAGGGAATTCTACTGGGCCGCTACCAACCAACTTCGTCACTGTAAGTAAAAAGAAGAAATATTAGTAACAATGATTTATGTCACCGTTAACAAAAGGAAGACGCAATAATTACATTGGTATACATAATTCGTTAGCAATGTTTATCCTAAAAAAAATCTTTACCAGCTGTATCAGTGTCAAACGGAATCATTGTACACAATTCACACCACTCATTACCCATATATATATATCCGCAATAGATTGGTTACATGGAAAGCGTAACTTGATAATAAAGAGAAGAACCAACGCAGGAATGAATAATAACACCATCTTGTACGACGTTTCGAGAATAGCTGTTCTCATCTTCAGGTCTATAATTAAGATACAGCTAAAATTACATGATGAAGAGCAACATTGTGACTAAAAATATAATGGCTAGTTTAATTATACATAAGTGTAATGGAAGGAACTAACATGGGAGAACTTAAATATCAAAGCTGGAGTAAACATGGTCAAAATATAAAAATACAAATTAAATAATAATAATAATCCTTAAATCGTGAACAATAACTATATTAAGTGCAAGACAAGAAAATATGTGAAAGCAAATGTAGGCAAGTATAGTTATTAGAAACAGAGTAAATCGAAAGGGGAATCATGGGTACCTATTCCGGGTTTAGCTAGATGGGTGTGTAGAGCCTCACATATTCGTAGATCTAGTTGAGAGCTATGACTGGACAGAATGTTAAACTGGGTGTCATGTATGGGATGGTCCTGGGAGTACGAGTGATCACGTATGGCGAAAAATGAAGGTTTAGAAAGAAACTGTCCGGTTCTAAAAGAACGGCCCTGGTGCTCGCGGATTTGAGTCCTGAGTTGTCTACAGGTCTTACCAATGTACCGAGACTTACATCTCTTACACGTGTATTGATAAACGACTGACGACTGCAGAAAATCAGGAATCGTATCTTTAAGCTTGAACCAGTTCTTGATCGTGTTAGTGTAAAGAGTTTTGACAATTTATTACGAAGTGCAAAACTTGTTTTACCTAAATAAATCAGTGGGACGTGGAGGGGGGCTTTATTAACCGTAGGAGAGTTCGGAATGGATGGGGCCAATAAACGAGATAATTGTTTACCTATATATGTTTAGTTGAAATTAAGGGGGAAGCCATTTGAGAAGAGGGCTTGTTTAATAAATAAAAGTTCTCTATGGAGTGCCATATAATTCGAACAAATATGAAAAGCTCGGGTTACTAGAGTACTAATCAGATTACGTTTACATAGAGTGGGAATTGATTACGAAAACTGTGTGGTTAAACCAGTAAATGTAAGTTTTCTATAGATTGAGGTGGATAATGAATCATTTGACTTTTGTATAGTTATATCTAGGAAACTCAGTTTACTCTCGTTTTCTATTTCGCTAGTGAATTCTATGTTTGGGTGATGGCTATTCAAATAATTTAGGAAAAGAGGGACTTGGTCTGGTGAACGAAACAAAAGAAAGGTGTCGTCGACGTAACGACGGCACAGAAGACGTTTGAAATTTGGCGGGCAATTATTAATCCACTTTGTTTCATGGTAGGATAAAAATATATTGGCGAATGTTGGACTGAGACAGTTTCCCATGGCGATACCATCAATCTGAGTGTTATATGAACCATTACACATAAATAAACAATCTTTAACTGCTAGGGTAAAAAACTCGTGAAATTGATTTTTGTTTAAACCCTGTACAAAATCGTTGCTTTAAATAGTTAATCAACACAGATATTTACGGTTTCGACTAGAGGTATGTTCGTGAAAAGGGATTTTACGGCAAATGAAGCCATGGTACAGGTTTTATATCTTAAATTACAGTTATTTGGCGAAAGTGAAAGAATCTTTAACGGAGAATGAATTAGCAGTAATTAATTATGTAATTTTAGCTGCATCTTAATTATAGACCTGAAGATTAGAACAGAGATTCTCGAAACGTCGTACAAGATGGTGTTTATTAATTCCTACGCTGGTTCTTCTCATTATATATATATATATATATATATATATATATATATATATATATATACATATATATTATACAGTATATATACAGTATACTGTATATATATACTGTATTTATTAGCTAATCTTTCAACTTTGTTGCACTCGGGTGAGAGCTGCAACAACGACCTGTATGTCACCGAAAATATAATTTATCACTGAAGAATAAAAGTAATATATTCAACTAAAATACTGCAATAGAGTAGCGTCTTTTGTACCATATGCCCCCGTGGGTGGCCGCACACCTGACACTCTACCAACCTTAGTTTTTATCCACCCTAATATTTATTCCAATATTGAGACTATTAAGAGACGGGCCAAGACTGCTATACTCTCCCTAAAGTTGTAGGTCCACTCCACCCTCCCCTTAAGGGGGGTCACCGGCTTTTTTATCCTTTTCTCCTTTTCTCTCTTTTTCTAGCTTGTATCCATTCGGCCCCATTCAGCCAACTGTTTTAAAACGTTTATCCCCATCCAGGTGTCGATTTCTTCCTGGCGAGCAATAGCGAGCCAGCATTGTATGAAGAAATCCGACTTCACCGGAGAAATTTTTCTATCGAAAAATGTACAAATTTAGCTTGCTGTCAAAACAACAATATATATATGCTGGCTCGCTACCGCTCGCCAGGAAAATATTAACACCTGGATGGGGGTCAACGTCTTAAAACAGTAGGCTGAATGGGGCCGAATGGATACAAGCCAAAGAGAGAGGGAGAGAAAGAGAAAAAAGGTCGAGGTGGGCTCCCTAACTAAAATAATGCAATAGAGTAGCGCCTGTTATACACTCTGATACCATAGTCTCTAGTCCACTCCTCTCTGGCAAGAGGTGAGGCCAGGACCCTTACTGGACGGCGGCCCACAATGATGGTTAGGGGTTGGGTAGAGGGAGAGGGCAACGCACACACGAACACACTGTGAAGCATTTGAGGTCTCTGAATCTTGCCTTACTTAGGCTCACAAATAAGTATGACATTTATCTAAGATTATTATTATTAAAATTATTATTATTATTGCTTAGATACAAGTGCCATATCCAAGATTTAACTGATATACTAATTTTTTTCCATGCATCTCTCTCTCTCTGAGATCATATTAACTTCTTACTATTTATATTCATATAAATATATGTTAATATATATTGTCTCGGTATTTATTACTTTACTTTTTCATCTCACAATTATGTTAACATTATTATGTATAGAGGAAACATATGCTTCTATCAAGAAAACAATCCATGCGCGTACTGTAGGTTTAAAGTGAACCCTACGAATCACACAACATGCTTCAGACTGAAGTTGTATTCATGGGTATTGCTTTACCTCCGTAGGAATGAAACTTCTCTAACAGTAAGGATAATACAAATCTTTAAATTGTTATATTAATTACCCTATATGAAAGATATAATTTAGAAAGTTACCCAATGACATAATTATACAGTATGACTATGATTAGCTTTCACACCCACACCCACACACACACACCCACACACCCACCAACACACACACCCACAAATGTTTATAATGAAGTTCTATCGTATTCCTATTCCATATTTCCTTTCCAACACCTCCCTTTCACTCTATCTCACTCCCTCTTTGCCTCTCAACACCACACCCACATCTCACCCTCTCCCTGTTTCTCTGCCTCCCAGTCTGTTACCCCCCCCCCACATACACACTCACACACACTATCCTTCTCTCTCTCTATCTATCTCTCCGTGTGTGTGAGTGTGTGTGTGTGTTCCAGTCTGCCATATCTATACTGATCTATTTTGAAGCCTTCCCTGAACTTCAATTTTGCTAATAATAGGAACTGCACTACCTAATAACTAATGGTTCACACCGGTAGTTATACTTACTCATGCTAAAGAAAATATTGCATATGTTTGTTCTCAATAGTATGGAATAAAGGATTTTAAATAATGATAAATGGTGCGAACAAATCTTCAATAACTACAAGAAAGTAACCAACAAAGATATAGCTTCCTGGATTGCTTCACACAAATGCTTCACAGTGTGTTCGTGTGTGCGTTGCCCTCTCCCCCCCAACCCCACCCCTAACCATCACTGTGGGCCGCCGTCCAGTAAGAGTCCTGGCCTCACCTCTTGCCAGAGAGGAGTGGACTAGAGACTATGGTATCAGAGTGTACCATATGCTCCCTGACACTCCACCAACCTTAGTTTTTATCCACCCTAATATTTATTCCAATATTGAGACTATTAAAGGGGTAGTGCTTGGTTTTTGGTCTATATACTTATTTATTAATACATTTTTGAGATTCCTCGTTAGACCTACATCAAGCTTAGAAAAATACACCCTAGACCCCCTTTCAAGATAAATTTGTACATTTTTCGTAGAAAAATGTTGCGGCCGAAGGCTGGTTCCTTCTAAAATTAGAGGTTCGTTCTCGTTCGCCAAGAAAAAATCGACATCTAAAGGGCAAAACAAACGAGTCGAAAGTTCTCAAAAACGCCAAACGAACGGAACAAACGTCTTAAAACGCCAAACGAACGGAACAAACGTCTTAAAACGCCAAACGAACGGAACAAACGTCTTAAAACCTCAAAAGTGATATGCTAAACATAAGGGAGAAGGGGGTCCATAAAAAGCGAGTACTATACCCCTTAAGAGACGGGCCAAGACTACTATACTCTCCCTAAAGTTGTAGGTCCACTCCACCCTCCCCTTAAGCCGATATCACACGAGAGCTTTTATAGTCAACATTCGATAATCAAATTTGTTCTGGAATCATTTGCACTGGTATCGGAAACTAGCCTGGTGATAGATGAATTTAGGTTACAGATATATAAATGTTTTACCTCATAAGCTGCCAGATCAGTGTTGAGCAAACATGTTGAGGGAAAAAGCGTTCGTGTGATACCGGCTTTACTCTCCCTACAGGCGCACCCTAAACTCTTTCTCTTTCTCTAGGCTTGTATTCATTCAGCCTACTGTTTTAAGACGTTTATCCCCATCCAGCTGTCTATTTTTTGGCGAGCGATAGCGAGCCAGCATTGTATGGAGAAATCCGGCTTCGCCGGAGACATTTTTCTATCGAAAAATGTAGCCTGCACATTTAGCCTGCTGTCAAAACACTTTTACAAACTATGTTGGCTCGCTACCGATCGCCAGGAAAAAATAGACACCTGGATGGGGATAAACGTCTTTAATCAGTAGGCTGAATGAGGCCGAATGGATACAACTCCGAGAAATAGGGCGAGAGCGAAAAAAAAAACAAGGTGGGCCCCTTAATCACAGAACCAATTGTTAACCCTTTGTATAAGAATGACGTTTATTAACCACTTCTGTACCGACGACGTCCTTTCAATTTTATTCTAGCTACTATTAGACGAATGTATTCCCTTTAAAAAGGGGTTCCAGCAATTAACAGAGAGAGAGAGAGAGAGAGAGAGAGAGAGAGAGAGAGAGAGAGAGAGAGAGAGAGAGAGAGATCTGAACAATATATTAACATAGATAAATGACGCTGTTATGACATGCAGTTACCTTATTCATACCATTTTCCTTTTTCTGATATTAGGTGAAGTTATTTAAATTTAAATTCGTAGACTAATTTACGCCTCTGCATTGCATTTTTGCAACGCATTTTCTGTTATTATCTAAACTGCTTCATAGCAAGTATTTTGATGCCTTTAACGTTACCTGCTCAGAATGTGATGATGCTTCTTCAGTTAATGTTGGCTAACGATTGGCGATGCACACAAAGTAAATAATTTCACTGAACCTTTTAAACTTATATAGGTACTTGCTTAAAGCAGAAATTCGCCATATAAAAGCCTGAATAAACTATATATTGGTTCAGGAGTTAATATCAATACGAAGGAGTGGACCACTATTAATATCAATACGAAGGAGTGGACCACTATTAATATCCATTTATTCCAAGACGACACCTACAAGGTGGATACCAAGAGTTGCCAATAATGATTATCAATTCCACGAAATAAGTACACTATCGAAAAAAACACCCGCTTTGTGAATTAAGTTTGCAACGACCATAGCTTAACCCCTACTGTACCATAGGGTACTACTATAAATGTACCCCCCAGTACCAAGCAATGTGACCAAAATGGCTTCAAAGGCAAGATATAACAACCTCCCACCTCAAAAGATGGAGGAATACTGCCTCTCCTAGCCTCTGGGGGCTTGGATATAAGCTGAGAAGTGTTGACAAGTTCTTAGAGCAGTGTTCAAACATTGTGGTACCAGGCACTGCCTGATACTGACAGTTATAAGGATCGTATATTACTGACAACTTGCAGCCATTGCTGGGACTGGGGAGTGATTTATCTACTGACGGCTCTATGCCGTCGCTGGGATTGTACGGGTTAATAACATAAAACCAATTGTTAAAATAAATTTGAAAAGTTGACCCGTGGAAATAACGTCCTTGGTCTTGTATTTGTAACAAAAGAAAAATGTATAGATAATTTGAATGTTGGTGATGAATTCAGTAATAGTGACAATCATATTATCACATTCCATTTAAAATTGTATAGCAACAAAACTCAATGACAGCAAAAAGAATGTCCCAAATTTCAAGAGAGCAAACTTCCGTAAAGTTAGAGCAATACATAAAGAAACCGATTGGAGTTTTCTGAATCACAATAATGATATAAACCAATCATGGACATTTTTCACTACAACTTAACTCAACGCAGTACAGGAGTGCATACCATAAATAAAAACGAAGATCAGTGCATAATAATAAGCCTAAGTGGTGGAATAAAGAAATAGCGGAGTGTCTGCTTGCCAAAAAGAATGCTCATGATAGATTAAAATTCTCCGATAACCAGGAAAATAAAGCGATATTCATAGATCTACGGCGCAACGCCAAAAAGTTAAATAAACAAAGTAAAAACACGATAGAGATGCATGTTGCAAATCAAAGGAAGATAACCCGAAAGCATTTTACATTTACATCCGGAAGAAAGTAGTGACTTCACCGATAGAGGACCGTTAATTGATGAAAATGGAGACTACACTAAAAATATGAAGCAAAAATGAGTAATGCCTTCAACACCATTTTTGCGTAAGTTTTTACAACAGGAGACCTTAATAATATCCCTACTGCATCACCAGCACAACTAGATATTTCGGATGCTCTTAGCAATATCAGCATTACAGAGAGAGAGGTACGGAAATGTTTCGATAAACTAAAGGAAAATAAATCCCCTGGACCCGATACGATATCACCTAGAGTTCTTAAAGAAACTAAATGTGAAGTCTCCAAACCACTGACACTGCTTGTTAATAAGTCCTTGACAACTGAGATTGTGTCTGATGAGTGTAAGCTCGCGAACGTTACCCTGATACTTAAAAAAAGGCAGCAAATCCTTGCATAGTAATTATTACCCAATCAGCTTAACCTGTTGTATGCAAAATGCTAGATAATCTGATAAGAGACAAACTCGTAAACCACCTGGAGGAAAACAAATTACTAAAGGATGCCCAACACGGTTTTCAAAATAATCGTTCCTGCTTGACCAACCTTTTATACTTCCTCCATGACATCCTTAACCTATATGATGAAAGTAAAGCTGTAGAGATCATATACCTTGACTTCAAAAAAGCCTTTGATAAAGTTCCGCATTGACGCACAGAATACAAGGCAATGTTTTGAATTGGATATAAAATTGGCTCGGAAAAATAAAGCAAAGAGTAGTCATGAATGGGAAAGCATCAACATGGACCAATGTAACTAGAGGTGTACCTCAGGGATCAGTATTGAGGTCAATGTAACTAGAGGTGTACCTCAGGGATCAGTATTGAGGTCAATTAGCTTCATAATTTACATTAACGACATAGACGACAGTCTAACCTGTACAATCTCAAAGTTTGCAGATGATACAAACATTGCAAATACTGTACTCACAAATGAACATGTTGAAGATATGCAACACAATCTAGATAGGTTGTCACAGTGTGCTAAAATCTGGCAAATGAGCTTCAACGAAGATAAATGCAAAGTAATTCACATCAGAAACCGAAATGAGAAAGAAAACTATTCAATCAATGGTACCCAGCTAGAGAGTGTAGACAGAGAAACGAACTTGGGAGTAACAATATCGAGTAACCTAAAAACCTAGTCAACAATGTACAGAAGTTGTTAAGAAAGCAAACAAAATGATAGGTTTTATAGGCAGATCTTTTGAGCATAAATCTAAAGATGTAATCCTCACTCTTTACAATTCCCTTCCCGTCCACTTCTGGAATATTGCGTTCAGTCGTGGTGCTCCAACTATACCAAAAAGATAAAGACAAACTGTTTGAGAAGCACACTATATGAGGAGCGTCTTGAGGAATTTAATATTTTTCTCCTAACACAGTGGAGATTAAGAGGTGACTTAATTCAAGTTTTCAAGATTATCAAAGGCATCGACAATTTGAACTGCAGTAAGTACTTTACAATCGATCAGTCAAATTACATAAGGGAAAATGGTTACAAAATAATTAGTAAATCATTCGGTTCAATGTTATTTTAATACCACAAATTTTATTGATATATTTGAAGATAAATATTGAATCAATATGCTCTAAAGATCATAAGAAAATTTGTTTTAACCCTCGGCAAAACCTAATAAAAAAGTATGGTACTAACATTTATTTTTCGTAACAAGGTTGTCAATACGGTACTTCCAGTTATCGACAGCTCTAAAGATCATAAGAAAATGTGTTAAACCCTCGGAAAAACCTAATATAAAAGTATGCTACTAAAATTTAATTTTCGTAACAAGGTTGTCAATACGGTACTTTCCCGTTATCAATGTACAATCAAAGCTGAAGATTGCAGAGTAAACACCGTAGACTTCATCGACTTCACTTTCACCTTCGTATAATCGACAGCCAATTTTTTTATTTTGTTTTATTTACTAAGGGGTACTCAACCAACGGGGGTGTGGGGGCGGCCCCCACCCATAATACTAGGTTAGGTTAGGTAAGGTTGTTAGGTTAGGCTAATGTCTTTTCAAATCACTATCGGGGGGGGGGGGGGGGGGGGGGGGGGGAGGGACGTGTCTCAACATCGATCGATAGGCCTTATGGGGAAAATAGGTTTTCACGAGATTTCTAATTAATTACAAACACTATATATTGATGCAAATGAACAATTTTGTTTATAAAAAACACTCGGAAAATTCGTGGTATTAAAATAAAAAATTTCCAATCATTCAACTCCCATGAATCTAAGAACTTCTTCTTTAATCGAGTTGTCAATCTGTAGAATGGGCTTTCCCGAGATAATATAAACTGCAACACCGTTGATTCTTTTAAAGTTCGCCTAGACAAGCACCTTGCCCGAAATCTACGGATGACTGCATTTGTAAATGAATACATTATTTCCTTAGTACTTTATTGTTATTTGAATAACTTAATTAAATTCACACTTTATCATACTCTCTCTGAGAAACTGTTGGGCACTTAAAACAGCAGTAATTTAGAAAGCAAGTAACCTGGAGGGGTCGCAAGATCTGTTGTTGCTTGGTTTCCTTTATGCTCCTTTATAACATATTAGGAGGGGCACTGTATTGACAAGGTTTCGCAGATAGCTTCTTCAGGACCTGAAGGAGCTATCTTCGAAACGTTGTCAATAAAGTGCTCCTCCTCATATGGAGTATATATTCATAAAACCTATTATCAATATTTAGTGTGCGCAATTTCTGGCCAGGCAAAAAAGTAGTCACACACACACACACACACATATATATCTAAATATATGCTATAATATAATGCTGTATATAATGAGCAACAAAACCAACGCTGTGGCGAACATATTTATTGGGCAACGTTTCGACCCCATACAGAGAGTCATTCTCAAGCCCAAATTGTGTGGGTTTTTTTTAAAGAGACAATGAACGGAGGAAGGAAAAACACAGATAAAACAAAAAGGTCCATGTGCCTAAAGGCATCTCCATTCATATTTTTTTTTTAACAACTGGATTTAAACATTTGTAGATTGTAAGTTTGTGGAAAGCAATTCGAGGGAAGTGAATTCCAAAGAGTAGTAGCTCTGGGGATAAATGAATTCTGATAAGCAGAAGTTCTGCATTGTGGAGGAGAAAGTGTAAATTCATGGGTGCTCTCAGCTGCCCTAGTTCTACGGGGAAAGATGTGGAGAGGCGGCACAATTGAAGCAAGTTCCTCGGAACAATTGCTGTGAAAATATCTGTAGAATAATGCAAGGGATGCAACGTTTCTTCGTATGGATAATGTAGGAAGGTCCTGTGTGATTGCAGGGTTATTGATTGAAGTAAATACAAACTATTAATATCGAAGGTCTAAATTTGATATAATACACAATAGTAACTGTATTAACTGATACTGGGACTAAGCCTAACAAACCTAACTAATTGACATTAAAATACATGCAAACTAAGAGAGAAAAATACAAATGTATAACATACCATTAATAACATAGTAGTGGAATGGAGGAGTCTTGAGTACCCAGAGTGGGTTTATGATACGGAGTTAAAAGGGACTCGGCTAGGTGACGTGTAACATCGTCAGTGACTGTAGGTAGAATGAAGAAATTTTCTGAATTAATGAAATGGTCTGCTGCTTCAGAGTGGTCCCGAATAGCTGAATAAGACGAGTTTGAGAATGGCAAACCCGTCCTAAATGATCTACCCCTAAGCTCAGCAATCCTGGTTGATAGATGGCGCTTTGTTTGGCCAATATAGGTCGCATTAAAGCATAGACTACATATAACCTAGACACAAAAGAAGACGCCACAAATCTGTAAATAGTGAGCCGGGCGTTCAAGAGATGGCAGCACGATCGCAAAGGACAATGGGGGGGAGGGTCCCCACACAGACATTATATTGACTATCCTTGTCCTTGGTCCTCATTAATTCGTAATAATCCCTACCTTGTACTAATAACGCTATTAATAAGCAATCGAACATTATCCAGAGACTCTGCAGACATGACATAGTTAAATAGACATAAGTAGAGGCTACTGTAAAGGCCAGTCATCGTGTAATTGTCGTCATTATGAGGAGGTACACAAGCAAAACTCCTCCAACACCCGCCATTGTTGATGTGAGATTCGGGAGTTGCCAACGTCAATGGTGGGACAAAATATCCCTAGATGTCATAAGTATAAATGTCCAGTTTTAGTGCTACTTGACCAATTAACATCTACATAACATGTAACATACTAATATATATTCAAAATGACAATTTAATTCTTGTTGTGTTGCTTGAAGGTATACAGCTTGCATCATATATGAGTAGCCTATGTTTTATAGTGTATATGTATACTTAATGTTTTCATCTTGCTTATATATATATCTAATTTATACTAAATAATTTACAAGTGTTTTTACCAACATTAATTAACTCTTAAATACGTTCCCTCTTTAAACTATTGCTCCCTCGTTTTGCGGATATTCCCTTAACTTTGGAATCACTGCAGCAAGCCAGCTGGCAGGCGCGCGCGGCGCACAGACTA
The DNA here is from genome assembly GCA_032716605.1 of Paralithodes platypus. Taxonomy (NCBI): domain Eukaryota; kingdom Metazoa; phylum Arthropoda; class Malacostraca; order Decapoda; family Lithodidae; genus Paralithodes; species Paralithodes platypus. The sequence continues at coordinate 25,372,182 of CM064544.1, read as the reverse complement.
TCTATATAATAATACAAGCCACTGAGGTGCATTGCTACAGTACAATACAATAGTGCTGTCACCAAATCCCTAGGACGCGCGGCAAACTAACCGTGTGACGTCACGCTTTCGTGTCTAGGTTATATGTAGTCTATGCATTACAGCTACCGCACTTATATTGGTAAACCACCGAGGATTACAGAGAGTCAGGTATTCGGTCCGTGAACCTGAAGCAGTGAGACAGAGTGAATGCTGGTTTAAATATAATTTTCAGAGAGACTTGAGGGTCAAAATCTTGGGTTAATTTATTTAGTTTATTACGAATTGCATAGGATTTGCTACCATAAAAGGGAATAGAACAATAAATTAAAGCTTTTTTGACTGTTTGAACGGGAGGAGAATGTGAATGAAGTTTATACAGTCGTCTGCCAATACAGGTATCAGTGAAATGAATAGGGAAGCCGTTGAGTCCCATAATATATCTTAGTTTTTCTAATTCAGTGTGTAAGGCAAAACATGAAGAACATAATCTGTATGCTCGTGTTACCAGAGTCAAAATAAGATTAATTTTAAATTGAACAGGAATATTGGAATTAAATTTAGTCATTAAGCCAATGGAAGTGGGTTTCCTGTATATGGAAGTGGAATATGACTGAGTATGTTTCGTGCTGTTATTATCAAGAATATATATATAATATATATATATATATATATATATATATATATATATATATATAATATACACTATTTATGCACAGGACTGCGTAAACACTCCTGGTTATTTACAGGCACGGCGGCCGGCGGAAAACCAATGCGTCTGAAAAAGGCCTAAATGTATGAGAGAGAGAGAGAGAGAGAGAGAGAGATGTATGGATGAAGCAAGTGCAAGAAAAGATATGACAAATAGATTGTAGATACATTCGGTCATAGACTACAGTAGATCTGGACTGGACACGAAAATGGAACTTTGCAGTAAGGGACCCAAAATCGCAAAACGAACATCAAGTTCGAACCTCGAAACCGCGAAAATGTGATATTTTCGCGGTTTCGAGGTTCGAACTTGATGTTCGTTTTCCGATTTTGGGTCCCTTACTGCAAAGTTCCACTTTCGTGTCAAGTCCAGATCTAATGTAGTTTATGATTCGGTATATCCATAGTGTCCAGCCCACTCAAAATATTCGGTTGATTTCACCGTTATCTGGAAACGAATTTATTATTATAATTGTCCATATATCAATTTCAAAACTACATTGGCCTATACTATTAATTGTAACACAAGTTATATTAAAAAATCAATCCAGATAGATATAATTGCTTAAAGAAAAGCACAGTGAGTCAACGAATTCTTACGAGTGGGCAAGAGACTATGGTATCCGAGTGTACATGTATGAAGGGAAAAAGGTGTGAGTAACTATGTTGATGGGAATACATGAGAGTAAATACATGAATGACGGAGAGTGCGGGTAAATATATGCATGCGGGAGAGGGTGAATAAATCAATAAATTATATAAATATGTGTTTCATGGTTGGGACACTGAGATATGAAGGTTGCATTACCGTCGTTCATGGAATTGGTATGTTAGGAACACATAAACAGTTAGATAAATATGTGTTTCATGGTTGGGACACGGAAATATGAAGGTTGCATTACCGTCGTTCATGGAATTGGTATGTTAGGAACACATAAACAGTTAGATACAATTATAATGTAGCATCTTGCGTTATGCATTATGGTACAACACTGCCAGTTAATCGTGTCAGTTGGAGAAGCAATCTACACAATAAATTATGATTTTTCACAAATTCAGAAGAACCAGAACCAAACTCTGTGAAAGGTTTACTACATCATCCGTGCGTAGTACATGAGATAATCCAAATGTCGATAATTAATATTCAATGTATTAACAACAAAATATATAATGAATAGGGATAGCTTTCGTTGTTAAATGTTGAATGCCTGAATACAGATGTTAGTTATCGTTCATACATATTAATACGAAGCCTCATTCTGTGCTACACTCTGGCAGCTTTAATTTCAAATTGGCTCTATTGTCAGCTGCAGATCAATTAGAAAGAATAAATAATATGCACACCATTTTGCCTGCATATATTACCGACACTCACACCTAAACTATGTATTGAGAGCCACATTTCTAAATAGTACTGAATATACCGTATATATATATATATATATATATGTATATCTAATCTCTCAGTGGGGTTCGAACCGCCGACCGTCAGGACAATAGCCGACGCTTTAATCAACTACACCACGGCAGTCTTGATTAAAGCGTCGGCTATCGTCCTGACGGTCGGCGGTTCGAACCCCACTGAGAGATTAGAAACATTTAGTGGCTCACGTATATTTGTGATATATACTCAATATATATATATATGTGTGTGTGTGTGTGTGTGTGTGTGTATTAATTTTTGGATTCATTATTATAATGTAAAAGCAAGGCTAGGCACCAACATGTATGTGTATTTACAAACAAACAAAGTAAAACAACAATTTATTGGACGACCTTCGATAAACCTCTCTAGCAATAAAAATCTTTCTGTGAACACTGCCAAGTAAAATACATCGATGCTGCGTTGAACTGGTCTAACGATTTGTCAAAATAATAAGTCAAATTGACAGAATTGTTCCACGAAAAATATTGCTTCCAATACATTTAGTTGGGTGCACAGTCAACTAGTTTAATCCGGAGAATCTCATAAGATTTGTATGCTTAATTAAGGAGTGGGTCACCGTTTTTTGTTTTATCTTTCTCTTCTTTTGTGTTTAATTCAAGCCATAGGTCGACCATTTAGAGTTGGTTGTAAATTACATCAAACGACCACCACCCTTCCTGTTGCTTGTCATGGCAGACCTTTCTTAACCCGTTCATCACCAAGGATGGCCTTTTCATCATCTTCTGGCAACAATTAGACCATTTTATTCAGCTTAGTAAGGATATCTAACAATAATAAGACTTCAAACTATCTCAACCAACCCTTTCAACTGCCACAGATCCTTTCTAAGCTGCATAATATCGTCTAAATACAGCTAGACAAAAATATAACACACGTCGCGTCGCTGGTACTCAAAGGGTTAACCCGTTCAGTATCAGCGACGTTTTGTTAATCTCATTCTTGATATATTTAGACGATTTGGTCCAGCTTAAGGAGGACCTGTGGTAGTAAAATAGGTTAAGTGATATAGCTCGAAACCTGTTCATAAACTGAATAAAATCGTCTAATAGTAACCAGAGTAACGTTAAAAGGCCGACATCGGTACTGAATGGGTTAACCGATCCTTAACCTTCAATAAGCAGCCTAGTGAGTTTCAGATATTTAGTTGCTCACTTGCCTTTGTGCTCCTTTGTCTACCACCAACAACAACCTCATCAACAGCGCCTTCATTATTAGTAAACACTATTATCATCACTACATTAGGAACAGGGTTGTGTCGTGATTAGGTCGCTACAGAACAAGGCATCTAAACTTCTGACATTAACCCCTTCTGTACCGACGTTGTTGTCGGCACCAATTTTGTTTTGATCAATAAGTAGTATCAGCAATATCTAAGCTTCATTTCTTCATATCGAGTGAAATATACACAAGTTCCTACACTTACCCACCCTATTCAACATCTGACAGACATCAATAGAGCACAGAACAAGCCAAACGTAATAACAGCTGGGACATCATTTACTGTATTAGCGCCACTGTACCGCCGCTGTGATTGGACCATTCCAACTAAATACATTTGTCCTCTGCCCGCCACTTAGCTCGGGAATAGTTATCGTGGTGTCTCTAAACTTGGAGCTGGTCTGGAAACTTGAACGGGTCCCCTGATAACTGGTATGTGGCGGCTCCACTTGGTTATCTGCAAACTTAAGTCACTACTGCAAACAACCGGGACGATGTATAACTATTGCTATCTACACAGGGGTTTGTCTTGTCTAGCACTACATCTATTCCTTAAGGGGGGTCACCTGATTTTTGTATCTCCTTTTCTTTCTTTCTCTGGCTTGTATTAATTCGGCTCCATTCAGCCTACTGTTTTAAGACGTTTATCCCATCCAGGTGTCGATTTCTTCCTGGCGAGCGATAGCGAGCCTGCATTGTATGTAAAAATCCGGCTTCGCCGGAGAATTTTTTCTATCGAAAAATGTGCAAATTTTTCCTGAATTCAACACACATTATAAAAATCGACACCTGGATGGGGATAAACGTCTTCAAACAGTAGGCTGAATGGGGCCGAATGGATACAGCCCAGAGAGAAAGGCAAATAGAGAGAAAAACGAGGTGGACCCCCTTAAGTAAATTTAAATATTTTGCTCGAAAGAAAAATTATATTCATATCGATATAGAGATAATCTTAATCTGTAAACATTGAGGTTAGCTGTTTTATATAGGCAATCTGAACACGACTATTAGTACCCTCTGAATACTTTGCATATACAGTATACGAACACTATGGGATATTACACATTTTCAATAAACTTGCATTTGATCGAATATTTGTGGCTTAAATTAGTTTTGATCTTTCTGTTTTTGTGTCGTAATGTTTCAAACTGCATCCTAAACTCGATTTAACACACTCAGTGCCAGTGACGTCACTTTTATCATATTTGGGCAACTATTAGACGATTATATTTAGCTTAAGAAGGACGTCTAGCAATCATGGCTTCAATCTATCTCAACCAACTCTTTTTAACTACCACATATCCTTCCTAAGCTGCATAATATCGTATAATTATAGCCAGAATGCAACATAACACACGTCGCTGGTACTCAAAGGGTTAATTGTACTTATAACTATTAAGACAAAAGTAAACTAAGAGGAGCATCAAATAGTTCCTAAAGAGTAATTATATGTATATATCTGTAAATAAATATACATTTAGAGGTTGAGAAAAAAAACATTCTCTCTCGGAAGTATATTAGGACATTACATCAGTAAAATCCAACTTAATTAATTTCACTCAGAGGAAGGAAATAAAAAACTGAGCCGGACAATAGAACTTGATGAGAGTAGATTACCTCACTTAAAGGGAGATGGGCGTATTATTTCCTCATTTATGTTTTTTTTTTGTTTTTTTTTTAGTTTCCTTCGTAGACCTCCATCAAGCTTTAAAAAATACCCACCCAAGACTCCCATTCAAGATAAATGTTCCGGCCAAAGGCCGTTTCTTCTTAAATTACAGGCTCGCTATTGATCGCCAGGAAAATAATTGATACTTAAATAACATAAAAAGTCATACTATTGACAAAGAAATGGGGGTGAAAAGTCTTAACATCGCCAAACTAATGGGTCGAACGTCTTATAATCTAAAAACTAATGGGACTAAACGTGAGGAAGAAGGGGGGACCAGAATAACGACCCATATCCCCTTAACTTTGTCTACTTCCATAAAAACTACATGATGTGAGACAACGATCTGACCAAAGCCAAACCCGTGATTAATTTATTATGATGACATTTTATTGCCATTTATTGTGATTATGATTGTGTAAACAGGATGTAGGCCGCTCTATGGCTCTTAAAACCCGCGTCATTAAGTTTGGACAACCATTTTTTTGTTCTCTGTGGAAGAGGGAGACAAAACGCAGAACTGCCTGTAACGAGTGCCTCCCCCAGTTGAAAGAGTGACAGGGCCAAAAGCAAGGAACCTTCGAGCCAAAATGCCTGGACAAACGGAGTTTGAAGCAATTTTAGTCATAGGATGAGGGAAGATGGATTCAGGGAGAGAGTTCCAGAGCTCAGATGTTCAATAGAAGGTTTGAGAATATCGTTTCACTCTTGGATTGGAGAGTTGCACAGAGTAGGAATGGGATTGTGTTGCAAGACGGGTGCTACGTACTCTACGTAGAGGAGGTGGTATACACTGAGAGAGCTCTGAGGAACATTGATTATTGTAATAGCGGTAGAATATTTATTTACCTCTCACTTAAGGGGGGATTTCCACCAGAGGGATTTTTTTCTGGACCCGTTTCTCCCTCATGTCTAGCCCCATTGCTTTTGAGATTTTAAGACGTTTGCCCCATTAGTTTGGTGATTTTAAGAATTTCCGCCCCAGTCTGTCAATTTTAAGACCTTTCGTGCCATTTAGGTGTCGATTTTATCCTGGCGAGCGATAGTGAGCCTATAATTTAAGTGTAACCGGCCTTCGGCCGGGAAATTTTTCTACCGAAAAATGTACAAATTTATCTTGAAAGAGGGTCAAGGGGGTGAAATTTTAAGATTGCTGGAGGAGTAGGAAACAAACTAAAAACCTCCCCTTAACTGCTTATAACCTGAGGGTGGTCTTTTTGGTTGTCTTATCCTTTTTCCCAATTCCCCAAAGAGAAACATTATTACATAGACAGGTTAAATGTTGTTTAGACAAGTGCTACGTTTAGAGATTATAATACTGTACAAGTGCTACGTTTAGACATTATAATACTGTACATATTGTGTGTAATGCCAAGTGTGGGTATTGTTACGACCGGGGCTACGAATAAAACAAGGGCACTTAATGCTTGGACTAGTAATAGGGCACTATGCAACAACGGTACGCTAGATCCAAACCCTCGAACTTATATGCCGGCGAACAAAACACCTATACCCTCCAGAGTTAATCTGTGATAACGGGGTATCCTTAACTGGGTCTAAATGTACTCTACTTTAGGCTAACCCACACTGGTATAGCCTGATAACACACAGGATGCAAGTTACGTTAAAATACATAAACAAGAATCTATGGGAAGATCAATTAATCACTGCAAGATTTAATACAATAAAAAGATGCTTCAATACAGTTACTCTAAACAACAATAAACTCTTCACTCCTATCTGAAAGAAAGTGAAGTATAGTCCTACAGCATAGACCTGGAAACTTCTGAAGAAAGTCTGATGCTCATAAGATGCTCGTATCTTAAACTATATAAAGGCAGGAGGCAGGACACCACACGTGTAAATGGAATACACAAAAAGATAGGACATATAATGTTAACTGACACGAGAATACTATAAATGCGCAACGGTAGTAATGCTCGACACTAAAAGAAGTACTTCCTCATTAACGAAACAGCCTACTATGGTTGTGCGGCTCAGCAACAACCTAGACTAATAAATGCTTGTGAATAATAATGCATACATATCAAAGAGCTTATATTAAATACTAATAAGTGTCTACTCAATTAATGATGTCTAGCTGGGATACTCAAGGTAAGGAACTGGGGTGAGCAAGACTGGCTCGTAGCCTAGCGATGTCCTTAAGACTGTATCCTTTAAGTTACGTTAATTGACTAGGGTGCTCTCTTGATAGATCCAGATCACAAGTATCTGGTTCGATCCTGGCGACCCTCCAAAGCCAAGCAAAGAGGCAGCAAAGTGTGGAACTGGCACAGGCAAAAAGCCCTCAGTCAACACAAAGCTGCACTCACATAAGGACACAACCGAAAAGACAGCACATGCTACCACAGGACCAGTCGAAGTCGTGTAGGTATAAGCGAACAATACACACATCGATGACAACGACTACAGTTACCCTATCCCAGTCTAGCATTAAATAAAAGGGCAGAGACACTAAATCAATAATGGAGACACACAGAGTTCATAACCTATACTAACTAAGAACCCTCAAAACCTATTCTAAGTACATGTAAATATCTCAGAGGACGGCGCATGCAATACAATGGGCCGGCTATGGAAACCGTATGCAGAACCCAAGGGGACAAGTAATTGAATAAAGATGAGAAGCAATGGAAAAGGAGTTCAGAGAGAGAAACATTTCTAAAGGGGGTGATCGGGGGAGAGAGTAATCAAGGGATGTTAGATGCATGCACGCCAAGCCTGTCCTGAGGAAGGCAGCTCCTGGGGACCCCCACGAACACAGGATCCCACAAAGACGCGGTGGTCGGCCAATCACAGGCCGAGACGTCACAAGGCAGCAGGTGTCACGTGACACAGCCAGACACACCAGCCAATCAAGGGGCGTGAGAAGGCACGCGCGCGAGCCTCCGAGCGAGGGAGACAACATATGCATATGCACGCACACATTACAACCACACTGCCTACACCGCTCTCTCTCCTTAACAATATACAATGTATGTTATATTCTATTATTGATATAAAGAACTTCCCGTTGTCACAGACGAAAATAAAGACAACCACTGGACTGTCTGTGACAATACGATTGCTAGGAAAGAAAGAACAACATTCTCTGATAACTGTAGCCCATTTCAATGTCCCTGGCGAGCGCTAGTGGCTACCGAGAGGCGATTCTGCCAACGCTGGTAGACGTCACAGTATGGTGGCAAGGATACCCATACAATGACACTTAAAATGAGGCTAAGATGTGGGTATGTTAAATTATATATTTTTGGTAGTACACCATTAAGACGGACTGTGAAGGTAGGAATTGTAAAGTCTGTGGTAAGACAAATACCCACACACTTGAACACTAGGTTTTATACTGCAACAAGACTACTGCCCACGGAAATCCTATTATATCTGATGTTACCGAACAAATAGCATGGGTATTCAGTAACGGGAAATTTAATGAAACCCTTAAAGAGCACAAGCGGTTTGCTGCAATAGTTATTTTGTTTTTATATATATATGCATTAACCTGTTTTTCGATTTTGCTGTGTGTGTGTGTGTGTGTGTGTGTGTGTGTGTGTGTGTGTGTGTGTGTGTGTGTGTGTGTGTGTGTGTGTGCGCGTGCGTGCGTGCGTGCGTGCGTGCGTGCGTGCGTGCGTGTGTGTGTGTGTGTGTGTGTGTGAAAGACACATAAGTTAGCCTCTTGGTACGAAAGGCTAATTGTAAGGTTTACAAATTTTGTAATTGAATTGTTAATTGAAGTATATGGTATCAAGAGTCTCTGTGTGCTAAGGTAGAAACACTTGGCTCACATATTGCAACCTTCATTTGTTGGATTGTCATTACTTACTGCACATTTATAATAGATATGTGAATATGCATACATTAATCTTGCTTGCAAAACATATATATTGTGCTTTAAAAAACCTATCTTTTGTGAACCCTAGAGAAACTTAAACCAACTTGGGTGAGAGTCGGCATTTACCTCATCCTGTTGACTGTAATGATCTTGTGATCATTAAACTAATTCACTTCAATTCACTTCCAGTCAAATCAAAGTCCAAGTTAGACTAATTAGCTTGGCGATTTTTAAACGATTCCACCCATTTTATTTGTTGGCGATTTTATGGCAATTCACGCTATTCGATGTCTCCTGATGAGCGATAGCGACCCTGTGATGTACATCGTCCTTTGACCGGGACATCATATTATCGAAATAAGGCTTGAAGGCAATCTGGAAGGGGAGGGAGGGGGTGGGGGGCATACTGTTTAGCTTGAAGAAAGGTCTGAAGAGGCATGTAATCTACACTCAAGAAAACTAACAATCTTTACAATAACTCTCTAAACATTCTGGAAGTGGGTCGACATTTTGTGATAATACATCACCTACGTATGTTTCCCCCGATTTATTCCGTTCACACACGATTATATAAAACTCACCAGTGTAAAGATGGTTTTTTCCTCGAGTGTACTTAGTTTAAAGGTCACATCACGAGTAGAATAAAACACATTCTCGAGAAACGCCAAACCCAATCAACACCCTCATTATTCACCCCTTCCCTACCGGCGACGTAATTTTTTTATTTTATTGCTATATTTAGTAAAGTGAGATAGTTCGCAGCCTGTTAAAATGAATAAAATAGTTAAATAGTAGCCAGAATAAAGTTAAAAAGACGTCGCCGGTACAGAAGGGGTTAATGTAAACATATAAACTATTAACCCTCTCCGACATATGACGCGATTTTTAGCCTATTGGGGATACTTTCAAGCCTTTGTTACCATCAGTGGTATTTAGAAACCTTTAGTTTAGTTACTTCAACCTCTGCAGTTGTCTTTGAGTTAGCTGTGGGCAGAAAACTATTTGGAGAGGTAATTATAAGAGTGAGAGAACTCTATTTCTTATTGCTAATCTGGCAACCTCTGCGTCATAAATGCGTGAAAGGGTTAAGCGACATGAAACCCGCGTCACTAGGTGTGGAGAATGATTATTGACCCCTACCTACAAACGACACTAAAGCCGGTATCACACGAGCGCTTTTTCCCTCAACATCTATCCTTAACACTGGTCTGGCAGCTTATATGAGATAAACTTTTACAATATTTCGGTCACCTAAAATCATCTATTATCAGTCTAGTTTCCGATACCAGTTCACAATATTCCCTAAATGTTGCCAGAAAATGTTGATCATCGAATGTTGACTATAAGAGCTCTCGTGTGATAGTGGCTTAAGGAAGCCCACCTCGATTGTTTTCTATTTCTCTCCCTCTCTCTTTGGCTTGTATCCATTCGGCCCCAATCAGCCTACTGTTTTAAGACGTTTACCCCCACCCAGGTGTCAATGTTTTCCTGGTGAGCGGTAGCGAGCCAGCATATTTATACATTTTGTTTTACAGCTAGCTAAATTTGTACATTATTCGATAGAAAAATTTCTCCGGCGAAGCCGGATTTCTCCATACAATGCTGGCTCGGTATCGCTCGCCAGGAAGAAATCGACACCTGGATGGGGATAAACGCCTTAAAACAGTTGGCTGAATGGGACTGAATGGATACAAGCCAGAGAAAGAGAGAAAAGGAGAGAAAGATAAAACAATCAGGTGACCCCCCATAATATATGTAGGAGGTATATTGGATAAGATATACTGTAACGCGAGCCATATATTGGATAAGATATACTGTAACGCGAGCCATATATAACGACGTGGGAGTGGCTGGGTTGGCCCTTATCTGCCCGTTAGCGGCTCGTAACAACTTCGGTAAAGGGCCTATTGTATTCACCGTCTCGTAATTCATACCATGGGGTTTCGATGTTATTGCTTCAGTAGGTGTGTGTGTGTCTATATGTATGTATGTGTGTGTGTGTGTGTGTGTGTGTGTGTCTATATATGTGTGTGTGTGTGTATATATGTGTGTGTGTGTATGTGTGTGTGTGTGTGTGTGTGTGTGTGTGTGTGTGTGTGTGTGTGTGTGTGTTCATGCAGCATATGCTTACGTCTGTAATTTGTGTGTGTTATTTAAGGAGCTACTTATAATAAGAAAAATGTAAAAATGTGTTAAAAGATCATCTCTATCAACTCAGCCACATTCATTCATATATTATCAGTGGAATGACATTAAATAATCAAGGGACTGGAGTTCTCGAAATGGGGCTCCAGTCCTGACGCTAATATTGACTTACAGTGTGTTGGCTTAATAATCCAAAAGGGTCGATAACCTCTGAAGTCCAATTTTAACTAACTGTAGAGTCCTAAACAACCTGCATAATTATTAAACCATTCATCCGCACGCCACACCTGGCCTGTACAGTTCCATTATAAGCCCTGGGTCCTTAGACAAATCCAATTATTGTCGATGATAGTTACTACAGTTTGTTGTATTTCTAGCCAGTAAAGAGGATCCACTAGTTGTTTGTAACTACAATGGGATTAAGTACTTACCATTGCAATTACGCCAACCTAGTGAATCGTATGGACGGGCTACTAATACCATAACATTATATATATTATCACCAACAATGATGGGGTTTGTCAAGGACAACAGGCCTCAGTCAGATCATTCGAATTGAGCACGTTTGCCAGCCTTTACAGTACGGATATTACAGAATATTTCCCGTAGACATTCGCACAACACCACAGGTAAACATATACAGTGATTCAGTGCTAGGCAAAAATATAGTGCCATCACCTTAAGTCATAGTGGTGTAATTGTATTATGAACGATTCTGCACTTTGATGTGATATATAAACATTTACATGAGCCCCATTCCCTGAGTAAGTATTGCCATTCAATCAATGTTCACTGCCTCAAGCTACATCCATAACACAATATGATCAATATTAATGTTGTTCTTAAAAGTGACCCACTGCATATTTGTAATATATCGTGAACATTTCGGAGCTATTATCTATGCATTATGATGAATCTAGGTATCCAATCCTCCAACCTCTTACACCCAACTAGACTTAAACAATCAAGCTGATATTGCTAACTTTTGGTAGAAGTGTCTAGCCCCTTTGTTTTTAGCATTCTCTGTGTTACAAGAGGCTGGGGGCACAATGTCTAGATTCATCAAATTATATAGAATGTAGTTAAAATATTAGTGTTGTGGTAAATAGAGAAGCTGTGTGTTGGCCCTATAATACCTTGTGATCTTAACCCCTACTGCACCGGCTATATTTATACGATTTTGTGAAGTTTACAAAGGAATTGTGGTAGTTAAAAGGGTAAAGTTAGATTGTTCAAAAGCCTGTTAATGGCTGGAAGCTCTTTTTATACTGAATCAAATCGCCTACTAGTAGCCAGAATAAAGTTAAAAGGACGGCACTCTACTGGGGCGGTTAATAACTAGGGTGAGTGGTTAATTCGGCGCCCAAACTAATGAATGCCGCTAGAGGTATTTTTTTCGGGTGGGATCTACATATTCTCTCTTCAACATTCGGCAGAACTAGGCAAAGTAGAAGTACATAGGTTTTTTAATATATGAATTATACTGTGAACAAACAGTAGACATAGGTTTATATATTTGTGTGAGTAGCACTATGACCGGGTAGTAGTATCCAGGTATTTTGTTGATTTGAGTTGTTCTATTAAAGTGTAACAGCATCTACTTAATTTTCCGTTTATTGGAGTTGCAGCATTACTTAATACTGGTAATCTCCCTAGTAGATGCCGCAGACACTATAACAGTGTAGTATTATGTAGTTATGTTTATTCGAGTTGTATCATACAAATAAGTTAAGCATTTATATATTTATAGAAAAACTGTATATATTGTATATATTCCTGTTATATGGAAGCAAACAACTTGAGTATATCATTGCATACAATATATCATTACGGGAGGCAAGATTGAAATGTTGCATAGACTCTTTGTGATGACAAGTAGGCTAGTTTTACTATGCTTTAGATAAACAATATCTATCTATCTATCTATCTATCTATTGCCCGACGCCGTGATCCCCGAAGGGGTGGCCACGAACGAACCGCCCCCATGCATATCTGTCCCCAGTCAGTCGACGCTCTTCCTCCCAACCAGCACCGCCTTCATCCATATACTTCCTCACTCCATCCTTCCACCTCTCTTTCGGTCTACGTCTCCCTCTCTGTCCTTCCACCTCGCTCTCGTACACCTTCATAGTCATTCTCTCGCTTCCCATACGTTCCATATGGCCGAACCATCTCAAGGTGTTCCTTTTCACACTTTCCAGCACATCTACCTCTACACCACACCTCCTTCTTGCTTCCTCATTCGTCTGTCTATCCCTCTAAACAATATCAAGACAGATAAATCCATTATATAGATGACGGGACAGGACCTATTACCATATGATTTATCACGACAAAATGCCAAAATTACGAAAGCAATTGAAGCTGATAAGCTAAATCCAATTAGTGTAAATCTACTGCACAATACTTAGTCAAAATGTCAAACTTTGTGTCTCAAAGCCATCATAATACATCAATGGAATCAAGGATACAAGTTAACCATAACACCGAAACTAGTTCATCTCAACTTCTAACAATGATGTTCGACAATGATAGCATTTCTAATTAGAGGTTTATAATGAATAGAGCCTATCGAGGAGATCATTAATATTGGAGACAGCGTGTGAAGCCAGTTGTTGATTTAGGTCGTCAAATTAATACTATCAAAACAACATCTAGAGTGAAAATCAAGGATAAATATTTCTACATACTGTTATGAAACTTACATTGCAGCAAATGTGTTCAATTTATTTAAGGCCTGATCAGACAGCCACGGTTCGTTACAGTATCAAGATGGTCACAATGTAATTTAATCTAGTGAGAAACACAAACAAAAATAAACGAGGTAAGAAAGGGTAAACACAATATAGAAGAAAACAGAAAAACAAATTATGAATGAAAGATGTAGGAGAAAATAGATTTATGATAAAGACAAGAAGATGGCTATACAAAAGGGATGCGAGAGAAGGGCGGACAATAATGTGAAAGAGGGGTAAGGAAAGAGTGCGGAGAGGGAAGAGAACACAGACAAAGAAAACTATAATGGGTTTCTGTTAAGGGAGCCCACCTCGCTTTTTTTCTCTTTCTCTCCCTCTCTCTTTGGCTTGTATCCATTCGGCCCCATTCAGCCTACTGTTTAAAGACGTGTATCGACATCCAGGTGTCGATTTCTTCCTGACGAGCGATAGCGAGATAGCATTGTATGGAGAAATACAGCTTCGCCGGAGACATTTTTCTATCGAAAAATGTATATATTTTACTTGCTGTCAAAACAAAAAATATATATGCTTGCTCGCTACCGCTCGCCAGGAAAATAGTGACACCTGGATGGGGGTAAGCGTCTTAAAACAGTAGGCTGAATGGGGCCGAATGGATACAAGCCAAAGAGAGAGGGAGAGAAAGAGAAAAAAATGCGAGGTGAGCACCCTTAACTTAAACATGTAATTTGTTTTAGATTAAATACTAATCTATTATAATTCATGTGCATCAAATTATATTTATATATTAACTTCCAGGGTTATGCTCAATTTATATCATACATATAAAAGTTCACCGAAATTTATATCATACATATAAAAGTTCACCGAAATTTATATCATACATATAAAAGTTCACCGAAATTGATATCATACATATAAAAGTTCACCGAAATGTTTATAGTAACTGTATGACAGTGGCCGTCGATAATAATAATTAATCCACCGTATGGGCCCCAAAGTTCATCCCGGAAGTTGTAGCTCCAACTTGGATAATTACACCACAAGTTTTGATGTGCACCTTCCAGACGCGCCCTTATAATTATATCCCTCCCTAAATACACATCATAATACTAATAATGTATATATATATATATATATATATATATATATATATATATATATATATATATATATATATATATATAAATATTTTGTTTTTTTAAAGTGTCAGTTCTCCCCTTCAGTAAATCTAACAGGTCTTATAGGGCAGTACACACTAAGAAAAACTAAAGATACGTTCTTATATAATCGGAAACAACTACAGATATAGGGAGTACAAATCAAGGTTTACTGTATACTTTCAATTGTCATAAGCGCCAGTTCACCACATCATGGGAATAACTTCATTAAGGCATTATGCATTCAATGAATTTGAAGTGAACTTACAATTAATTACATAATTCCTTCCCTCCCTCCTTCTCCTCCCTCTTGCGAGCATCGAACCAAAACAAGGCTGCACGGGTGCCTGTTCTCGCCAATCGTGCAACTTCCGACCATGCCCACAACATATCCATGTTATTGTTGTGCAAATAATCTTCACAGTGGGATAACTTGGTGTGATATATCAAAACGTTGACGTACATAACATTACATTTTGCGATGGTGACCTTTTCGGCCATTAATTCACACCAGGGGTAGGGCCATTAATTCACACCAGGGGTAGCTAAGTCCTAGGCCAATTGCACGCTCCCGGGTAAATAACCCTGCTCCAAACGAAGTTCGTTGGGAACCAGAACAAGAAGTTTTTAACATTCTCAAAAGTTACTTCGCCAAACAGCTGGTATTGCAGCTGACGGATTTCTCTCTACCCTTCGTTCTGCACACAGCCATTTCAAAGTATGCAATGGGGGGGTCTTGATGCAGGAAAAGGATGGCGGGATATTCCCAGCTGCATAGGCCTACCACAATGAGCTACTCATGGGGGCGGAGTTAAGGTACAATACTGTTGAGCAGAAATTGTTAGCTGTAGTAGACAGGGTCAAGAAGTACTACTGTTATTTATTTGGAGGGGAATTCACGCTTGAGACCAATCCCATATGCCTCTGACAAATCTCATAACCTTGGAGAATGCAAATGCCAAACTCATAAGAAGGACATTGTATCGCCAGCAGTTCGTCCTTTCTGTATGCTACATCAAGGTAAATCATAATATTAGTGCTGATTGACTGTCCAGATTGAATAGGGGTGCTAGTGATGAGGACTGTCAGGAATATGTAGCTTCAGACTGGTCTGTGAGAGGGGTGGTGACGAAAGTTTCTGACTACTATCGTAAATACGATAGGCTATGACTCTTTTGTGATCCCGTATGTCTCTGTGATGTTACGGTCGCTCCTGCAGCACGACGTAGGACGAGTAGATCGTACTCCTTTGTACTCCTTTGTACTATATTATAAGATTGTAAATAAGTTAAGTTATAAAAGGCCTAATATGCTATTAAGCAATATTGCCATGGTCTTATGTAGTATATATGAATTTATCGTATATATTAATATAATTTATCGTATAGAGCAACCTAGATGCGGTACGATAATTTGGGCTCCTGGCGTTTGCCAAGGCAGCAAGGTGTGCCTTTGAGGAACACCAGAGCCTACGAACACCAACCAGTTAACATCTATTTTCCGCCCTCAGTTGATCGCGCTTTTGAGCCTCTAATCACAATACACTGAGAGCAATACAAACAGCTACACCATCACGACGCTCTCATCGACGCCATGACTGACTGACAGATAAACATAATATTCATGTCCATTCCCATGTAATAATTTATTCTTTCTTTCACTTGACTCGAGTCTCGGGACCGAAGTCTCGTTCCCCGTTGTCCGCCATATTGGGTAAACGTTCTCCCTTGCTTCATTGCCACGTGGAACTATTGGCGAGTTAATTCCTGGCTAGTATTAACCCTTATAACCTTACCCTATATACAGTATATCATTTATTATGCGAGACCTTTGGATATAAATTAGCTTGTTTCAGATCCAATTCAATTTAGATATGGAGTAATTTGATTTAGATTGATTTAATTTGGCTTATAGCTTATAGATATTTAACTTCCATTGATAGTTTACCACACTACATTGATTAGCCTAATTCTGCTACTTCCTTAAATTACAAGTACTGAGTCGACCAGGCGTGTGTCGGCGATATATATATATATATATATATGTAAATGTAGGTATACAGTATGTATATGTGTATATATGTGCATGTGTGCATGTGTATGCGTGTGTAAACGTGTGTAAATATGTGTATATGTAGGTTGTGTATGTGTGTGTGTCTAAGTGTGTATGTGTGTACATATATTTGTATATGTATGTGTATGTATTCAGTATATGCATACAGCGGGTGTATATGTATGAGAAGAATGTAAGTGTAGAGTGTGTGTATGTATGGACATATGTATATTAAAACAAAACTATTTCCTTCTATATATTAATTTTCTTAGTAGATACTGTCTCAATTATGCTGGGATAATTTTTCAGTTTCTTGCCGACCTAAAAGTCGGAGGAAATAGTGGGAGAGTACAGAGAATTACTACACTTCTCTATCCTTGTCTTAAGCCCTAGCATACACTTGATTTGTTTATGTTTGTATTTCATGTTTATTCATTTTTGGACTTAAGGACGGATTGCAAAGTCTGTGTAGTCTGTGTATCTATGTAACTCTCTCTCTCTCATACTGGCAAAGGTTCTCACATCACCCCACCTGCGGCTAGAGTGCTCTGCTTTCCATCCTAAGATTTCTATTCCCCATGAGTTTCATGAGAGGGTCTTGAAAGGGCGGGGAGAGAGCTATTTTGTGCGAGTTAAATTGAATTTTCACCATTTTCTGACTGATTGTGTGCTTCTGGCACCAGGTCGAGTTAGTTTCCTCTTCCAACCTCGCCACAGAACATTTTGCCCTCACTTTTTTGTTTCGAGGCCTTTCTCCAAACTATTTCTTAGATTGACCATTAATCCTACGTGAGGCCGTTCGAGAGTTTACTAATATCATTTGTTGTATGGAACGGTATTATCATAACTCCCCCGATGTTGGTATGGAACGGGCGTTAAGAAACAGTCAATTCTACTGTAGACAAATTAACCCTTATTACCCTAATCCAATTTACGACAACAAGGAAGCGCCTATAATATATTAATGATGAATTTACCCCAGCATCAACAGTTGAAACAGGCTCTACATATTATGGGATAGACAGCCATGCAAGAATTACATTGTATTATAGAGTCTTGGTCACAGTAAACCCATTAATTATTGTTGCCTCAAGAATAACTACTACCGGTAACTTAAGGGGAGATATCCACTTGAGGGAGTTTTTTCTTGACCCCTTTCTCCCTCATGTCTAGCCCCATTGCTTTTGAGATTTTAAGACGTTCGCCCTAGTAGTTTGGACATTTTAAGACATTTTGCCCCATTACTGTCAATTTTAAGACCTTTCGTGCCATGAAGGTGCCGATTTTTTCCTGGCGAGCGATAGCGAGCCTGTAATTTAAGAGCAACCGGCCTCCGGCCGGGAAATTTTTCTACCGAAAAATGTACAAATTTATCTTGAAAGGGGGTCTACGGGGTGTAATTTTAAACTTGATGAAAACGTAGGGAACAAACTAAATACCTCCCCTTAATATAGCAAGGATTTAGTCTAGTACTGATAGATTGTTACATATATAAGAGTTGTTTGATGACTTACAACAGAAAATACATGAAATAAATCATTAACAATTATTCACATACCACCTATCCAAGATAACCAATGCTACTCTAAATTAATTAACTCCACTTATCTAATTTGTTCAGGCATAGGACAAGCCCCCATCAGCCTACTAGCAATATTTCCCTTAATCACTACCCCAGTCTCACTGAATAGCTAATCTTGCATATACCCTGTGCCAGTATTTTGTTTTTGTGTTTTATACATATATTCCAACTACTCCCTCTCGGGCATAAGCGCCTTCATGTGACTCTATGCAATAGTGCCTGTATTAATAAATAAGAGTCAGAGTAGTAAGTCTCTGTTTAATGACATCTCATAAACATAGTAAAGTACCGGTATTTAGGAAGTTAACAATAGTTCTACAATATCAGCCAGCATATAAGTATATTCGGTAACTACAAGACTTAGTGTATTTCTACAAATATTAAAAATAGATTATCCACCCCGCCTTTGAATAGTCAATACCAAAGGTCTATCTATCTATCTATATGCTCAGGCCCAATCCCCATTTTGGGGGTAGCCGACTCAAGACAGAGCAAAACATTACAAAGGTACGCCGCCACTTCACACGGTGCCCCTATCCCCCTCCCTCCCTCCACGGTCTCCAAGCTATTGTTTATCCTAATCCCGCTCGTTATCACCTGTACGCTACCTTTTTGGCTAACAGTTTGGGACGCCTCCTCTGGTCCCCCGTTTGTTGTTTCCACATCCAGGTGCACCCTGATTTGTCACTGTTAACCCTCTCCGACATATGACGCGATTTTGAGCCTATTAGGGATACTTTAAAGCCTTTGTTACCATCAGGGGTATTTAGAAACTTTTAGTTTAGTTACTTCAACCTCTGCAGTTGTCTTTGAGTTAGCTGTGGGCAGAAAACTAATTTTGGAGAGGTAATTATAAGAGTGAGAGAACTCTATTTCTTATTGCTAATCTGGCAACCTCTGCGTCATACGAGCGTGAAAGGGTTAATGAGTATTTCATGAGGAGGAGCAAATATTACTTCCTGTCCACCTGGTCCACTTCCTGCGTATATGAACTGCCGTTATTATCATTGTATCTCTTTTATGTATTAATGTGTTTCTTATAACTAACGATATAATTGGATTCATGTACATGTGTGTGATCTATGCTTGCTATTAACCTACTCTCCATTTGGATGATATATTGTATTTTGAGTAAAAATATATCCCATTGAAATGTGCATTCATTGTTTAAATCATCCAGTTAAGGGGAGATCTCCACTTGAGGGATTTTTTTCTTGACCCCTTTCTCCCTCATGTTTAGCCCCATTGCTTTTGATATTATAAAACGTTTGCCCCATTAGTTTAGCGATTTTAAGAACTTTCACTCCCTATTAAGACCTTTCGTGCCATTCAGGTATCGATTTTATCCTGGCGAGCGATAGCGAGCCTGTAATTTAAGAGGAACCGGCCTTTGGCCGGGACATTTTTCTACCGAAAAATGTACAAATTTATCTTGAAAGGGACTCAAGGGGGTGTAATTTTAAGCTTGATGGAGGTCTAGGGAACAAAGTAAAAACCTCCCCTTAAGCATGTATAATATATAACTGCCTTAATAATACAGCCACAACATTATTTGTTGCTATTATTTTAAAACTTTGTATGTTATTGTTAGTTGATTTATCTGTCTCTATCAAAATACACATTTTGTATTTAATTACAATTCTTTGAAATAAAAGGTCCAGCAAGTATTACATTACAGTATACTTATGTAACATCACATATCACACTGGATGGAGAATCACTAGAGACTTTCCTTGGCCAAGTGGAAGTTAGTATCTCATTGTTTTGCATGTTGCGCAGTCCTGTACAAATATTCCAGCAGGCTGGATGTTGCATACATGATGAGACAGACAGGAAGAAAAATTACAAGTTAACTAATTGATGGTTCGCTTCTATTTTCTGGATGATTTTACTTTATGTACTGTGTGTAGGAGAGAGAGAGAGTGTGAGTGTGAGAGTGTGAGTGTGTGTGTAGTACAGTATATACTGTATAGTGTACATATATTTCGTTGGTAGGGTGGAATGGGAACGATCTCTAAGCCTTGTTAAGCCTTGCACTCTCTGCATCATCCTCCCTTCCTGCATCACAATATTCAACATATAGCTTTCATTTAAATCACAATGCATTTGATGGCACGTCTATTTCAAGCAATGTATTTGTTTTACACATCTTCATAGCAAAACACAGTACTATGTCGATATATACAGGGCTGTGAATACAAGAGTAAATATTTTGAATCTACTTACAGTGTACAATACTTTGACATGGCAGCTTCAGCTCAGCTTCCTTCAATTACTTTAATTCAGAGACCTTTCTCTGCCTAGACTAAATTTACCAAAAGCCTGTAGGAACTTGCTTGATATAGACAAGAACAATTAGACAAAATGGCTAAGCAATAATTCAGCCTTTTGAAAATTAAACATGCTATACGTGAAAGATAAAATAATAAACAAATGTATATATATACAGTAAATAAATATATATATACAGTAAATAAATATATATATATATATATATATATATATATATATATATATATATATATATATATATATATAACTCTGATCTCGCGAAGAATTTACACTATGATATACAGTAGTTACGTTATATCAAAGGTCAAATATCGGCCTTGTCAGCTACCATGGAAACAAACATTCTTGTAATGGGGATGTCATCTGCAGCCCAAACCAGAAAATATAGTGTTTAACCGGATTTAATTAGTTCGTTCATTTATACCAGTAACATTATCTACTGGAGCAATTTATACCAGTAACATTATCTACTGGAGCAATTTATACCAGTAACATTATCTACTGGAGCAATTTATACCAGTAACATTATCTACTGGAGCAATTTATACCAGTAACATTATCTACTGGAGCAATTTATACCAGTAACATTATCTACTGGAGCAATTTATACCAGTAACATTATCTACTGGAGCAATTTATACCAGTAACATTATCTACTGGAGCAATTTATCTAACCGCTGAAAGTGTGAATGTTGTTGAATCTATCTATGTTTACCTTATGGGGGCCACCGTTTTTTTTTGTATCTTTCTCTCCTTTTCTCTCTTTCTCTGGCTTGTATCCATTCGGCCCCATTCAGCCAACTGCTTTAAGGCGTTTATCCCCATCCAGGTGTCGATTTATTCCTGGCGAACGATAGCGAGCCAGCATTGCATGGAGAAATCCTGCTTCGCCGGATACATTTTGCTATCGAAAAATTTACAAATTTAGCTTGCTGTCAACACAAAAATATATATATGCTGGCTCGCTACCGCTCGCCAGGAAAATATTGACACTTGGATGGGGGTAAACGTCTTAAACCAGTAGGCTGAATGGGGCCGAATGGATACATGCCAGAGAGTGAGGGAGAGAAAGAGTAAAAATGCGAGGTGGGCTCCCTTAAGAGTAATAAGTTCTAACTGTCGTCAGTAATGCCACCCACTACCAACATTATGCTCAGCTTATGATGGACCGTTTTTTTTTTTTTTTTTTTTCTCTCGTCCATTAATTAATTTATTCTTTTATTTCTTATTTTTATCGCTAGACCTCCATCAAGCTTAGAAAAACACCCCTAGACCCCCTTTTAAGATACATTTGTACATTTTTCGGTAGAAAAATGTCCCGGCCGAAGGCCGATTTCTCTTGAAATTTCAGGCTCGCTATCGCTCGCCAGGATATAATCAACACCTAAATGGCACGAAAGGTGTTAAAATCGCCAAACTAATGGGCCGAACGTCTTATAAGTTCAAAACCTGTACAATCTCAAAGTTTGCAGATGATGCAAAAATTGCAAATACTGTACTCACAAATTAAAGATATGCAACACAATCTAGATAGGTTGTCACATTTGGCAAATGAGCTTCATTAAGATAAATGCAAAGTAATTCACATAGGAAACCGAAATGAGAAAGCAAACTATTCAATCAATGGCTCCCAGCTAGAGAATGTAGACTGAGAAACGGACTTGGGTGTGACAATATCGAGTAACCTAAAACCCTAGTCAACAATGTACAGAAGTTGTTAAGAAAGCAAAACAAAAATCCAAAGATGTAATCCTCACTCTTTACAATTTATTAGTCCGTCCACTTCTGGAATACTGCGTTCAGTCCTAGTGTCCCTACTACCAAAACGATATAGACAAACTGGAGCGAGTTCAATGTAGAGTTATTAAATGATACCGTATTTGAGGAGCAAACCATATGAGGAGCACCTTGAGGAATTGAATCTTTTTCCACTAACACATCATCAAAGGCATCGACAATTTGAACTGCAGTAAGTATTTTACAATCGACCAGACAAACTAGACAAGGGGAAATGGTTACAAAATCATTGGTAAATCATTTAACTCGCATGAATTTAACCCTTCCTGCCCGGGCAGCATTTTAAAATGCCGCAAATTGCAAAAGCCAGGAGCCAGGGTGGCATTTAAAAATCTGTATGCTTGAATGCGTCCTAAGCGTGCTTTGAAAGCCGCGCAGCGAAACATTTGTAAATAAAGTCGATCGTAGAGCCGCCAAGCCTCAACAAGAAGAAGTCCGATCTTGCCCGCCATTGCCAGTTATAGCGAAAATTTGTCTTCCAAAGTATCCGATATGGCTAAATACGCGGCAAATCTCTCTCCACGGAAATCGTCATTAAACCTGAACCAGTTGACCTAGAGAGCTCTACTTAACACTAGTCTACAGATACAAGTATGGGCTACATTTTGAGATTTGTGTGAATTCTCTAGCTATTAAGTTGAGAAACATAGGCCTATGTTTACATACAACATTTTTTGGCCAGATCGCCCGGGTAAGACTATCAACATTTAGAATTGCTGACCGGGCAAGAAGGGTTAAAAACTTCTTCTTTAATCGATTTGTGGAATGGGCTTCCCCTTGATGTTATAGCCTGCAACAGCGTTGATTCATTTTAAGTTCGCCTAGACAAGCCCCTTGCCCAAAACGCACAGATGACTGCATTTGTAAATAAATACATTACCGTATTTCCTTAGTATTGACATATTGTTATCTTAAGGTTACCTAATTGAATTCACACTTTATCATATCATCTCTGAGAAGCTGTTGGGCGCTTAAAACAGCAGTAACTTAGAGAGCAAGTAACCTTGAGGGGTCGCAAGACCTATTGTTGCTTGATTTTCTTTGTACTCCTTTGAACTCTCTCTCACTCGCTCTCTTATATATATATATATATATATATATATATGTTGTTATTTTGAGATTGGGTACAAATTGACCGACATATAATTTACTGCCAATACCATTTATGCACATATGTGACCAAATCAAAAGTATACACCACTATAGCCTATGACTGGTGACTTTGTTATCTGGCCTGACACTCAACAAAGGATGTCAGTGATATGAAACATTGCAGTGGTAGGTTCTGCCAATATCAATAGCCAGAGTCCAATAACCAGTGAAGTCAATAGTCAATATTTGATAAATAGTATTCAATTAATATTTAGTCAAGTTAATGCGGATTATAAAATATAATAATTCCTTTAGTATATGATAGCGTCTTTATAATTTAATTCTAGCTAACACTAAACGATTCTTTCATGAAAGGACTTTCTGGAATACATGGGCTATATGTTATAACAAAAACATCTATATAGTCCTTCACAATGAACTTTCAGTGATAACATATCCAATGCTATTCTATACAGAATCAGAAAAAGGCGTCTTGGTATGCTGAAAGGGTTAAGCAATGATCAGATCAGCCATTGTAATTATAACTAAGTATTACATTACAGTATTAAATAATAACACTGACAGTATAACTCTATTAACGGTTCAGCCCAGGGGCTGAAATAAAAGTGAATCACTGTCAATTATTTGAAGGTGGGAATATCAAAAACACCCGCACAATATTGAACTAGTGATACAACCAAAGGCAACAACGTGGTAATTTGTGAATCATGATATATATATATATATATATATATATATATATATATATATATATATATATATATATATATATATATATATATATATATATATATATATATATATATATATATATATATATTCAGCCGGTATGACAACAATCAGTGTTCGTCAGAGCTCTCTCACAGTATACCACCTCCTCTACTTAGAACATGTAACACCTGCCTTGCAACACAATCATCTCTCTACACTGAAATTCTCCAACCTAGTAGGGAAACGATATTTCAAATCTTCTATTCAACACCTGAGGTCTGGAACTCTCCATGAATCCATCTTTCCTTCGTCTTATGACTTAAACTGCTTTAAACTCCATGTGTCCAGGCATTTTGGCTCGAACGTTCCTTGATTTTGGCCCTGTCACTCTTTCAACTCTGAGAGAGTCACTCATCACAGGCAGTTTTCCCTGTTCTCTTCCTCATCCACAAATAAAAAACAAATATTGATCCCATTATCAGTTACAGTCCATAATTTCCTCAATTATTTTAGTATTGTTTATTTTGATCTCATCATATAAGACAGCTTTAATAGTCATTTCCATCGTAAATTATATTATATTTCCATCGACACTTTGGGAAAAGTAAGAGTCAATGCGAGACTGTTTACACTCATGGACAACTCTTCATGGACAACTCTTCATGGACAACTCTTCATGGACAACTCTTCATGGACAACTCTTCATGGACAACTCTTCATGGACAACTCTTCATGGACAACTCTTCGTGGACAACTCTTCATGGACAACTCTTCGTGGACAACTCTTCGTGGACAACTCTTCATGGACAACTCTTCATGGACAACTCTTCATGGACAACTCTTCATGGACAACTCTTCATGGACAACTCTTCATGGACAACTCTTCATGGACAACTCTTCATGGACAACTCTTCGTGGACAACTCTTCATGGACAACTCTTCGTGGACAACTCTTCATGGACAACTCTTCATGGACAACTCTTCATGGACAACTCTTCATGGACAACTCTTCATGGACAACTC
This sequence comes from Paralithodes platypus, assembly GCA_032716605.1. Taxonomy (NCBI): domain Eukaryota; kingdom Metazoa; phylum Arthropoda; class Malacostraca; order Decapoda; family Lithodidae; genus Paralithodes; species Paralithodes platypus. The sequence goes on along the minus strand of CM064544.1, from coordinate 25,346,698 downwards.
TTCATGGACAACTCTTCATGGACAACTCTTCATGGACAACTCTTCATGGACAACTCTTCATGGACAACTCTTCATGGACAACTCTTCGTGGGCAACAAGGTTAGGCTAACTAGGTTGAGGTAAGCCTAAGAAAAGTAAGATAAGTTAGTTAGTTAATCCTTTCACTGCGGCTGACGTACATGTAATGTTTTATGTATAAAAGGCCTATGATGTGGGCTACTTACATATATTATGGTAATACCGGTGGGTTAGTAACACCAAACCGCCCTTCTTGTTGCCAGATGCTTCCAGGAGGTTCTAGCTTTGCCACACATACTTATAAAAGTGTGATATGTGCTTTGGTTGAGGGAGGATGTGTGGACAATGAAGAGGTGTTTTAGAAGCTGAAAATCAACATAAACATGTAATTGTAATAGCTTTATACCAGGTATGACCATCAGGTTCATTTCATCTTCATTTCAACATGCCATCCTGTCTTGTAAACAAAAACATGATGCTATAACTGTAAATGTCATCTAGTTATTGGGAGTGAGAGTGAATGATAAAAACGTATCTTTTCGTTCACGAGGGGCTGGGTAGTGGGTGACAGAAGACACAATGTATTTATCGATATTCACGGGTGGTGGAAAGAGGTAGGGAGTATTAGGTAGAATTTGACCGAAACCTTTCATTGGAGCTCCTTCCTTGTCCCTCAGAGCTACAGATCAGCGATAGGGCGACGTATAATGAGTGAAATTAGCGGTATGATAGCCGCCTAGAAGGTTCACACCAAATGGGTTAAGATTAGGTTACATAAATTAGCTATGTTTGGAAAATTAGATAGAGATAAATAATTAATGAGTGATGTCTGACGAAAATGAATGTCAATTTCAAATGAGTTGTATATCCAATTTAGAAGAGCTCAAATTTCATCAATAATGGTTGAAATTCCAATTTTACCAAAGAATCTTAAATAACCCTTTGACAGCCACAGTTCCTTACTGAAGTACATAAGAAGCTAAAAATAACCTTCATATATGGAAATTGGAGTAAGTTTACAACAAATATTAAAAATTAGTGTTTCTTCCTGCCAATTTGTGTTTATATTTTTTTATCTGCCAATATATCACGAGTTATATGCATTATTTTTTTATCTGCCAATATATCACGAGTTATATGCATTATTTTTTTATCTGCCAATATATCACGAGTTATATGCATTATTTTTTTATCTGCCAATATATCACGAGTTATATGCATTATTTTTTTATCTGCCAATATATCACGAGTTATATGCATTATGTTCGGTAAATAGCCTGATGGTACATTGTGAAACAATTGAGGCTATGAAGAAGGTACGCAATGAGAAATTAAAATTGTCACAATACTAAACCTTCAAAAACGCATATTCGTAGAAAGAAAGCCATTTAATACAAGGATAAGGAACGTAAATCATGATCAATGTTTCCACTGCTACCATTAGCTACCATTACATTATAGGTTCTCTTAGATGGCTAAAAATACCTAGTACTTGAATTCAGAAGTTGTCAGATAACAAATGCTGTAAATGTATCGTGTAACTCCGAGTAAAGGGAGCCCACATCGCTTTTTTTCTCTTTCTCTCCCTCTCTCTTTGGCTTGTATCCATTCGGCCCTATTCAGCCTACTGTTTTAAGACGTTTACCCCCATCCAGGTGTCAATATTTTCCTGGCGAGCAGTAGCGAGCCAGCATATATATATTTTTGTTTTGACAGCAAGCTAAATTTGTACATTTTTCGATAGAAAAATGTCTCCGGCGAAGCCGGATTTCTCCATACAATGCTGGCTCGCTATCGCTCCCCAGGAAGAAATCGACACCTGGATGGGGATAAACGTCTTAAAACACTTGGCTGAATGGGGTCGAATGGATACAAGCCAGGGAAAGAGAGAAAAAGAGGGAAAGATAAAAACAAAACAGTGACCCCCTTAATATTGTAGTTTGATTATCCTCTTTTATTACTAGAATTGCACTGGCCCCTCTAGTATATTGCAGGCCTAAATACCAATATTGGGGCTTTAGATTACTACTCAAATTTACTATGCAAAATATTTCTATTCGTATCTATTGTACTGTATATTTGGGTTGTATTACTGTTCCAAAGGTTTTTTCTGGAATTGTATTTCTCGAAGCGAAATGTATTAAGTTAAACAAACATGATGCAGAGCTTGAGTCTGCATATATATATTGTAATATAATTGCAAACTCGTGGACCAGATTCTTGTTTTATATTCAACCATGTCTTTGAAAACCTGGAAGGAACCTCCGAATTTGCATGAAGGCAAAAATCCGAACAAAGAGAGGCTGCTCCTTTTTGCTTGTGACTTTACACTCAATGGCACAAACTTTGCGACTTAATGTCTCCATGAACTTCTTAAATGATATCCGGAACCCATGCTAAGTATATAACTATTAATACTATATGATTAATTCCGAGGTAGATTCGAAAGCTTAGTAATGATCAAAAGTGCGTACCTTCGCAGTAGGGTACTGCATTGAAACTACCTTGAACAAATTGTGAAATAACCAATTCAGTTAATATTTAAAACTGATATGGATATGAATATTATTATTATTATTATTATTATTATTATTATTAGTAGTAGTAGTAGTAGTAGTAGTCATTTGGAGAAAAAAGTGAAGATAAAATGCCAATAGAAATACTACGGGATGCAACCAATCATAAACCAGCAATAGAGATTGCAAAACATCAGATCAGTGTCTGTGAGTCCCGCACTGATTAGCTGGCCAAGTCTACCTATGCAGAGCCCCTGCCCAATCAACCGCCGCGCTCCAAAAGCCTGAGCAATGCATTTCTTCAGCCAATACCTGTAGTTTGTTTCTGACTAAATTTCACAGAAAGGTTCCTTGCCTGGGTATTATTATTATGATAATAGTACGACAACCCATGGATATGCAGAGAAGGAATGACGGACTGCTAAATAAACAGGATTGCAAGAACACCTGCGGCAACAACCTATCAACTTGCAGTGTGACTTCTGATGCCACCTATAAAGCCTTGGGAGGAGTGGCTCAGGCACACTCGGTTACCAACACCCAACAAAAAGATATCTCCAAAGAAGGCTCGGTTGGCTCATCCCTGGCTCCTGTACACGTATGCAAGGAAGTCCCGGCACAAAGCAAGGAAGCTAAGCTTGGTAGCGGAGAACGGAAGGAGAGGGCACCTGTAGCCAGATGCAGTGCCTCAATCCAATGTTTGCAGCCAAGTTTCCAATTTCCTGTGATTACATAATAAAAATGTTGCATGCTTACTCTACAGAAAGCAGGGGATCTAATGCAGTACACCTAGGACGAGTTGAGCCGCACAATATTTCCCTGAATATGATCTGCCTAGTAAAATAGAGAAAAAATAAGTGCCTAAAAGAACATGCCAAGCACAGCTGACCAGATTTAATGTTATTTTCGGATTCTATGGATCCTAACATGATATAAATAAAGGAACAGTTGTTAAAACAAAAATGAAATAAGCAGACGTTAACTAAACCTAATTGTGTAAGAAAGAAAAATTAGACAAAGACTTTAGGTAGGTAAAAATGAAGCAATGACGTACGTGTGGAGCAATATTTTAGCTATACCTTTTTAACACTCAAGCCGCGGGGCCCGTCGCATGTCGGGTGAGAGAACCATGGCCACCCCTGCGGGACCCCATATATGTCGGAAGGGATGTTGAGCAAAATCGGCTCTGAGAGAGAGTCCACTCGTTGGGAGGATGATAGGCGGGCTCTGACCGCTCGGCACGGCCCTCACACCGCAACTGACACCACCTCTGCAACATTCCACACCCTCGGTCTCGCGAGACAAGGAAAAAACTCGGGAAATTACCGTATTTTAGGGTTTTTGCCCTCGTGTTGCGCGATCGTTGCAAGAGAACCCGTGGTCGTACAAGGATGATTCAGGTGTCATTGGAAAGCTCTATTATCGCCCTTTCACGGATACATAATTGTATTACGCTCTGGCTCTTGTTTACGCATGAAAAAGAGCATGGAATGAAGCTCGTTTAGGGTAAATATGCCTGCCTGCCAGGTAGTAGAAGTTACAAACATCCCCGTTTGACAGGGGTTAACATTGTTTCAGAGGCTACAGAACCAAGTAACTAGCCTTTTTATCAATAACAGGTTTAAGGATTGAAGCCTCTAGCCTATTTGTAACGTGCAGAGTATTTCGTAACAGATACTAAAGCCCAGTTTATATATACTGTATATTATATATATATATATATACTTATACAGTATATACTGATTTATATTATCCGATTTGAGGATTTGAGGTAGGTTTGAGCTACCGTATATCAGTTATTGTGCAATTATTAAGTGTGCGACGTACAGCAGTATGCAAGCTACCAAGTTTTTAATACAATAACCGAAAACTTTTGAGCTGAGAAGATCATCCATCGGCTTTATCCACAGCGGAGGATTAGCTCGGAGATTAAGGAGGAAAGAAGATGATCACTTCCAGTTTTTCTTCTTTCATAAGCTACCAACGTCGCCGTTACTGATCTTTCTCTCTCTCTCTCTCTCTCTCTCTCTCTAGTTAGTGTTAGTGTAGCCAGGTAATACATTTTCTTTAAGACATACGAAGTTAAATGAAGAAGCTAGTTCAGCGTTCAATAATTTAATGATAATATTCTCGATATTTCTCACAAGTCTTATTTGTCTTTCAGTAAGAAAGTGGATAAGGGAGGCGAAGTTATATGATTATTAACAAACGTTTCGCTAGACACACCTAGTATCATCATGGTAATGGTGAAATGGGCAAGTGACAAGGTTTATATAAATTTTTTGGCGATCACATGCAGGAGGTGGGAGAAACTACCATGCGCTCGGGCAGCTGCCATTGGCGGTGGGTAACCTCTTGGCAAGACGCCCACTGGTTCTTGTCGGTGGATGGGTGGGGGTAGAAATAGTTGTCGGTGATTGGCTAGGGGTGATATCGGCGGCACTGTTCAGTTGCATGAGGGGATGCGCAGGAATGGAGGGCGTAGGAGGGTGATGGCGGTGGTTATTCGTCGGAGCTGTAGGGGTATGGCGTCTAGCTGAGGGCAACACCTGAAGTCCTGGGTTTGATTGTTGATGCTAAGGCTGAGGGCTTGGATGTATAAGGCTTCGAGTATTGAGAGTCATCAGGGTTCGTTCTCCTTATCAAGTATGGTTGTATGTTTGGTTAAGTCGGCGCGAGTTAAGGCAAGGTTGTTTGGGGCTTGATAGTGGTCTTTTATGGCTCCAGATTAAAGGTGGAGGGTGAGCCGACGGGATATACGAGTTTGTATCATACCAGTATAGGATTGGGGTCCACAGTTCCTACTGTTGGTATACCACATGGTCGTCGTTCATAGGGCTCTTGGCAGTGGTAGGTCTGTTTCTGAGGACTAGGTGGGTAGGACATCATCATCAATAACTCATGCCCCGACAACAAAATTAAATGTAATCTTTTAATAAATTTACGCTTTTAATCCACGCGGTGGTGTAGTGAATGACTTCACCTGCTTGAGTTGCCAAAATGGGAATTTGGGGAGCACTATTCGCCCTTTCAAAACGAAAATAGATGAACACTTATGGGTTTCATAGGCCGTGTTACATCGTTTTTTTCGGGAATAACTTATTAACAAACAGTTGGATCAGTAAGATATTAAATAATATGTTGTCACAATTGTATACATTTTACCCTGTGCTAAATGTTTTCAGTATATATTATCATTAATTGTTAATGTGTTTTAATCTCTTTAACTTTCAGATCACTGATGATGACATTAAGAATATGTCGAAATGGGTGAAAATATGAAAATAGGGATGGTCATACATGCATACATACGTACATACATACATAAAATGCATACACACACCATACAACATCATGATTCATAAATTGTATGATTTTAGTCTTTTGTCCTATCGGCAGAAATCCAGGCAGCTATGCATACCATCGCAAAACAGGGAATATATATATATATATATATATATACTAAACAGGTCCTTACCATCCAAAATAATGCTTACATTTAAGATTTAGTCTTCAAAATGTTATGAACCTAATCTCTTTCATCCTCAAATGATAATAAATAAGTACAAACAAATATTATATAATTATAAACATACCGCTAAACCCCTGCATCTCGTAGGCGTTCTCAATGTATTCAATTTAGAAAGAAGCATTCAACGTTAGAAGGTTAATCGAAATTGATTATAGTGATTATAATGAGTCCATTGGTGTAACGTTTATTAAAGTTAAACAATAGTTAGGTCAATACCGGCAGCCTTCTATTGCCTCCGGCCCGGAGGGAGCCACGGGAAATTAAAACCCACTCGCAAAACTAACAAGCTTCAGTGTGTTACACTGAATACAAATAGTATATTTTTCTTTTTTCTTATGTCTATTGTTATTATTTTTCCTTGGAAATGTCTCTATATTTTGAACGTTAATTGTATTATATTTAATGGACAACTATACTAGAAACATAAGGTTCATCTACATAATATTTTCGATTGTCTGTGTGTGTGTCTGTTCTTAATAGGCGGCCGCAGTTTTGGACCTGGGGAGCAGAAACTTTGCATGTGGGTGTAAATTGACCTGGGTCAGGTCATAGAGGGGGCGAGGCCACGATCGGAGGTCGTTTCGAGGCCGAAATTGAAAACAAATTGAAAACAAAATGGCCGTTTGGGGCAGAAGGAGGCCTCCGAACGAAAAGGTGTATGGCACGAAAGTTGTACGGATGAGGTCAGATCCAAAATCGGAGGTCATTTAGCGGCCGAAATCGAGGTCGCCGTTTAATGAGGCACAGGGAGGTCGAGGCCGGTGATTATGGTATTAGTAGTATTGTGATGATTGTGGTAGTAGTGATTATGGTAGTAGTAGTGGTGGTAGTAGTGATGGTGATTATGGTGATTACCCGGGCAACGCCGGGTACCCCTGCTAGTATATTATAATTACAAGGAATGTGTGTAAACACTGTTGCTATTACTATTATGGTTGTCTAATTATAAAGGGGATATTGGAGTGCTATGAGTTTCACAATTTCGTATCATACGTGAAAAACACACGCGCGCACACACACACACACACACACACGACTGAACGAAAATTAAATTAGCATACCAAATCACATTCACGATGATTTCCAGTTATTGGGAAAAGTATCTACCAGTACATCCGTAGTAGCGGTGTTGGCATACACTGTTTGTCCTTGCTGTACTTGTTTGCTAAGGGGATCATCAACGATAATTTGTTGCTTTATTGACATGGTTATATGGGGATAAGAGATATAAGTCATTAACCCTTTGAGTACCAGCGACGTGTTATATTTCATGATAGCTATATTTATACGATATTATGCAGTTTAGGAAGGATCTGTAGTAGTTAAAAGGGTTGGTTTAGATAGTATGAAGTCTTATTATTGCTAGAAGTCGGTCCTAAGCTGAATAAAATCGCCTAATTGTTGCCAGAATATGATGAAAAGGACGTCTCTGGTTACACTGAATGGGTTAACCATCTTATGTTTGGTTAAATATAGCTGAATATTGGGATCCGTACATACATCACGTAAAGGATGGTTCTCACATCCACCTGGATGGATAACAAAACTGGGAACACTTTGGAATTGTAGGCTATGTCGTATTGGTTTATACAAAACTGTAATTTTTGAATTACATATTAAGGGGAGACTGACCGTTTGTTTGGTCTAATAATTCATTTATTCATATATTGTTTTAGTTTCCTCCCTAGACCTCCATCAAGCTTAGAAAAAAAACCCTAGACCCCCCTTCAAGATAAATTTGTACATTTTTCGGTAGAGAAATGTCCCGGTTCCTCTTAAAATTGTAGACTCGCTATCGCTCGCCAGGAAATAATCGCACCTAAATGGCACGAAAGGTCTTCAAATTGACAAGGAAATGGGGCGAAAGGTGTTAATATTGCCAAACTAATGGGCCGAACGTCTTATAATCTCAAAACTAGTGGGGCTAAACATTAGGGAGGAGGGGGTTCAGAAAAACGGTCTGCCTCCCCTTAATGAGACGAATAGGATTGTCACTAAAGTCCCCTTTTCACATTTAGCTAGATACCTAACCCAGTGACGGTAATAAGTAAGATCAGTTTGATTTCTCGCAGCAATTGTTAATCTGATTTTCTTCTAACATCTTCCCTTTTTGTTGAAAGTTTGCCCTCATTCAACCTGTCTCAAAGAAGGATGACCGCTCTCAACCCTACAACTATCGATCAATTGCTCTCCTTTCTTGCATCTCCAAAGTATTTCAATCTATTCCTAATCATAAATTTCTTAAGCATTTGTCTTCCCAAAATCTTCTTTCAAATCAGGGCTCTGTCTTATCTCCAGCTCTAATATTCGATAATGCTCTTCTCAACTACACCTCTAGCCCTATCCATTCATATGCTAATGACTCTACCTTACATAATTACTCTACTAGATTTTTACAACGTTCCACTTGGCAATCACTCCAAAACTCAAATGATGAGGCCATAACACGCCTACCTTCTGATCTGTCACCTATTTCCTATCTACTTGTCATAATCTTCCATACTACTCTTGCTAAAACAACTTCCCAAAAGTTAGGTGTGCTCAACCGTCTCTGTGGGTTCTTTACTCCATCACAGATTCTTGCTCTGTACAGGGGCACAGTGCGCCCATGTATCAAGTACTGTTCGCATGTGTGGGGAGTTTCTACCCATACTGCAGTTCTCGAAAGGGTAGGCCTACAATCACAAGCATTTCATCTCATCAACTCGACTCCCCGAGATGTCATAGACTGCAGCACCGTTCATTCATTTAAACTTCGCCTAGACAAATATCTCGCATCAAACCCGCGACTGACTGCGTTTGTAAATGAATAACTATATTTTATCCTCCCCTCAGTTACTAACCCATCTGTCCCCTACTAACTTCCTAATCCTGCCACGGACATTAGTTCCAAGGCAGTAGTTCCCTTTCCAATGTTCCCTTACCCACTCTAAACCACTGTTTGGACACTTGTTCCTCAGTGTTTTGGAGGACAAGCAGCCTAGAAGGATCACTAGACCTGTTGTTGCTTGATTTCCTTTGTACTCCTTTGTACTCCTCTTACTAATTACCTACGATCTCTCACTACACACCGAAATGTTACATCTCTCTCATTCTTCTACCGCTATTACACTCATCAGTGTTCTTCAGAAATCTATCAGTGTATACCTCCTTCCTTATGGTGAGTAGGTGGCACCTGCCCTTCAACACATTCCCACCCCTATTTTGTCCAACTTTCTAATCCAAGAATTAACCAAATTTCTACTAAACAAGTAAACTCTGGAGCTCTCTCCCTCAGTCTGCCTTTCCCTCATCGTATGACTTAAGCTGTTTCAAACTCCGTGTACCCAGACATTTTGACTATATATATATATATATATATTGTATATATATATATATATACGGTATATAATTATATATTCGGATATAGGAGTGTTCGTAGGAAACCGTATTTTCAAGAGGAAAAGTATCACAAGGGTATAGGTAGCGAACAACATCTTTGTTTCGAATCCAACATTTCAACATATCAACTTATGTCATCATCAGGGTCTAAAAATGAGAGAGAGAAAACACACTGTATAAAACTAACATACAAGTTATTCAATGGGTGTTACACATATTAATATACAACGTTTAAACTAACATACAAGTTATTCAATGGGTGTTACACATATTAATATACAACGTTTAAACTAACATACAAGTTATTCAATGGGTGTTACACATATTAATATACAACGTTTAAACTAACATACAAGTTATTCAATGGGTGTTACACATATTAATATACAACGTTTAAACTAACATACAAGTTATTCAATGGGTGTTACACATATTAATATACAACGTTTAAACTAACATACAAGTTATTCAATGGGTGTTACACATATTAATATATCAACGTTTAAACTAACATACAAGTTATTCAATGGGTGTTACACATATTAATATACAACGTTTAAACTAACATACAAGTTATTCAATGGGTGTACACATATTAATATACAACGTTTAAACTAACATACAAGTTATTCAATGGGTGTTACACATATTAATATACAACGTTTAAACTAACATACAAGTTATTCAATGGGTGTTACACATATTAATATACAACGTTTAAACTAACATACAAGTTATTCAATGGGTGTTACACATATTAATATACAACGTTTAAACTAACATACAAGTTATTCAATGGGTGTTACACATATTAATATACAACGTTTAAACTAACATACAAGTTATTCAATGGGTGTTACACATATTAATATACAACGTTTAAACTAACATACAAGTTATTCAATGGGTGTTACACATATTAATATACAACGTTTAAACTAACATACAAGTTATTCAATGGGTGTTACACATATTAATATACAACGTTTAAACTAACATACAAGTTATTCAATGGGTGTTACACATATTAATATACAACGTTTAAACTAACATACAAGTTATTCAATGGGTGTTACACATATTAATATACAAAGTTTAAAAGGGCTTGAAAGGGGCAAAATATACAATGTATAAAGGGGCAGAACATGTAAAGTATTCTATGGGAATTACACATTAATGTACAATGATTAAAGGGGCAGAACATTATTCTATGGGAGTTACACATATTAATTCACAGTGTTTAAAGGGGCAGAACATGACAATTATTCTATGGGAGTTACACATATTAATTCACTATGTTTAAAGGGGCAGAACATGACAATTATTCTATGGGAGTTACACATATTAATTCACTATGTTTAAAGGGGCAGAACATGACACTTATTCTATGGGAGTTACACATATTAATTCACTATGTTTAAAGGGGCAGAACATAACAATTATTCTATGGGAGTTACACATATTAATTCACAGTGTTTAAAGGGGCAGAACATGACACTTATTCTATGGGAGTTACACATATTAATTCACTATGTTTAAAGGGGCAGAACATAACACTTATTCTATGGGAGTTACACATATTAATTCACTATGTTTAAAGGGGCAGAACATGACACTTATTCTATGGGAGTTACACATATTAATTCACTATGTTTAAAGGGGCAGAACATAACAATTATTCTATGGGAGTTACACATATTAATTCACAGTGTTTAAAGGGGCAGAACATGACACTTATTCTATGGGAGTTACACATATTAATTCACTATGTTTAAAGGGGCAGAACATGACAATTATTCTATGGGAGTTACAAATCTTACTGTACTATGTTTAAGGGGAGGTATTTAGTTTGTTCCCTAGACCTCCATCAACCTTAAAATTACACCCCCTTGAGTCCCTTTCAAGATAAATGTGTACATTTTTCGGTAGAAAAATGTCCCGGCCGAAGGCCGGTTCCTCTTAAATTACAGGCTCGCTATTGCTCGTCAGGATAAAATCGACACCTAAATGGCACGGAAGGTCTTAATATGGGGTGTAAGTTCTTAAAATCGCTAAACTAATGAGGCAAACATTTTATAATATCAAAAGCAATGGGGCTAAACATGAGGAAGAAAGGGGTCAAGAAAAAAATCCCTCAAGTGGATATCTCCCCTTAAGGGGGCAGCAGATATGGTATTGTTAAGTCCGGGTTTAATTTTTTGTATATACTGTATATTGTATATTTTTTGTATATACTGTATATTGACTCTAGGGTTCTCACACTTTTACCTGGGCAAGTAGCTCATTAAAACCAACTGGTTCAAATCCAGCAATCTTATATGGTTCAGCCGAAGTCCACACGCAATTAGTACCACTCCGACCCATTATGGCCGCGTATAACAGCGCCAGTTTCCATCTATCTAAATTTATCAATCCCCTCTTATCTAATTTATCAATCCCCTCTTATCTAATTTATCAATCCCCTCTTATCTAATTTATCAATCCCCTCTTATCTAATTTATCAATCCCCTCTTATCTAATTTATCAATCCCCTCTTATCTAATTTCACTAACAATGAATATACTGTAAACAATTCCTATGAAATAAGCAAATTCCTCTGAAATTAAACTACCAAATTCTAGTTATATGTGCAGTCTCGACATCAAATCTATATTCATGCAACTCTGGTTATAGAGATTGAATTTATTATATCCTCCCAGCCGGATTCGAACCACCGACAGTCAGGACGAGTGATACTTAACTTTTTCCTATTATATTAAGGAGAAGGGAAATTCTGCTCGAACTATTAGTACTGTACCATGCAGACCTTCTGCTCGAACTATTAGTACTGTACCATGCAGACCTTCTGCTCGAACTATTAGTACTGTACCATGCAGACCTTCTGCTCGAACTATTAGTACTGTACCATGCAGACCTTCTGCTCGAACTATTAGTACTGTACCATGCAGACCTTCTGCTCGAACTATTAGTACTGTACCATGCAGACCTTCTGCTCGAACTATTAGTACTGTACCATGCAGACCTTCTGCTCGAACTATTAGTACTGTACCATGCAGACCTTCTCTGTTGATCGTGAGAACACTACCACTTTTAGTTTACTGTGTAGTAATTCATTAATTGAAGATGTCATCCCTTAATATACATCCCTTAATATACATCCCTTAATATACATTTAATACAATAATTTTGATGTAGAAAATACAACTTGGTGGTGATATATATGTGAGGGGTACTTCAGATAGATTGTCAACCATTTCAGTGTAAAGGGTCTTCCGAAGCTAAATAAAATGACATAAAACGGTCAACTCTTATAGCGCACGATGACACTTTTAGCATTGAATTCTAGGTAACATTACACGAATGTATTTATCTTAAGGACGTTATTCAAACAATGAATTGACTCTAACAGATTCTTCCTAAACGGACTATATTCATGTAATAAGAGTCAAATATAATGGTGAGTGCATCGTAGCATACTAAACCGGCTGAGGAGTTGAAGACATATTTTAAGGGAGCCCACCTCGCTTTTTTTCTCTTTCGCTCCCTCTCTCTTTGGCTTGTACTCATTCGGCCCCATTCAGCCTACTGTTTTAAGACGTTTACGCCCATCCAGGTGTCAATATTTTCCTGGCGTGCGGTAGCTAGCCAGCATATATACTGTATATATTTTTGTTTTGACAGCAAGCTAGATTTGTACATTTTTCGATAGAAAAATTTCTCCGGCGAAGCCGGATTTCTCCTTACAATGCTGTCTCGCTATCGCTCGCCAGGAAAAAATCGAGACCTGGATGAGGATAAACGTCTTAAAACAGTTGGCTGAATGGGGCCGAATGGATACAAGCCAGGGAAAGAGAGGAAAGGAGAGAAAGATAAAAAAAGCCGGTGACCCCGCATAAATATTATAAATCAGATTATGTGTTACACTAAGTATAATATCAACGTAAGAAAGAAAACTCTTTCGCTCTGCTACATGTCTGCCTGCCGAGATCGGAACCTCTCCAGGTGGTCGGGGGCAGGGGAAGTGCTAAGGGACCTTGGTGAGCCTGGTTTCTGGGTCTTCTCCTGGATGACCTAGATGTGTGTGAATTTGTATTTTGTTTGTGTGTGTTCATTGTTTTCTGTCGTGTTGTCCCTATTCTGGCTCTGTCTTGAGTCGGCCCCCCTCAAAAAAAAAAAAAAAAAGCAAAAAGCAAAAGGAAAAGCGGGAAAAAAAGAAAACACAATTGGAAAAGTGGGAATTGGGCTGAGTATATAGATAGATATATAGATAGAAGAAAGACAACTCGGATAAACAGTTTCTTATGCTACGCCCATTAAGGAAAATCAAATAAAATAAAAACTACAAAACATCAACACCAAACAGTGACATTTTAAGGGAGCCCACCTCGCTTTTTTTTCTCTTTCTCTTCCTGGACTTGTTTCCATTCGGCCCACTTTCAGCGTACTATTTTAAGACGTTTACCCCCATCCAGGTGTCAATATTTTCCTGGCGAGCGGTAGCGAGCCAGCATATATATATTTTTGTTTTGATAGCAAGCTAAATTTGTAAATTTTTCGATAGAAAAATTTCTCCGGCGAAGCCGGATTTCTCCATACAATGCGGAAGAAATCGACACCTGGATGGGGATAAAAGTCTTTAAACGGTTGGCTGAATGGGGTCGAATGGATACAAGCCAGGGAAAGAGATGAAAGGAGAGAAAGATAAAAAAAAAAGCTGGCGACCCCCCTTAACCATACAAATTATTCCTGGTTGGTTCCTTACACTCACTTCCTCCGCTCAGACGTCTACCCTCCAAACAAAGTGGCCCATTTCCTGGAGACGACACTGGACCAGACCTTATTATGTCTCTCTCTCTCTCTCTCTCTCTCTGGGATCCATTCACAACACTTTATTCATGAGCTCATAATTACGTTACATTGAATTCTAACTATCAGTTGACCACAATACTAAGATATGTAAGATATGTATAATTTTCAGATTACATGCCACCACCACGAAGATAAAAAAAAAAAAAAAAAAAAAAAAAAAAAAAAAAAAAAAAACTGACTGCACGATTGCTTAGTATTCAGTTTTTGTCCGGAGAAAATTCCTAGTAGAAAAAAATAACAAATAAAGCGGGACACGGAAGAATTCATACCGCATTATGTTGCAGCCATTCACAGTTCTTGCAATCTACCCTACCTTACCCACCAAACACTCTAACCTCTCTCTGTTAAATGGGTATGACAATTTTAGGGAAGGCACAAAATCAGAATATGAAGAAATGTAGATAAGTTAAATCGAAGTACTTGCCTGTGATTTGTGTATCAAGTTTGTAACACGTGAGGATCAGGAACAAAGACTTCGTATTGTCATTTTAGAAGGGTTCATTGGGTGTGTTATACCAGGTTTTTGCTGGGGTTAATTGGATTAATTAGATTGGTTCTTACTTGACTGGAGAAGTTGAATCCACATAAACACATGCACAAAGGTAATAGAGGATAAATATAACAGTACACACAAACTGTATTATTCAATGTAAATAAATATTACTTTCAGACAAGATATAGGTATATATGTATAGTTTATAACGCATGAACAAGGATTCCCAAATAATATCCCAAAGGAATGATCGACACTGCACTATTATGATGTCACACTGAGTACTTCCTTCGATAAGGCACTTCACTAGTACTTCTTCGAGGTCACACTGAGTATTTCTATGATAAAGGCACTTCAGTAATACTCCGACGAGGCTCTTGGCCATGGTGGTGGTCCTGACGTGGATGGTTGACAGCGGATGGAAGTTGATGGAGAACTCTTGGGTGTTGGGTCTTAAATGACTATGTTCCAATCAATATACCAGTGTATATCATCGAGCTAACATAAAGAGAAGTTATACCAGTGTTGTACCATCTCTTTAACCCTTGTTTAGCGGGGCCCGACTTAAGTCGGCCTAGAGAAGAAAGGACTATGTGGCGGGGACCGACTTATGGCGGTGTGCAATTCTGAGCAATATTTGGCTCTGAGAGAGAGACGAGCGGTGGGAGGAGCGTAGGTCGGCTCTGACTGTTCGGCACGGCTCTCGCGCCAGCACTGGGCCCTACTCCACACACACCCACACTCACTGCCTCGCTACACAGGGAATTATGTAAGGAAATTACCGTATTTTAGCGATTTTGCCCTTCGGTTGCACGATCGTTGCAAGAGAACCCGTGATCGTAGAAGGATGGTTCTGGTGTCATTGGAAAGTTCAATTATCGCCCTTTCACGGATACACACTTTTATTACGCTCTGGCTCTTGTTTATGAATGAAAAAGAGCACGGAAATAAGCTCGTTTAGGGTAAAACCACCCGCTTGGCAGGTAGTAGAAGATACCGACCTAGCCGCTCGTGGAGTGTTAACTACTCTGACCGCTATAAGAGTTTTGATGCAAAACCTTCCAGCACTCTTGAGTGTTGGGTCTTGAATGCTATGTTCCGTTATACCAGTGTATACGTATACATATCATCGGACTAACGTAAGAGGGTTTGTTTTATGCAACGCCTCTTAACCCGTACTGTACTGTAGGATACAGTAATAAAAGTCCCCAGCAGTCCCAAGCAATGTGGCAAAAATGGCAGGAGAGACCACCTATCCACCTCCAAAGATGAGGCAAGACTGGCTCTGTCACCCTTCAGTGGGTCTCATATAAGCTGAGAAGTGTCGCCAACACGGGAGCAGTGCTCAAAAGGTCGTGGTAACTGGTACAGGGTTGTATAGGCAGTTACAAGGAAAGTACATTACTGACGGATATATACGTCGCTGGGACTGGGGAGTTACTTATCTACTGACGCATACATACGGCACTGGGATTGGAGGGGTTAACTGTCCTGACCATTATAAGAGTATTTCAGGGACTTGTGGATGGGTTTAATTGGGCCTTTAACGCATACATGTCTTAATGCCAGTGCCTGGGATCACGTACCATAAGGACTCCTATGCAAAGTGCCATTATGCTTAAAGCTACGGTACCTCTCGCAGAGCCCTACCTTTCAATAGCCAATTGCCAGTGCGTGAACTTTTAAAAGGTTCCAGAATGGGGTCGGTTTACTACCAATAAAGCTTATGTCAGGACAGCATTCTTTATTGACAGTAATTCCTAGTAATCGAGGCGGAGGAATTAATATTAGGTTGCCACCAGTGTAATCCAATAATGAATTCCCTTGATGAGCCAATATCTAAAAATCCTGAATAAACCTTTATTTGACAGTGTTTTAATAGTTTCTCCAGTATATGCCCAAATCTTCCAGGTCTTAAACTATCTTCCAGTGAAGTATATTTTAAGAGCTATCCAACTGTTATAGATCTTAACTTTGCCTGTCATAGTCTTACCTTTTCTGGCGTTCCTCCCGGTGTCCCTGGGCAGCTGTGCGGGGAGGAGGCCCTGGGGCATCTGGGGTAGCCCCTCCGGATTTCTCTCTTATGGTGGTGATGCGGCTTGGAGGAAGAAGGGCGTGTGGAGATGTAGTGCGTATGTAAGTTTAGGCTTGCGTTTCCTTCCTTGCCAAATTTCCTTTTCTTGTTAGCATCGTGATTCTATATGGTCACCATGATGTCCTTGCCGGTTGTTGGAGGAAGCACGGGCGTTATAGAGGCGACTCTGGTGTATCTTGGTGGAGTGGTGGATAGAGCTTCCTTTCTCGGGGGTGTGGTGGTGTGCGTGGAATAATTGCTTGGCAGTAGTGGTGTAGTGTTTGGCTTTTCCATTATATTTAAGTTATCCAACTTGAATATTTTATCGTTTCTTTTCGGTGACTAAATGAATGTACTAACCATGAGTTCTTGAATTTCAATAATAATAGTTGATAAATCCATCTGACAAACATACACATTATAAACACACTTACACACATATACTGTATACATACACGCACACAACGATGATCGCCAAAAAATGCAAAGAGAGCAAAGTAAAACAAGGAGGCCTCATCTAATTAGAATCACTGCAGCCATTATGAATCAAGCACAACCTTGGATCCTATTAAGATGCCTGCCCCACCCCAACCCTCCCACTGTCCTCCCTTCTGCCTCTCGCCGAGCAAGACGCAGCAAACCAAATTCATGGGGTATTAACCTGAGAGTGCCTTCATTAGTTCTTTCACCCTCTCTCCCTCCCTCCCCCTTTCCCTCTACCTCCCTTCCCTCCCTCTCTCTCTCTCTGGGT
The DNA here is from genome assembly GCA_032716605.1 of Paralithodes platypus. Classification (NCBI taxonomy): domain Eukaryota; kingdom Metazoa; phylum Arthropoda; class Malacostraca; order Decapoda; family Lithodidae; genus Paralithodes; species Paralithodes platypus. The sequence goes on along the minus strand of CM064544.1, from coordinate 25,329,064 downwards.
CACATTAGCTTCCACATACTTGCCGTCACCATGGGTCACACACACACATACACGCTTGTGTGTCTGCACCAGCAGGGGAGTTTTCACTAAACAAATTTACCCTAGTCATGAAGGTTAGGTCTGGATAGATCAGGCTCCGGGGAATACAAAATGTCCTGCCTTCGTCCTACTTCTCCGGGGATATGTAGGGACATCTCATTAGCAGCCAAGATCAGTCTGTTGATCAGTTAGGTTAAAGTCTATGTTAAGCCTACCGCTCGGAATGAACCCGGTATTTTTATAATATTATTTATCTTATACACACACACACAGCCACACACATGAACACTTACAGCCTTCAGCATAAATACAATTGAATTCAAGCAATGCCACAGCATTATATATATATATATATATATATATATATATATATATATATATATATATATATATATATATATATACAGTATATACAGTATATTACGTATCCCTCACAAAATACATGTGTGCTACTAAATGTGTTTATACTCTCATTCAGGACGATTATCCATGCTTTAACCACAGCGTGATAAAGGAGACTTAACCATGTCCTATTTATATTAGGAAGAAGGGAAATCCTACTTGGAGAATATATTTCAATTCATGCACAAGTCGTAGGATCCATATTCCAGGATACCATACAGGCATTTTTACAAGTAGGCCTACCCCCATGCAACTCAGGCCGGAATAGATTTAAATTTATTCTAACTCACCAAGCGCGAGAATCATTGATATTTAGTATATCTCATATATACACGTAAAAATCCCTGTATGGTATTGTTCATATGTGTGGGGAGGTTCCACCCATACCGCACTTCTCGGAAGGGTATCTCTCTCGCTATTCTATCACTACTACAATAATAAGTGTTCCTCAGAGCTCTCTCAGAGTATACCACTTCCTATACGTAGGGTACGTAGTACTCGTCTCGCAACACAATCCCACTCCTACTCTGTGCAATTCTCCCACTCAGAGCTGAAACGATACTCCCAACCTTTCTTCTATTCATCAGCTGAGCTCTGGAATGATCTCCCTGAATCCATCTCTCCCTCATCCTATGATATAAATTGCTTCAAACTCCGTGTGTCCAAACATTTTGGCTCGAACAATCCTTGATGTTGGCCCTGTCACTCTTTCAACTCTGGGGGAGGTACTCCTCACAGGCAGTTTTGCCTTTTGTCTCCCTCATCCACATAGGAAAAAAAGTGTGTCATCAACTCACTTCCTTTAACTATTACCCTACAATCCCTTACGGCAAGTGGAAGGCACCCATCTTTCAACGCAATCTCACTCCTATTCTGTCCAGCTCTCCAACCCAAGAATTTACAAATCTCCTCAGTCTTTCTTCTACTCAACAAGTGAACTCTAGATCTCCCGCCCTTAATCAATATTTCTTTCATCCTATGACTTACTGATTCAAACTTCGTGTGTCCAAGCATTTTGACTCCAACCACCCTTGAATTTGGTTCTTTGTGACTCTTTTGGCTTTGGGTTAGACACTCGTTACAGGCAGCCTGCCTTTAGTCTCCTTCATACATATAGAACAAAAAAGTCCAGGTTTTAAAGCTTTCATTTCAAAAAAAAAAAATGTTCAACCTGCTATTACTTTCAGTTCAAACTTTCCGAGGTCATTCCTCAGCATCAGGCAAAATGTTACTAAGCATATCTTCATTCCCACTCACCAAAAACAAACAGAGGTAAAAACAATAATCTATGTCCAACTTTGTTGGCGGAGGTAAAGATAACCAATGTAATCATATATTTAACAATTTCCTTGCTCTATAAAAATCTTATAAAACTGTGAATAACCTCTCGAGTATCTAATATAGAACTTGTACTGTATATATACCAATTGCAGATATTAACTGTATTAGCTTCGAAGATGTGAATAATATGCCTGTATGTATTGTCATGTGAATAACCATTGCCTCAATGGATTAAATAGCTCTGATTCGGATTTTCAATGCCTAGAAAAATAACCCCATAGGCCCCTCTATTCACCCCATACACTTTTCTCCCACACTAAAGAGTAAGCCCATAGACCCCTCTTCTACTCCACCCCGGCCCCCACCATTGTACCACCACCACTTGCTCACTCGGCCCCTTGGGAAATCTGGGGGCATTAGTGCAGCGCCCCGAGAATAACAAGTAATATTTTGACTGTCCGGCCCTGGTCCTCCCGGGTTTGTGTGCCATCACCAGTCGGGGCACAGTACTCCCGCAATTTGAGAAGGGTTATTTCTGTGAGCATGTGCAAAGAGAAGGGTTATTTCTGTGAGCATGTGCAAACAGAAAATGGAAAGACAATTTTCTTAAGGGGTGTGTAACATAAGTCGTGACCTTAAGTTTATGAAGATTCCGAGTGAAATCGAATCTTCTCATTAATTCTCATTAATCTTAATGCATTTTGAAAGTTCATCTGAGCAGTTATAGGATCTAAAAAAAAATGTACTTATGTCTTAGAAGAGTATAAATGTAGTTACTTCAACGTAACTATGGTTATTATAACGACAACTATTGCTGTCCATTGAAAGTGTACTGTAGTTCCTCTACTTATAAGCTAATAACATAAGGCTTATTTTCATTAAACTGATGGCATTGTCAATAAATAAATAAAATGTATACTTTCTATTACACTGATGTCAACCGTATATATAACAGTAATTAAAGACAATATCACCGATAAAATGATCACGTGATGCCGGCTAGCAATATTGGATTGATATGTTCGAAATGTTGCATCAAAGTTTTGTGTAATACTAATGCAAAATTAATAAACTAATGGTGTCATTTAATAACGCTATTATTAAGGGGAGATATCCACTTGAGGGATTTTTTGCTTGACCCCTTTCTCCCTCATGTTTAGCCCCATTGCTTTTGATATTATAAAACGTTTGCCCCATTAGTTTTGCGATTTTAAGAACTTTCACCCCATATTAAGACCTTTCGTGCCATTTAGGTGTCGATTTTATCCTGGCGAGCGATAGCGAGCCTGTAGTTTAAGAGGAACCGGCCTTTGGCCGGGACATTTTTCTACCGAAAAATGTACAAATTTATCTTGAAAGGGACTCAAGGGGGTGTAATTTTAAGGTTGATGGAGGTCTAGGGAACAAACTAAATACCTCCCCTTAAACTGCCATTTAGAAGCCGCGATGCTAGAATGCCACAACAAATGTCTACAGGTATCGTATGGCAATGTTGTTCACATTTTAAAGACGAAGATGTCTGTTATTTGGAAGTAACAGGTACTTTAAGACAACACAAATACTACTACTAATATATTATAAGCTTGGACCAGTTTATAGCAAGGTTAAGGGCAGGTATTTAGTTTGTTCCCTAGACCTCCATCAACCTTAAAATTACACCCCCTTGAGTCCCTTTCAAGATAAATTTGTACATTTTTCGGTAGAAAAATGTCCCGGCCAAAGGCCGGTTCCTCTTAAACTACAGGCTCGCTATCGCTCGCCAGGATAAAATCGACACCTAAATGGCACGAAAGGTCTTAATATGGGGTGAAAGTTCTTAAAATCGCAAAACTAATGGGGCAAACGTTTTATAATATCAAAAGCAATGGGGCTAAACATGAGGGAGAAAGGGGTCAAGCAAAAAATCCCTCAAGTGGATATCTCCCCCTAAGATGATTTCTATATAACTATATACCATACAGAACTATAATTGAATCTGTTAAACAAACGAACACAGCAACGTGTTTTGAACGCTATCGTACCACAAATTCTATTCCAGGTGGATGGGACTCGTCAGCCTTGGTCGTCAACCTGCCTAGGGGAGTAAACCTTATACAGTTTCGTACTGCTTACCTATGGGTGAAGCAGTTTATTGGATGGGCTAGTTGCACACCACTGTAGACAAATAGTGCTAAAAAGATACATAGAAGGCCTCAGAGTCGGACAGACCCCAAATTGAGAGGTCAATCATGTAAGTCCTTCAGTAAACTGGCACAGGTTGTTCTTCTCACAGGGGATAGGTCCGCTTGGCGGCAATAGATAGATAGAATTCTAATTAACTAATACATCTTTAATGACAGATTATAATTTTGTCACGTGAATTTATGCCTAGCAGTAAAATAGTCCTGGTACTGAAGTATATAATACAATATTTGCCTAAATACATATCCAGGGAAGACATTGGGAAGAGGTAAATTAAAACATGAACACTTAATCTTGCTTGCACGGCTGTTCAGCCTATATACAGTATATATACAGTATATATATATATATATATATATATATATATATATATATATATATATATATATATATAGATAGACAGAGAGAGAGAGAGAGAGAGAGAGAGAGAGAGAGAGAGAGAGAGAGAGAGAGATAGGTAGATATGAAATGATTAGGTGGAATCAATTAAAGTTCTTACATTTTGCATAGTAAACATATATGCGTTATTTTGTATCTGTAATTAAACGTGAGTGTGTGTATGTGTGTATGTGTGTGTGTTGACCTTTTCCTAGACATACGGCACAGATTGCTACTGGAAAAGTCTCAGTTGGGGAATCTTCTGGCGACAGTCGACGCCGCCAGCAAAGCCAAAGTTTTTGTTTATAACCACAGCACTTTTTGTTGGCTCACTTAACCAACATTTAAGAGGTTCATACCGCACAACATACCAGTTCTAATATTAACCCACCGTAACCCTAACCTAACCTAAGATTAAAGGGGGTGACCTGTTTTTTGTTCTGTCCTTTTCTATCTTTCTCTGGCTTTTATCCATTTGGCCCCATTCAGCCTACTGTTTTAAGACGTTTATCCCCATCCATGTGTCAATTTTTTACTGGTGAGCGGTAGCGAGCCAGCATATTTTTTATTTTTGTTTGACAGCAGGCTAAATATGTAAATTTTTTGATAGAAAAATTTCTCCGGCGAAGCCGGATGTTTTCATATAATGCTGGCTCGCTATCGCTCGCCAGGAAGAAACCGACACCTGGATGGGGATAAACGTCATAAAATAGTTGGCTGAATGGGGCCGAATGGATACAAGCCAGAGAAAGAGAGAAAAGGACAGAAATAACAAAAAGCAGGTCACCCCCCTTAAGCTATCACAACCTTACCGGGGGGGGGGGGGGGGGGGGTATATATTTGCTAATTTATGTATCTTTTTAGTATTTGTGTTATTGACCTCCCTAGACCTCCATCAAGCTTAACAAAAAACAGCTTCCCAAGACCCTCCTTCAAGATGTATTTGTAAATGTTTCGATAGAAAAATTTCGGTTTCTCTCAAATTACAGGCTCGCTATCACTCGCCAGGGAAAAAAATACACACCTAAATGTCACGAAAATTCATAATAGCGAAAATTAAATGAGGCGAAACATCTTAAAATCGCCAAACTGATGGGTCGAACGTCTTATAAGCTGAAAACCAATGGGGCTAAAAATGAGGAATACAGGGGACCAGAAAAAGGACCCATCTCCCCTTGACTATAGTTAGCCATCCTATAATAACCCATCTTACATTGCTCCAGCTTTGACCACCCCCACTATGAATGAAGGGTCACTAGATCTGTTGTTGCTTGATTTCCTTTGTACTCCTTTGTACTCCTTTGTACTATGCTAACAGTCTAGCTGTTGATGATGTGTATAGGAACCAAGTCAAAATCATCATCCGCTCATTTACCTATTGAGAACTGCACTTTGTTACCAATGGTTAATCCTATCTGGTGAGAGGTGGGTCATTATAGGTCCTCCCTGTTTCTCTACGTTAGTTAAGGGGAGGTTTTTAGTTGATTCCCTAGACCTCCATCAAGCTTAAAATTACACCCCCTTGAGTCCCTTTCAAGATAAATTTGTAAATTTTTCGGTAGAAAAATGTCCCGGCCGAAGGCCGGTTCCTCTTAAATTACAGGCTCGCTATCGCTCGCCAGGATAAAATTGACACCTGAATTGCACGAAAGGTCTTAATATGGGGTGAAAGTTCTTAAAATCGCTAAACTAATGGGGCAAACGTTTTATAATATCAAAAACAATGGGGCTAAACATGAGGGAGAAAGGGGTCAAGAAAAAAATCCCTCAAGTGGAGATCTCCCCTTAAAAGACTTGTTTTGGTTCACCTGACTAGTTTGGCGATTATAACACATTTTGCCACATTTAGGCGTTGCTCTAATTTCTGGCCGAGCAAGAGCGAGCCTCCAAGCATCTCTGTCCTCTGTCAGCCGACGCCCTTTCTGCCACCCAACACCACTTTTACTCATATACCTCTAAATTCCATCCTTCCACCTCACTCTCGGTCTACGTCTTCCTCTCTGCCCTTCCACCTCGCTCTCGTACACTCTCTTAATCATTCTCTCGCTCCCTATACATAAATGAGATGATAAGCTCCGTAACCTTCAACCTCACCTCACACTCTGTGAAAGCACCCAACATTGAGATCAAAGAACTCGCTCTGTTCGTTCTCCACACGCTCTGCCGCCTTTGCACCCTCATACATATTCCTCACAGCTTTCCGACATTTCTGATCTGACAATAACTTAAAGTCGCGTAAAAATGCAGGTACCGGAAACAATATATTTTCATTTTAGTTAATGATGCCAATTCAAACGATCTCATGAATGTTGATGGGAAAGTATTGGCCATCTGAATTGATGATCAAAGGCTCTCGGATGATAACCCCTTACACAGGAATTCTTACATAATTGATCCTATAATCCCGTGCCGTGTTTAACTCGTTCAGTACCAGGGACGTCATTTTCATCATAGTCTGGCAACTATTAGACAACTATATTCGGGTTAGGAAGGACCTCTAGCAATAATAAGGCTTCAAACTATCTCAACCAACCCTTTTAACTACCACAGATCCTTCCTAAGCTGCATAATATCATCCAAATATAGCACACGTCGCTGGTACTCAAAGGGTTAATGAAATGCTTAACTACGGCCGCTGTGTTCAAGGGTCTTGAACACAACTTAAATTAAACGACTGCAAACCTTTGTCCTCGGTCACTGCATATTTCGTTTATTAAAGACTAAAAAACAATAATTTATCTATTATTAGGAATTTTTAAACTACCGGAATAATTATTGCTTTAGTATTGTTTTACGTCTGTTCGTCCACATCCGTTATATATGCTAGCGTAAATACTGAGAACATGAAAAATAGCTATCAATAGTAGTTAGACTATATATATTATATATATATATATATATATATATATATATATATATATATATATATATATATATATATATATATATATATTATTATGTTCCTTCCAACAACCAACCATACTCCTAAAATCGATTAATGAAATTTACAAACACATGTGGCAGTCCGTGGACTCGAACCCAGGATGCTCACACCGAAAACCAACACCTTATACATCGCACCACGAAGACAGTTAAAAGGTTGGTGGACACTGCCTACGATTTATTATGCAACTTCGAATCCTGCATATCAATCTAAGCATGTACACACATCCCAACTGCAACTCACGTAGGCTATGCATATGTGAATGGAAAGAGCAATTAATGGGGCCTTAACCACTTAGGGAAGTCCTCTCGATAAATTACTCCTGAACCAATATCAATTATTATGTACGAGGGTACCATTTGTGTCAACCATGCAACTCCCAACCGTAACTACAATACACCCACATCGCTTGAGTGCTAAACACATTCGCAGTGGGATCGGGGGGGGGGGGGGGGGGGAGAGAGAGAGGTGATACCAACTCGCTGATATACATTTAATTATTTTGCAAGGGTCGGATTTTCAGTTAAACTCTACACAACAGCTGCTATTCAAATCAACATCGAGCAGCTGATAGGTTAAGGGGAGATGGGTCGTTTTCTGGTCCCCCTTCTTCCTCATGTTTAGCCCCATTAGTTTTTGGATTTTAAGATGTTAGACCCATTAGTTTTGAGATTTTAAGAATATTCACCCCATTTCTTTGTCAATATTCAGACATTTCGTGCAATTTAGGTGTCAAGTTTTTCCTGGCGAGCGATAGCGGGCCTCTATTATATTTAAAGATTTACTATTTTAACTCCCAATGATAGGGCAGAGTTGTTGACATGACCATAGCGCCTGGCGGGTATATTTACAGATAATGAGATTCATTCAATGCTCTTTGTTATGCATAAGGAAGAGACAGAGCGTAATACAATTATATATTCGTAAAAAGGCGATAATAGAGCTTTCCAATGACAACATCAATCATCCTTGTACAACCTAGGGTTGCAACGATCGTGTAACCAAAGCCGAAAATACCCTAAAATTAGGTATTGTTCATGATTCCATCCTTGTTGAGAGCAGTAGGGAGGCGGTGATGAGATACAGTATGTCTCAGTGACGGCCACTTAGCGGTGGCGAGCGGTCCGAGGTCGCCTATCGTCCCACTTAGCGGTGGCGAGCGGTCCGAGGTCGCCTATCGTCCCCCCAATGCTCGGTTTCTCTCTCATAGCTCTTAATGGCCTCAAAATGGCAGCCGTCATATGACGAGCGCCGCAGGGGTGGCCAATATTCTCTCTCCCGTCATATGACGGGCACCGCGAGTTGAGGGTTAATTAATGTGCTTACCTTACCAATTGATAGGTACATTCTGACAGTATCTCTGATTGAGATAGCTGTTTGTTTATCATCCATATTATGCACAACATGAACAATGAACAATGAACACGAGCTACAAGAAAAATATCCAGTAGTTAACCCCTTCTGTATCGACGATGCCCTATTAACTTTTTCTGTCTACTATGAGACGATTTTATTCAGTTTCAAAAGGACCTCCAACAATTAACAGGCTTCGAACAATCTCACTTAACCATTTTTACTACCGCAGATTCTTCTTAAACTGCACAAAATCGTCTAAATAGAGCTAGAATAAAATACAAAAGACGTCACCGGTATAGAAGGGGTTAATATATATGCTTCCACTCTGTCTACTCCTAAGGGAAGAAAGTTGAAAACCATGGAATCTCGGGTGACACTCTCGTTAAAAGTTGCACACTGCGAAAATCTTGCCGCGGCTGTTGCAGTTTCGGTAAAAGCCAGATAAGGTAAACCAATTTACAATATTTTAGCATTTCAAGTGGTGCAAGATAGTCATAGTGCAATCCTTGTTCTAGAATAATAAATTAAAATTTTACTATAAAGCTACGTTATACAATGGAACTGGAATGGGCGATAAATTGATTTAACAATAATTCTTAATAAAACTTCATATATTATATTAACAAATATATATTTTTACTGTTTTGTAATAAACGTAATAAAGCATATACTACAGTCTTTAAGTACTGCCAAACGAATATAGTTCGAAACATTTATATCTAGCTAAAATTGTGTTTTAAATTAATATATTTTCAATAATGGCTGAATGGGGCCAAATGGATACAATCCAGAGAAAGAGAGAAAACGAGAGAGAGAGACAAAAAAGAGCCGGTGACCCCCTTAATGTATAGTATAGTCACGCTCAAAAGTCCAATATGCCACCTGCACAATATCAACATATTTCATCTATATAATATACAACTCAACGAAACTGATCACATAATCACATTGCATATGGTAATATACAAATTGTTCTTGGGTTTCAGAAGTCTAAGGTAAAATGATCTTACTCTGAACTTTACCAGAACGATGCCAGATTAACTGACAATTGAAATAAGTAGAAATATATTGCAAAATGTATGAAGCTGGTGGGTATTAAATGTATGAAGCTGGTGGGTATTAAATGTATGAAGCTGGTGGGTATTAAATGTATGAAGCTGGTGGGTATTAAATGTATGAAGCTGGTGGGTATTAAATGTATGAAGCTGGTGGGTATTAAATGTATGAAGCTGGTGGGTATTAAATGTATGAAGCTGGTGGGTATTAAATGTATGAAGCTGGTGGGTATTAAATGTATGAAGCTGGTGGGTATTAAATGTATGAAGCTGGTGGGTATTAAATGTATGAAGCTGGTGGGTATTAAATTTATGAAGCTGGTGGGTATTAAATGTATGAAGCTGGTGGGTATTAAATGTATGAAGCTGGTGGGTATTAAATGTATGAAGCTGGTGGGTATTAAATGTATGAAGCTGGTGGGTATTAAATGTATGAAGCTGGTGGGTATTAAATGTATGAAGCTGGTGGGTATTAAATGTATGAAGCTGGTGGTATTAAATGTATGAAGCTGGTGGGTATTAAATGTATGAAGCTGGTGGGTATTAAATGTATGAAGCTGGTGGGTATTAAATGTATGAAGCTGGTGGGTATTAAATGTATGAAGCTGGTGGGTATTAAATTTACTTTCACAAATCAACACGCAGTTCCTTAGTCTTTGTTTGGTATGAAACAGGATACATAAATTGGTCCCCTTAGTTTAAAATTATTTCGCTTTGGGGCGACACAGGAGCATCACAATACCTGCAAAATGTTTTAAATGAGATTGAGCCTTCTCTCTAACATCAAATCAAACTCTGCTTTGGTTCAGCCAACGATTCTACGGGTGACACATCAGCAAGAGATGTAACATTAACTGGGCGCCCCACTCACTTGATCTGAGTTACGTGTCTCAAGTTACTGTGCACCTAATTTCTGTTGTTTTACTCTTTGTTTGTGGCGTTATCAGCTTTTATGTGGGTTCCATTTTATGGGGTCACTCTATATTAAATAAAGATAAGGCTCACTTTCACCAATTCCATTTTAATACAAGGGGATACGGTTTGTCTTCCCAATGTTTAAGACTATAAATGTAGGAGCGACCATTACTTGAGAGTTCCACCTATACCGCCACCACTTTATACCACCTCTTACCAGAACTTCCACCATCCACTCAACAACCCGGCACCTCTCTTTGCATTCAGAGGAGCTTAGTACAGTACTGCACCGGTGTATAGTACCCCGACCACCACATATAGCCACTAGGACACTTAAGGGAGCCCACCTCGCTTTCTTGCTCTTTCTCTCCCTCTCTCTTTGGCTTGTATCCATTCGGCACCATTCAGCCTACTGTTTTAAGACGTTTACCCCCATCCGGGTGTCAATATTTTCCTGGCGAGCGGTAGCGAGCCAGCATATATATATTTTTGGTTTCACAGCAAGATAAATTTGTACATTTTTCGATAGAAAAAAAAAGTCTCCGGCGAAGCCAGATTTGTCCATACAATGAAGATATCGATGCCTGCCTGGATGGGGATAAACGCCTTAAAACAGTTGGCTGAATGGGGCCGAATAGATACAAGCCAGGGAAAGAGAGAAAGAGAGAAAGATAAAACAAAAACGGTGACCCCCCTTAACCACAATGATACCACTACTACCACGGGTTTATAGTACCCCGACCACCACACACACAACCACTAGGACACTCAACCATTACGATACCACTACCACTGTCTTTACTTCGCAGGGGTTTATGGCAACACTCTGTACATGTCCCCATCAAAGCTTATGAGCTGAGCCTTAACTTGAACTTTTATTTGTTCGGTCAGTTATGGAAATCTACTAATATTGCATTAGGAAGCATTAGGAAAGGATACATTAAGGGAAAACCTATAACTTAATTTCGAAAGTATTACAAAACTGCTTCAAACCCGTGAGATGAAGCAGTGTATTACAACAAGAGAAATTCGGAGCTTCATAATGCTGATTGAAGTGTCGAGGAACCATTGTTGGTGACTGTAGAGTTCACGATCAGGGTGGGCAAGACACGTTTTAATTAAAAGTTAAGATTTTAATCGAATTTATTCTTAACATAATGAAGTTACTTTAATGATTTCAGCGTTATTTAAGTAGTTACAAATCATTAAGTAGTTCACCCATTCGTAGTCTTGATCACAAGTCGCATCCTACCTCCACCATTTTCTACTTCAGTTTACCCTCAAATGAAAGGGAAACAAGAAGTCACACGAACAGTCTTTTATATTACACAATTGTGCTGCTTAGTTTAGGTGCATTCTTTGTTAATATCAAGCAAAGGTAAGATACATGAAGCTCTGTTATGGCTGAACACAACGTTTGAGGTTGAATGTATAGTCACGCTAAAAAGTCCATCCCACCTTCACAACATCAAAATATTTCCTCTCTATATATATTATATAGAACTCAACGAAACTGATCACATAATGAAAAAAAAGGCATGTTTCACTTGTGTTAAGGAATTGTTTCTTATTATTGATAGCAAATCATTGTAAATCGAGACTCTGGAGGCAGGACAAGATTTCTGGGCGTAACTGTACTTCCCAATCCCCAACTGTGTGTTCCCTCTCCCACCAACGGCCCAGTTTTGTTGGTCAATCTTGCTGTGATTGTTACACGCCCTCACGACCTCCAATACCACCACCACCAATACCACCACCACCACCACCACCAATACCACCACCACCACCACCACATATACTCTCTATATACCACAACTTCCACAACTACACACCAACTTCCCGCTTTTTGTTTCCTTCACTCCCTCTGTCTTTGGCTTGTATCCATTCGGCCCCATTCAGCCTATTCTTTTAAGACGTTTACCCCCATCCAGGTGTCAATATTTTCCTGGCGAGCAGTAGCGAGCCAGCATATATATTATTTGTTTTGACAGCAAGCTAAATTTGTAAATTTTTCGATAGAAAAATGTCTCCGGCGAAGCCAGATTTCTCCATACAATGCTGGCTCGCTTTCGCTCGCCAGGAAGAAATCGACACCTGGATGGGAATAAACGTCTTAAAACAGTTGGCTGAATGGGGCCGAATGGATACAAGCCAGGGAAAGAGAGACAATGAGAGAAAGATAAAAAAGCCGGTGACCCCCCTTAACATTGAACGACCCCCACGTACCGAGCTACCCTCTTACTAGACCAAACCTCCCCACCATACTCTATACGACCCTGGGGAGTTGTTGTTCGATACCACGTTTATTTGGTCTATTTACCCTACATTGCAAATATAAATGTTAGTGCTGAATCGATGTGCATATGGCAAAGACTATCAATACTCTCGACAATTACAGCCAGCTGATAGCGAGTATGGGCAGACAAGGACCCTAGAAAAATGAATAAACACTTAGGAATTCAAAAATATCCATTTATACCTCACACAAAATTGTCCAGCTAAGGAAACTCTAAACTCACAACAACTACGATCTTCACCTTGGATTACAGGCATAGAAGGGAGTATTAAATGCTACGGACCCTTAGATTGGTAGCATTAAGGGGGGTGACCTGCTTTTTGTTATTACTGTCCTTTTCTCTCTTTCTCTGGCTTGTATCCATTCGGCCCCATTCAGCCAACTATTTTAAGACGTTTATCCCCATCTAGGTGTCGATTTCTTCCTGGCGAGCGATAGCGAGCCAGCATTATATGAAGAAATCCGGCTTCGCCGGAGAAATTTTTCTAACGAAAAATATACAAATTTAGCCTGCTGTCAAACAAAAATAAAGAATATGATGTCCATTTGTTACAACCCGGAAGTTATGAGGAGTTTTAATTAGGCCTGGTAAGCACTACGGGTATGGTACCATAACTCCCAAATTGTCATACTAGACTGAATAGATTAGAAGTGAATTCAGTGAGGAGAGTAATAGTCTGTTTAACAGACTTATGCCAAGACTCAGTAGTCTATTTTTGAGATGGTAGTTATAGCATATATAGCAGTTTATTTATGTAGTTATTATATCATAAGCCACTTTGATCTTATAAACTTGACCACACCACTAACCCCTTTGTACCAAACTAATGCACATAACATATTGGTTAAGAAAAATCAAGATCATTTTAATATATATATATATATATATATATATATATATAATTAATTATAAAAGAAAGGTGTCTATATTATATACAGAATTGCAAGTAACTAGATTAAAAAGGAAAATAATATATTGATATGAATATTAATATATAAATTATAATAATTTATCTATGAAAAAAAAAGGAAAAAATAAAAGAACCTTCTATACTAATGTAAACTAATGACACACGTAATAATAGAAGGTTCTTTTCTGTTTTCCTTTTTTTTTTTTTTTTTTTCCATAGAGATAAATTATTATAATTTATATATTAATATTCATATCAATATATTATTTTCCTTTTTAATCTAGTTACTTGCAATTCTTTATGTAATATAGACACCTTTCTTTTATAATTAATTATATATATATACCAGGTATATATTAAAATTATCTTGATTGTTCTTAACCAATATGTTATGTGCATTAGTTTGGTACAAAGGGGTTAGTGGTGTGGTCAAGTTTAACAGATCAAAGTGGCTTATGATATAATAACTTACATAAATAAACTGCTATATATGCTATAAATGCTATATTGAAATCCGGCTTCGCCGGAGAAATTTTTCTATCAAAAAATGTACAAATTTAGCCTGCTGTCAAACACAAATAAAAAATATGCTGGCTCGCTACCGCTCACCAGTAAAAAAATTACACCTGGATGGGGATAAACGTTTTAAAACAGTAGGCTGAATGGGGCCAAATGGATACAAGCCAGAGAAAGATAGAAAAGGACAGAACAAAAACAGGTCACCCCCCTTTAAATGAGGTTCTGTGTTGAAAGGAAAGAGTTAAGAGTTACATAGATACACAGACTACACAGAGTTAAGAGTTACATAGATACACAGACTACACAGAGTTAAGAGTTACATAGATACACAGACTACACAGATCTTGACTTAAATCTAACATAGTTTTTCCTACTAAGTGGAAGATAAGGATGCAGAAGGCTCTCTCCAAATCCGCCACTCTCTCTGATTTTGTTGGCGGCATGAATGAAAACATTTATACTGGGAAATCTAGAATAAAGAACGAAGTTGAAGCAAAAATGTATAATACTGATATTTAAGTTGAATTTATTTATTGTTATTGTTTTTTTTTTTTTTTTTTTTTTTTTTAAGCCGTATTACTCCATCCGGCTCGAAATGAATGTCTAGACTCTTTGTGAATGTGTTTGTTGTATTACATTGTACCACTTTTTCCGGCAGTTTGTTCCACTCATTGACCAAACTATAGGTGAAGAAATGCTTTGTGACATCGAGAGTCGCCCGCCTGATTTGTTTGTTTTGCATTCCATTTCCTATACAGTTGATGATCTGTTATAGTGATTTGAACAGCAAATTCTACTCCCCGCCATCGGAGAAGGTTATCACTGTACAGTATAGTACTAGACTCTTCCTGGCTAACTACCGTAAGTGATTATGTGGTCTGACTTTTGTTTGCTATGTGTAAGAAGGAGACAAAAGGCAGGCTGTCTGTAATGAGTGTCTCCCCAAAGCCAAAAGAGTAAGAGAGCCAAATTCAAGGGACTATGGGGTCAAAATGCCTGCGCACATTAAGCTTAAAGTAATCTAAGTCATAGGATGAAAGATAGATTGATTGAGGAAGAGAGTTCCAGAGTTACCTTGTTGAGTAGAAGATAGACAGAAAATGTGCTAATTCTTGGGTTGGAGATTTGGACAGAGCAGGATTGGGACTGTGTTAAAAGGCGGGTGCTTCGCACTCGCCGCTAGGGAGGGGGTATGCACTGACAGAGCTCTGAAGAACACTGAATGTTGTAATAATTGCTTGTTCGTTTCTAATGAACAGAGAGAGAGAGTGAGTTTTAAATACAAGAAGAAACCTTTAACAAGAGAACAAACCGTTCATACAAATAAGCGATAGATAGAATCTGACTGTAAACAAGAAATTAAATAAACTGAGTAAATACAATACAAATAATGTAAATACATCTCAAGAAAGGGGGAGGGTGAAGGCGTCTGTAGCTATAGTGAATTTGTGTTCACCTGAAAGTAAGTGTAATTCCTTAGCTACAGATTTCTATAAACAAATCAATTATAGGTTCCAATAAGTTATGATTATTATTCTCATATTTGCCTGGCCTGTGTTGTAGTTACAGTACTATCAAGCTCCCTAACCCAATCGTGATCGATCCCTGACAGGTAGGTGGGAGGAGTGCCTAGGTAGACTCTTCACACCCATTACCTCTCTATCAACCTAGCAGTAAATAGGAATCCGGAGTTAGTGATGCCTCATCTCTGGTAATAATTGTTACAATATTGGTATCAATATTGTTAAGCTAAACATATATTCTATAGGCAAACCGGTATCAAGGCATTGCCTCCCAGACTTATCCTTCCTATGACTCATTCTGTGTAACTTTTGTAAACATTGTTATGTAATCAACCACACCCTAGGAATACAGATGTGAACTCCTAACCAAGTTTATTATTATGAACCCACAATATATAGACATTGCAACAATAATCAGTGGTAAAGTGCTTTGAATGCCAGTAAATTGCTGTGGAAATACTGGCACTTAATCAAAGACATAAGATTATTTATACTTAAAATGACTAAATCCCTATAGTACACCATGCTACCCCAAAACATATCTCTAAACTTACTCAAGTCAATTGATAATGATTGGAGCAAATGTTGAGAGAAACGTTGAATACCGGAAACCACGAAATACAGTACATACTAGAAAAGACAACATGAATACTTAAAAACTTACAAGCCTAAAAATATTTATATAAATGGAAGTAGAAGATCAGAGACTAATGGTGACTGATGTGAAAATGCGGGGCCTCTGATTGGAGAGTGGAGAGAAGAGAGGGTAATCACATTAATTAAGGTGAGGTAAGCCAATTTAGGAGAGAGAGAGAGAGAGAGAGTGTGTGTGTGTATTCATAGTTGTAGTTTGACAGGAATTGAGTTTTTGGCTCGTATTGTCCCGCTTCCTAGACATTATCATCAATGACAATTACCCATCTCCTTGCTCAAGGGAGATGGTAACCACCGGCTATGTCTCAGAAAACCCTCATCAACCTGAGCGAGATTTGAACCCAGGTCGGCTGGGTTGCAGGCAGGGACGGTACCACTGAGCTAGTCGCGCGGCTGTGCGTGTGTTTGTGTTTGTGTATGTGTATGTGTGTGTGTGTGTGTGTGTTTTATGTCCCTATTGGAACATATAATTGTGATGTGGGATGAAGTGCGTCATGCTGCAGTCTATCAGGATGCTAATCATACCGGGTGGTGCATAATTCGGTTACCCACCACCTGGCAGACATTGGCAACGTTGTCTTTGTACGCATCTGTGTAGCCAAACAGTACACTGTGTGGATCGTCCTATGCATATTTTGTTTTACCAAGCATTATCTTCACACCCAATATATACAATGCTTTGTGTAGTAGCCCATTAAACGCAGGATAGGTAGTAGAAGCTACGGATATTTTGATAAGTTGCTTCTCCCCCAGCACTTGCTCATTCTTATATTTCACATCCTTACTACTTGCTTTGCACCCCTGCCTAACTGTATTGGCCTCTTTCCAAAACAATTGCTTGCACTCTCTCCACTTTCCATTTATATTTCTTCCAAATTCCTCATCTACTCCTCTCTTACTTTCCCTCACTACTCTCTTGATCACTCTCCTTTTCTCCATATACCTTATTTGTCTCTCCGAATCATTGTTCCCTCAACTACTCTCTTTATGATATGTATTTCTTCTCTTCAACTGCTTGCTTCACCTCTCCAGTCCTTCATGTTGTTCTCTTCAACTGCTTGCTTCACCTCTCCAGTCCTTCATGTTGTTCTCTTCAACTGCTTGCTTCACCTCTCCAGTCCTTCATGTTGTTCTCTTCAACTGCTTGCTTCACCTCTCCAGTCCTTCATGTTGTTCTCTTCTCTTGCTTCACCTCTCCAGTCCTTCCTCCCTCCTTTTCCTAACCCCACATACCTCCTCACATTTTTTTCTATGTGAATGAAGGAGACAAAAGGCATAACTGCCTGCAGCGAGTGCCTACCCCAGATTTCAAAGAGTGACAGGGCCGACATCAAGGGACGTTTGAGCTAAAATGCCTGGACACACGGAGTTTGAAGCAATTTAAGTCATAGGAAGAGGGAAAGACTGATTCTGGGATAGAGTTCCAGAGCTCAGCAGTTGAATAGAAGAAAGTCTAAGAATAGCGTTCCACTCTTGGGTTGGAGAGTTGCACAGAGTAGGGGTGGGATTGTGTTGCAAGGCGGGTACTACGTACCCTACGTAGAGGAGGTGGTATACACTGGGAAAGCTCTGAAGAACACTGATTATTGTAGTAGCGATAGAATAGTGAGAGAGATGCAACAATGCGGCGAAGAGAGAGAGATTGCAGAGAGTTGGTGAGTGGACGAGAATTAATGATACGAAAGGCTTTCCTTTCTACTTTATCTAGGAGTGCGGTGTGAGAGGATCCTCCCCACACATGTGAACAATACTCAATACAAGGACGCACTGTGCCCCTGTACAGAGCAAAAAGCTGTGCAGGGGTAAAGAACCCCTTGAGGCAGTTGAGCACATCCAGCTTCTGGGACGCTGCCTTAGCGAGACTGGTAATATGGTCTTTCCAAGTGAGAGCAGAAGAAAAAGAGACACCGAGAACATTGAGGGAAGATGAAGTGTTGAATTTTGTATTGTTGAAGAATAAGGTATAGTCCTCTGGAGGTTCCTGACGGGTAGTAAGGTGGATAAATTGAGTTTTGGAAGCATTAAATGCAACAAGGTTTTCTCTACCCCAATTGGAAATAGTAGCTAGTTCAGAAGATAAGCATTTTATGGCTTCATTACGTTTACTTTTGAGGGACTGTTGGCTGGGGCGTTCTGGAAAACTAATTGAGTGGTGTAAAGTAGAGTCGTCTGCATATGAATGGATGGGACTAGATGTACAGTTGAGAAGATAATTTATGAAAATTAGAAAGATAATAGGAGAAAGGACAATGCTGCACACATCTCTTCCTTGAACACTTGCTCACCTCTTCCACTTCCTCCATTCGCTCCAAGTCAAACCTACCTAGTAATCTTTCTACTACTCTTTTGAACTCTTCCCTACATTCCTCCTCCTGTAATCTTTCAAGTTTCCACCCTCTTCTCCACTCCAGTTCCCTGCCGCCCTACTCTACCTATCTGCATCCACTTCTTCTGTATCCTACCTTTAGCTACTAATACATAATGGTCAGACAAATCCCCTCCACAACCCCTACAGTCTTACCCTACCATCTAACACTGATTTGCTCCCTCATAATCAATCAGAGCCTTTCGTTCCACTGTCTCTCCCTCCTCCACTCCACTTTCCATGTGTATACCTGTATATTATCATTCTGTGTCGGAAGAAGGTATTGGCTATCGCCTATCAACAGCCTCCTCCCCACACATACATATACGTCTACAAGTGCACTGCCATTCCCATCTACCTCTGATTGTACAGCCGAGCTAATCAGTGATGTCTCAGGCACCCAGTATAGTTCGATCAACCAATATGGTATCAGCAATGTCCTAAAACTTGTTTTTTATTTAAATTCGTTTTCGAGTGAGATATCAAAGCCATGTTCCTACACTTACCCACCCTATTCATCATGTGGACAGACCGGTAATAACAGCACAGAACAAGCCAAACGTAATGACAGCTTGGACATGACCTTATTAGCGCGTATCGTGACAACACCCTAAGCCCTTGTAACTCCTATAACTACCCCTAATATATACTACCCCCGTCCTACGTTGCTGTCACCCCATATTGTTCCATTCACTTCACCAATCAGAAAATATTAGTTCACCTCTTGCCAAGCGTATCAAGCCTCACCACTTACCAAAAATTCCGCGTTAAATCCTGTTGGAGCATACACACACAACCACCCATCACGTTGTGGTATTATCCTTCACTGTCATTCTTACCCCGCACAAATCCCTACACTCGTTCTAACACACTCTAATTCTTTCACAAATGTTTTACCTCGTTCAAAAAGGTATCTGCCACCCCTACGGCTAATCTAGATCATCTGGTGTGTACCGCTTGGTACTTTTTGGCAACCTTTGTCCTGTAACTATATTATCCATGTGGTCAGAGGCGATCGTCTCTGACACATGGATATATCTTTGCAGGCAGAGGTGCCCAACCCTACCGAAGCTGTACACACCAGATGATCAGCATAGGGGTGCAGATACTTCTTTTGACCGAGTGTAAACCTTTCGCATTTGGTCTCGAAAGCCTTTCTGCATACATCCGTCCCGGCATTCGCTTAGTACTACCAGAACCGCTCTCATCGTTCGTGCCACCATTCATAACTCCTTACATTTCAAGTCACTAGCTGAAAACAGTCCTTGGTGCCGGTTTAATGGTTGTTACGGGAGCCATCCTCGCTGTATTGTTATCTTTTCTCTCCCCTCATCAGATCTTTCTCTCCTCTCTTCTGTCTTTTGGATTGTATCCATTCGCCCCATTCAAGCCTACTGTTTTTAAGACGTTAAATATATCACACACAACGACACCCACATTTTACCCCCCATCCAAGTGTCAATTTTGTCCTGGTGAGCGGTAGCGTGCCAGCATATACTGTATATATATATTCTTGTCTTGGGAGTAAGCTAAATTTGTACATTTTTTCGATAGAAAAAAAAAAATTTGTCTCCGGATGAAGCCGGATTTCTTCATACAATGCTGGCTCGCTAGTCGCTCGACAGGAAGATATCGACAACCTGGATAGGGATAAACGTTTTTTAAAACCAGGTTTGGCTGAATGGAAGCGAATGGATACAAGCCAGAAACAAACAAAAACAAAACAAAAACAGTTGACCTCCCTGAATAGTTTAGTCCGCGTTTTTTGTTCCGTGTCCGAGGGCTTTTCTTCTTTCCCTTGTCGTTCTTCGTTGCGGGGAGATTTACCCTGGGTATAGGGTTTGCAAGCCCAACTAATCACCACATAGGGGTGTATCATTTATTTTCAACCACTTATTTCCTGGTTGATCCCCTCTTCCAAAATGGTAGATATGATGTAAACTTTCATCGCTTTTTACGTCCTTTCAATCAAAGTTATACACATGTGTAATGGTTCATGATTCATTCATAGGTCTAGTTTACAGTAGAGTATAATCATTTTGGTTTGTGGTCGTTCCTAAATTGTGGTGTCATTTAGGAGTAATGGTAGTTGTGACTCTGTTTTCCAGCCTAATGTTAATGATTAGAAGACACAAATGGGTTAAGGGGGAGGGAATTTCCACTTGAGGGATTTGTTTAATTACCCCCCTTTCTTTTCCCTCCCTCATGATTAGTCCCCATTGCTTTTTGAGATTTTAAAGGACGTTCGCGCCCCATTAGTTGGGAGTGCATTTTAAAGTAAAGAACTTTCCGCCCCATTTATGTCCTGTTAAGACCCTTTCGTGCGTCATTTTAGGGTGTCGATTTTTTTTTTTTTTTTCTTTTTTCCTGGCGAAGCGATAGCGAGCCTGTAATATAGAGGATACCGGCCTACGGCCGGGAAAAAAATTTTTTTTTCTACCGAAAAATGTACAAATTTATCTTGAAAGGGGGTCAAGGGGGTGCAATTTCAAGCTTTGATGGAAGGTCTAGGAAACACACATAACTAAAAAACACCCTTAACAAAATGACGGGAAAGTATGCACAGAAAACATTACGACAAAATATATTAAGATTTTGAAACGGAAACAGATAAAGAAAAGGACTAGTGATAATATATAAAGAATGTAGGACATAACTAAGAAACGGCCATATTTCCGGAGAAAGCCAAATGAGAGAAAAAACACAAAAGCGAATTACCGGCTTGAAAATATAATGATGAATAAAAATAAAATACTTAAGTTCGGAAAAAAATATTTTTTGTAAAATACTGGGAGTGAGGAATATAGCTAATGAAAGGCGAGAGAACACAGACTTAAAAAAAACATGATGAAGCTGAATGCAGGGAGAAAATCTAATATCAACGAGCCAAAATAAAGTTTATAATCCAATACTGAAATAGAAGACGAGAACATAACATTTGAGAGAAAATATGAAATGGAGAGTTGCAACGGGAGAATGATGAAAAGCAGAAACAACAGGAACGATTAGAAAGAATAAAGGCTTAAAAGAGAAGGGGGTCGCCGTTCTTTTAATCTTTTTCTTTTCTCCTTTTTCTCTCTCTTTCCCCTGGCTTGGCATCCGATCGGGCGGTCGGCGGCCCCTTGCATCCATTCGCGGCGGCCCCATTCAGAGGACCAACTGTTTTACGACGTTTATTTATATTATAATTATTATCCCCATTCAGGTGTTGATTTCTTCCTGGCGAGCGATAGCGAGCCAACATTGTATGGAGAAATCCGGCTTCGCCGGAGACATGTTTTCTATCAAAACATTTACAAATTTAAGCTTGCCTGTCCAAAGCACAATAATAAATAACCGTATAGGCTATGCTGGTCTCGCTAACGCTCTCGCCGCCATGAAAATATTGATACCTGGATGGGGGTAAATGTCTTACAAAACAGTAGGCTGAATGGGGCCGAATGATACAAGACAAGCCAAAGAGAGAGGGAGAGAAAGAGAAAAAAGTGAGGTGTGCTCCCTTAAGAACAAATCTTCTCCCCCCTCTGTTGCGATGTACAACATTCTTAACAGTTTAATAATTGTGTGAGCATATATATATATATGATGATAGTATATATAATATCTATATATATATATCTATATATATATATATTATTATAAACCAAGTTGTCCGAATATACAGTAGGTTGTGCCTAACTTAAGGGAGGAAGGTTTTGTTTTTTTCGACTCCCTCCTCCACCCTCATGTTTAACCTCCTATTAGTTATGAGACTACATACTTTCGTCGCGCCATTAGTTTGGCGATTTTCAGACCTTTGCCGTTGTGCCTATTTTGTTTTTTTTGCCATATTAAGACCTTTCGTTTCGTAGCCATTTAGGTGTCGATTGTTTTAGGGGATAGCGAAAGCCTGTATTTGAAGAGGAATCAGCCGGGAAATTTTTCTATCAAAAATCTACTATTTTTTCTACTCCGAAAAATGTAAAATTTTGTATCGAAAGAAGGAGGGGTCTTGTGAGTGTTTTTTGGGTTAAAGTTTGATAGAGGTTTTTAGATGTTAGTCTATCACAACTAAACCCCCTCCTTAAACCATTTGAGCCTAACCAGTAATTATGCCTGCACAATACCGTCTGGGATGGGCTTCTTTAATGTGATATATCTATACAGGGTTGCCCTGAAAATAGATGTGCCTAACTTCTTCAGGATACGATTACATCACCGTAGATGATGCTAATCATAAAATATATTACAAACAAAGTGTTTTTAAACTCTCAAACGTTAAGAGGATATTACATGGTTATATAAGTGTTCCCTCCCCACCGCTCATCACTGTAAATGGACTCCTCAATGTCAAATTGTTTTCCAACAGGAGGAGGCCCAAAGTTAGCTAAATAAGTTATTCCTTATAATTTGGTAACTTGAAGCAATTTTAACTTTTGATTACATTATAGTAACACAGATGCACTTATGTGGGGTGGTGGGTGTTTAGGCTTTTGTATAGGTGGGCAAGCCCTTGAAGGGAATACGTAAGAAAAATAACCATTTTCCAACAGGCAATATTGAATGTTGGGTAACGGTTGAATATGACATTTTGCTTATAGAACAATCTATCATTAGAAATATTGTTCATAACCAAATCCT